>WOVY01004857.1:0-395312 GCA_013436015.1 Rhipicephalus annulatus | reverse complement strand
TTAACGCGCACCTTGATGTATACATGACCACATTGCGTTAATATCGGCTGCTTCACAACAATATTTTATTTATGATCGATGAAGCGGTGAATGCTTGTTGGGGCGTAGTCGGATGTTTGCGAGGTCGAAATAGTGGGCAGTTAGCAAAGGTGGAACTATAGGGGCTCATTTTGCATACATACAAGAGATGGACAGGCCCACGCCTATAGAAGCTTCACCCCTTAAAGTCACGGTAATTTTTTTTTTACAGCGAAAGCGGTCATAAGATCACAACTCGGGTCACGCGCAGTTGCATGTTTTCCGCTGCCGCCGCCACCGGTGCCCGTAACCATATCGGGTGAAATTAGAAAAAAACATGCACCAATGACACAGTGGGGCGGCTTGCTCCCAGGGTCTACTGGGTTCCAGCCCAATATTCTATCCCTGATTTACGCCGGTTCTTGTAACTTGTTGTCAAACTTGCCATAGGCAGGCATTACCTATCAGCGATGGTACCGTGGGTGCTCGAGCCCGGGTCCGCTGGGTACCAGCTCAGTATCTACCACTGAACTATTCCGGTGCTTGTGACTTGTTGTCAAACTTGCCTTAGGCAGGGTTGATGTCGGGAAAACAATCACGTTAATACGACTTATAAGCGTTTTACAACAGGAAAGAACAGCCAGTCGTCACACAATGCGATTAGCGTAACGAAAAGGTCATCCGATGCTCATACCCATTACAAAAGCTTGTTATTGTGTCCATAATAACTGTGGCGCATACCCACTGCAGCTATAATTCCTCATCGTCGTCAGGCCCTGCAGGAACAATGGCACAAAACTCTTAGCAGTGTTTTAGCGGATACCATGCTTCTCAGAAGAATGACGAAAAATAGCATAGCGAATGCCGGCCTACTACTCAAAAGTTTATTAATAATGCCCTATTTGGTACCAAGCAAGTGTGCTTGCAGTAGTTACCCAATGAGTGTTTGAAAAGGCTCTCAAAGGCCGCTCTTCTAGCTTTCGCTGTGACCGCGTTGCGCTTACCACGCAGGCTTGGCGTTATTTTCATGACAATAGTCTTTATTGAGGTGCTTTAACGCAAATGTCTGATTTCTCTGTCTGTTGGTGTCTTTCCAACAATCCAGCCACCTGGTGAAAGTTTAACCCCTTGCTCAAGCAAGAGAGAGAGAGAATAAAATGAGAGAAAGGCAGGGAGGTTAACCAGAAAATGGAGCATCCGGTTTGCTACCCTGCACTAGAGAAAGGGGAATGGGAAGAAAGATTGGAAAGAAAGCGAAGAGGGGAATAGACCGCGCGCGAAAAAAAAGGGGGGGGGTGGGAGCTGGGGTGCTACAGTCTATACAATAGGCCGCTGCCACGCAAAAAGTTCAGTAAGGCCTTCACTGATTTTCTGTGAGCACACAATCATGTCGTCTTTCCAGCACTGATTGTTCAGACAAAGGTCTGTCGTCAAGGCGAGCAAACGCAGCAGCTAGTTGCCGTCTTTGCACGCTGTAATGAGGGCAGTGACCGAGAACGTGATCTATAGTTTCATCGCTGCCGCAATGACCGCAAGCAGCACTGTCTTCCATGCTGATTCGGAAGGCGAAAGCTTTGGTGAAGGCGACACCAAGCCATAGTCGGCAAAGCACCGTTGTCTCGAGTCCAGAGAGTCCAGACGGAGGCCGGAGCGACCCATCTTCATCTGGCGGCTGCGTTCACACTTCTGAACAGTGTGAACTAAAACCAAACATTGCACATACTTGAGGTGGAACATCAAAACATAAGTGTTGGGCAGTGTATCTTTTTATTTACATAGTGAATAAATATCTTAAATACCTAATTCAAACGACATAAGTGTTCAATACGCTGCTCTGAGAGTGCGATACTAAGAACAAAAAATTGCTCTCACCTCCCTGAAGAGAATAGCGAGGAAATGCGAATGCATTTCTTGCACCGAGAGTACATGGCGTGATAATTTTATTGGCGTAAAATAATGACGAGACGAAGATTGTGCCATAACCATTCATATACACATTCATCAGCGAGTGAACGGTCGAGAGTGAGGCGCACGCTTCACTCCATTTATATATACCTACGAGCGAGCGGACGAGAAAAAGAAGTTGCAGGGAGGAGAAAAAAGGAGGAGCGAAGCACTGCACTTGTCATTGTATCTGATGACCATATTGTCAGCTTCTCATCAACATAAACGCTACACAAACGCTGGCAGCACAAACGCTACAAACGCGTTTCAAACGCACTGTATTAGGGCGGTGGCAAGTCACGTTCAAGTGAAGGAGGTGGGTGCTCCGGTTGCTAGGGGCGCTCCCATAGCTGTTGCGATGAAAAGGGCTTGGACGTATACCGACGGACGCCTGACATAGCACGACTAAGAAATGTATTCGCATTTAAAATTACCTCTCGCCCTGCACGACCATTTACTGTCCGCCCCGAGGTATGTAAGCGCTGGATCGAGCGTCAAGAATGAGGTCAAGGGCGTCTTTCCTTGGCTTTTGCTTGACGTGAAGGCATCACGTCTCCTTCATTCAAGAAATAGGAATGCAAAAAAAAAGAATTGCCAATAAAACATCCCCAAACCATACCCATATGCAATTACGCAACATTCATGCAATGTTCCCCTCCGCCACTCTGAAACGCAGTCATTCAAGTTGCCCCTTGGAAAGAATTAAGTGGGGCGTCATTTTTGTTTCTTCTTCGTCGACCTTTTTGTCCACATGATCTAGTTTGGCTCACTGTGGTGCGTCGCCTCTGGTCAGTTTATATCTTGTACATGAAGGATAGTGTGCGTGCGTATTAACATATTTGCGTGCATTTATAACCAAACATTATTCGTACTCGCCGCAATTTTCGTAGCCACAAGTTGACAAAGAGTACCTCACCGTCACTTCATCAATTCAGCGACCACGTCAAAAATATATGAGTGGATGAACTGTTTTTTTACAGTTAGTCCAATTTGGAGACGTGTAAGACTAAAACAAGCTCTCGAACAGGCTTGTTTACTAAAAGTGCAAAACAACCTCTTGATTTCCTAATGATTGATTGATTAAAAGGTGGGTTTAACTTTCCCAAAACCACATGATTACGAGAGACGTCGTAGTGGAGGGCTTCGGAAATTTCGACCACCTAGGGTTTTTTTAACGTGCATCAAAATCTTAGCAGACAGGTCTAGAACATTTTCACCTTCATCAAAATTGCAGCTGTCGCAGCCGGCACTCGATCCAGCGACCTGCGGGTTAGCAGCCGAGTATATCAGCCAGTAAACACCGCGGCGGGGCCAAATTCGTTATGGGATGCAGAAGTGGTACAGGCCTATACTCCTAGTTTCGCCAGGAGGCGTAAACTTATATATACTATTCAGTCTTTCTTATCTGTCGAGACAGTAGGGTTCTGTAGAAAAGGCCATTTAACTATGACTGCAGGAGGATCAAATTTTAGGGACTAATATGTATCTCATTTTTATTGTACGGATATTATCACTGATTATACTTTGCAGAACATTTTTTTTGTTGTTCAAAGTCCTCTCATTTTTCTAATATTTTGGTTCTGATTTCTTTACTTATCCAGGTTAAGACACCATGTGCTTTATAGTGATTACTTACCAAACGCCTCATCTCTCTCTTATTCAAAGTCTTTTAACTTGTATTTGCTGCTTCTACAATTTTCCTAAATTCTTAACCCAACTTTGCTTTCGCTGCTTGTATCAATAAATACGGGCGCAAGGTGCGTTCTCTGAACTATTTTCATGAAATTAATGTGTGCTTTGGTTGTCTTCGAACAAGGGCCATGCAGATACAATCTATCCTACCCAATAAATCTTCCCTTAAAACATAAGACAGCAATATACTATATTCTTCCCTACTTAAGTATGTTTACACCTTAAATTGTTGTATTTTCCTTACCTTTACTCTCTTCTTTTCTCACGTTATATTGAACGTCTAAACCGCATAAGTTATTCAGTGTTCTCGCTTTTGGTAGATGTTTTTACGAATACATTACTCACTCATATTTGCTAAAAATTAAAAACCCCGACGCTGCATTGTGAAGTGCCTTGTTTGACAATATAGTGCACCTTCAGTGCACTCAAAAGATCGATAAAATACCGAAGGGCTTAATTAAATGAGCAAATTGAAAAAGCAAGCATGAAGGGCTCCCTCTCCCTCTAGAAGAGCCTGGAATCTGCCCGCCTGTGCGAAGTCCCATGGCCAGGAAACCGGATCCGGGGCTCCAATCTCTCACAATCAGTTCCGTCACACCTGATGCCCTTCACGGATGACCCACTAAGTGAAACCAGCAGACTAGAGGAAGCCGATGCCCTTATCTTTCACATTACTTGTTTTTTGGCGGCCTGTCATTCAATCGCCTACGAGGCGCCTTCCCTCATGCATACACCGGAAAGTGCGCCTTCTTTATCGGCAAACAGGTCCTCGTAAATTACAAGAGACGGCTCACTATATTCCATCGTTTCTCCCTGATGCCAATATTCTTCTGTCGCCCCCTCTTCTCCCCGATCATTAGAAGTTAGGGTCAATGCGTACATCTTTTGAAATGCCGTTATCACGTTCTACCGAATGGCTTGTTTTCTACGACGAACACCTCTGTTAGTGCGCCTACTGATACCGAGTTGTCTGTTATGTATATATGTTTGTTTCATGCGCGGAAGACGTTCTTGAGCATATTGTCGGCTTTTGTTAATTATATTTATCGCAAATATTTGCAGGAATACTAACTTCCACATAACATATTCATTTGCAATTAAATAAATAAACGACAAGAAGAACATAAATGAATGATTAACATGCATGCATGTTTTTTATTGGAGGCATGTCAACTAAACAACGCAAAACGTGACCCAAGAATAGTCAGTGCAGATACTTGAAACCCTGATTCCTTCGTTTGTCCACAGTATCGCGAAGCAGGCCTGAGCCAGCTACAGGCCTTAATGACACTGACGTATTTAAATTATTTAGAGATATCTTACTTCCCTATATCAGCCACCATAAGCTGAAGGAGTTTTAACATAACATTGATATGTCGGTAGTTCTTGAACTATGGAGCAAATGAGCAAAGGTTATGTGAACAATTTTTTTTGCCACAAAGCGTAAAGCTTATGTCTGCTGTTTTACTGGTGTTTTTATTTTTATTTGTATTTACAAAATACCGTCAACCCTCCTTGAGAAAGATTATACAGGAGTGGAAAAGATACAAACTTTTTACAAGCAAGGCAATGTAGTGACAATACAAGAAGAGTACATGAGAAACGAACATAAGAGTAATGACATCATGACGTGCAAGCGTCGCGATCATGGTAATAACTAATGCATGCATCATACAGACATAGCAATGCATTGCCTAAAACCAAATGATGAAGAAAATAAAATAAAATGTTAGATTGTGGATGCTTTCACCCGTATGCAATTAGGTTAATACATTGAACTTGGGGGCACCGACATGAGATTTCTAATTCTTTCTAAAAGTTTTTCAAGTGTTGGCTGTGCTACAGTAGCTGAATCAAGCGCATTCCATTCTCTTATTACGCAAAGGAAAAATAAAAACCTGAAGGTATTGTTGCGGCAGAAATATTCTTTGAAGATCAGGTCGTGTTTTTGGCGCACTTTGCCTTTTGCTTTTATAGTAGTTAGAGCGGAGGCATTAGTTTTAAAGTGGCCGTTCAACAGTTGGTAAAAAACTTCAACCGATGTATTTTTGCTCCATCGCAGAGCGTAGGTAGATCAGCTCAGAGCAGAAGCTCGGAAGGGAAATCCGTTCGCTTATAGCGGTTCAAGGTAAACCTTACCACGTTGCGCTGCACGCTCTCGAGCAAAACTAGGTCAGTAGTTGTTGAAGGAAACCACACTCTATTCGCATATTCTAACATAGGTCTTATAAAGGCAATGTAAGATAAGCGCTTCGAATCTATGGTAGTGTAGCGTAGGGACCGTTCTAGAAAAAACAACTTGTTCATTGCCTTTTTCGTCACTTGTCACATGATTTTAACAAATTTGAGACGGATTCTGTCCTCTGGTACCGCGAGCAAATGAAGCGCACTGCTAGCCTTTCAATTTTTTCTATTTTATCTCTCAGTGACTGCTGATGAGGACTCCATACAGAAGATGCATACTCCAAAATAGGGCGAACAAATGTCTTATATGAAAGTAATTTGACATCTCTAGGGGCATCTTCGAGTTTTTTCCTCAAGTAAAACAACTTCCTGTAGGCCTTTGAACACACCTCCGCAACATGAATTAACAGTCAAGTATCAGAAATGATATACACGTTAAAAAATCTACCAGTGGCTTAATTCAGCTAGGCCGGGATATACGCACGTGAGGTAAGGGGGCACTGCTAAACTCAATGTTTCAGACATGGCACTAATTACCAGCGTTAAATCTTTCCCGTGTCACAGTCTTTCACTTACGTTGTAAGTGAAATGAATTGCTTATGAATTCTGTTAAGTACGAGCCGCACTTGCGCTTTCACTAAGCTTCCCCGAATAGTCAGTGAAAAATTGAATTGCTGCACAAACTTGAAGGAAAACAAGGGAGACAGGAAAGAGCTCTCAATCGGCCTCCTGGCCATGGCGCTTTACTAGACGCTTCTCCGTGTGCTCCGGCGTCTTCGCAGCACGTCTAGTTCTTTTCTGTTTGTTCTTGCTACGCTCCACCACTAATTACTGTGAAACTACTTTGGTATGCGAAGAATTAAGGTTATACGCTCTTTTACGCCGCTGAGCAGCAATTTCGCTCTCCTCTGTATGGGTATATCGTACTGGCAAAAGCCCCGATATGTGTATGTAGTGCGTTGACTCATGCGACCAAAGTGTGGCTCTATGACCACGAGCCACGGAGTACGATCACATTGCATCTGTCGCCGCTATGACGTCACTTCTCTGGGATACGCAGACCGGAAAGGCGCGCGCTGCCACTGCTCGTCGCGCATGCGCAGCACGGCTCTTGCAAGTGCACGCAAAACCACTTTGACTCAGCCACTCTAGCTAACGGCACAAAATCGCTACGTATTCAAAGTATTTGGAGAGCCGCGCAGTATGGCGTAAGTCGCAATGTTATCGTCTCTTTGGCTCCGAAAAGGGGATTTGAACTGAAAGTTTAACAAAGGGAAAAGATAACTTGGTGAACCGGGCTCAGCTGTGTTTATCCTCATTCACAGTGTTATCTATCCTTGTTCTCAATATTTATGAAAGGCTAAAGAACACTCACTTCCCCGGACAATTACTTTTTGTATGCTTCAAAAATTATTGCAAACTTCTAAAGACACTTTGCTTTGTAGGTAGGCTTTACTGTTCTTTTTTTTTTTGTACGTCCCCTGTAAGTTACTTATTTTGATCTTGTGGTGAAGTTTGCCGACATGCTCCACCTCGGTAGGAATAGTTATGACAGCTCAGCCGACAAATTATTGAAGTAAAAACTAACCGTACCTAATTACAGGAATAAAAAAAAAGGTTTCGCTGGCAGCATACTCCTGTTTATTAAGGGATACTGATACAGAGAGCAAATTTTTTATCTCATGGCCTCCATTTAGCTCACTTTGTTTCACTGGTGCATTCCTCAAGTCTGATATCTTTTTTTTTTGGTTGTTCAGATAATGCTTGTTTCGTGCATACGTTGCTTTGTATTTCTGAACTGCCTTCCAAAATATTGCTTCCGCTAATGCCTAAGCCACGATTTACTTCTTTGTATGAAACTGTACCTACTGAATGCCAGTACGTGAAAGATAGTAGGTGCTGGATATTAGTCATCACACGGCTTATTCATTCTCTCGGTTGAGAGTGAAAAGCTGTTAACGGAGGAAACACGTTTAGTGTATACCACGTTCTGCAACTATATATACTACGGAAGTCTACAAAAGATAGTGGAAAATACGTGACCATGTAAAAACATCAAGTGACCATATAATCTCGAAGTTTTTTTTTTAATTAACTGTAAGTAGTCTTCCGTCGCTACCCTTGATAATGTGCGTCAAACAAGCCGCATAGTAAATATTTTACTTTTACGTTGCCGCAAGCGATGTATTGCTTTGAAAAGAAGTTAAAATATACAGAGCTTGCTAGACATCAAAAGAGATGTTACTCGTTCTTCAAGACTTTTTGATCAATTTTTTCCGTCAAAGGAACCTTTCGAATTTGCTTAATTCCAAAGAGTCTGTCAAACTAAACTTTACTGCTGTGGTTCACGACGCGAACGCAGAAAAAAAAAAGCTATTTCAATATTGATGAATAAAACAACACAATAAAGTAACCGCAAACAAATAGGTAGCAAATGCAGACCTCTTGCTTGGACCGTTACGAATCTTTTTCTACTTCTTTACTACCTACGTAAGTGAACAGTTACTAGCTGCCACCGTTACTAACGTTTGCTATACCTGTTTACTACCTACATTAGTAAACAGTTAGTAACTGCAATGAAATATGTAGTCACTGCAGCCGTAACTATCTTTCTTGCCCCATTACTTCCTTTTTTCTACCTGGGTATTGACTCTCTAGGTTAAAATGTTAGGTAATACCTAGGTAATAGTTTTCAAGAGGAATTGTCTCGACGTATCTTGTTTAAACGCAATAATAGCGCAGAAGATATCCACTGCTCAGTAAAAAAAACAATTGTTTCAAATTACGGGACAGAGATATGTAGGCGTCATTCTGCTGTTTTCAAAGCGGAAAACTACAAGCTAATGAACAATAAACAAGTGCTACACGCATTGCAACAGAAAATGACAACTTACATAGTCAATTAAAACAAAGTAACAGGACAGGTGGCTCAAGATTAGCCAGATGGTCAAAATTAATCGGGAGTTTTTAACTACGGCGTGTATCACATTATTATTACGGCTATGGCCCGTTACTCCAATCCCCCCTCCCCAACAATTATTACCATTCAACCACCATTTTGTTAGCACTTTGAAACGTTCAAATGCACCGACACTACGTAATGACTTCGGTATCGCGTTGCGGTCACTGTAAATTGCTTTTGGGGCCCTTTTTCATTAAACTCATATGACATGTTAAATTCATAAATACGGCTAATTATAAGTCTCGTGCTATGTCCTACAACACACCTAACGAGGTAGCATAGTAAAGTTTCTAAGTTCACATTTTCTTTTTGTAATTCATACTGAAACACAAGTGCTCAGCGTTGCCGGAAACACATCTTTATAAACTAGGGGCTATGTGTATTCCGGTAGTTGCTTACTTAGTGCTGTAGCATAGTGAACTCGTTATTTCTACGGATTTTTTGCGCCTATGACACGCCATACAAGATTACCCGTGGTTTTTTAGCCATGAAATTTTAAATTCACCAGAAATACCAGAAGAGATAATATATGACTAAATCAACTTGGTAGTACCGGTTATTTCATTTTTTCTTAAAACCTTATAAACTTACTAGCTATAGTTGGTAACGGCTAAGGTATTAATAGTTACTAAATTCTGGTAGCACGGTCAAAGGTACTAAATGTTATCACCCTCGTTGTTACTAGTTGCACTGACGAGCAGGGTTGTAACATACGTGAAGAAAGTGTACCCTGAAGTTAGCACGTACCACTTCCTTTTTTGAAGAGTGTAGGAAGCCTTGATAGCATCACCGGTTGCTTGGCACAAACATTTCATTGCATACAGAAGCATAAAAGTTTTGGCAAAGCTTGTTTAACAAGTTACATCAAATGATGCATTCATGCAGCCGTAATAAAACTAGAAAAAAACATCCATGCGCTGACAAACATTCCTGAAGGCGAAAGTGGCTTTGATGGAACCCAAAAAAATAAAAGGCAACTCTGCTTCACAGTACGGCTGAACTTATCTCCATAGATGCATTCGTGTCCGACATTACCATATAATTGCTACCAGCGCAGGTCAAAAAAGTGAATTAACATTTACAGTTATTTATGTTGATATGATTGAAGACGCAGTAAAGCATGCAGGTTTACTCACTTTCACAGAGTGGTCGTCACACTGTGGGGTGCACGCGCAGATAATGTTTTGATCCTGTCCCAGGGTTGATCTCTTGAGCAAACCGAATATATACATAAACTACCACGCAGGACAGCACAGTTCGAGTGAGTCAGCTCATCCAGTTCACGATACAATCACGGAGCTGCGCCGATAGTTGGGGAGACAATGTGCTGTGGGGCGGACGGGGACGGCAGGTTTGTAGGTGACGGTGTCTGGGGAAGTATGAAAATCGGCACTATTCCCGAATGACTCGTAGGCTCTCGTAGGAACCTACAGAGGGCGCAGGAAATGATAAGCACCTCGCCCCAGTCAGTGAACCTGTCATTTTCGGTGATTGACCTCTTTTGTCAGCAGAGTGACCCGCCTCTTTTGGGATTTGTCCCACGTGACGACGTCACAGCTCACTGGCTGGCTTTAATTAAGAAGAACGTAACCGAAAAGCACATCTGCAGTTATCTGACTTCACAAGTTTTTGACTAAGCCAGCGGTTTTATCCTGGGATTTGTCATACGAAGGTATTTTTGTCATTTATTGCTTTGATACAACGAAAAAGAATCCTATATAAGTGCCGCTTCAGGAGACCACCAAAACATTTGCCGGAAATATTGTCAGCCCAAGCTATAGGAAACAACGTGATATTTAAGCCGGAGAACCGAAGCATTCTCTCCTACCTTTTTGCCAAATGGTGATGCGAATAACACAGTGACAATTAGCTGTATCCCATAGACACATTTGTGTCTGTGCTATGTTACTATAGATGCTATCTTTGTGTCATGCAGGAAATAGTCGATGCTCGCACGAAATCGCATGAAACCGAACGGTACACATAACAGGATAATCAATTCTAGTCTTACATTACGCCGCTCAGTTTCCAAGTTTTTTTGAGTAGGACTTCAAGTCACTGTGTCTTGATTCTTGACGAACTACTTCTTCTCTGTATATATTAAAGTCAAAGAACAAGCTTTTTGCGCGATTTTATGGATTGTTGATGAGCAGAGAGTCTTATTCTGTGCATGGCCGAGCGCTTCACCAGCTGTGCAAGAAACACAACTAGGTGCGCTTGCCCTGGAGGTGCATTGCAAGGAGACAATGGAGCTGACAGTCACCTGGGTAGTCCTGGTCGTTGCTGTTTTCCTAAGTTTTGCAAGTTTTTTCTATCTTCCTCTGTTTTATTCTTCATCTCAGTTTTTCTGTGTGCCTTTATGCTTCGGTTTATTTAGATATTTAATTTCGTGGTCTCTCTATCTTTCTTTCTCTTTCTTGCATTTCTTTCCCACCTTTTCTGCACTTTTCTCTTTCCTTCTCACCTCTTTCTCTCACTCTCCAACTATATCTCTCTCTTTGTTCTCTCTTTCTCGCATTTTTGCTTTTTATGTCATTCATTCTCTTTATTTTTCTCCATTCTTTCCATGTTCTACTGTACTCTCTCTCTCACTCTCTCTGCCTGCTTTCTAATATCCTCTTTTTCATACTTGTCCTCCTTACCCTCACTTGCATCCCCGCAGTCTTTTCACGCTATATCATACAAAACTATGCTGTGTTCTGGTAGCGCACCTGGGAGGCCGAGTGGTAAGGACTTCGCCTTCGGATCGTGGTGCGCGGCTTGGAATCTCATCTCCTGAAGAAGCTTTTGTGCCTGAAATTACTCTCTTCCTGAGTCTTTTTTTTTGTTTATTCTGTGCGCTTGTTGTGCTCATCAGAGTTATTGCATCTTGTGCTGGAGAAATCGGGGCACCTCTCTTCGTATTGAAGCGGTAGGTGAAGAAAATGGCAACAATATAGACGAGGAAGAAGAAAGTGCGTGCTTGTTCGGCGGTGGCACGTTACGTGATATCAGCTGTGCGCACGCTCCTAGGAAACGTCGTCGCTCGGCGAGGTTTTCATACCCCATGGATTGTGCGTTACGCTTGCCTGAACAGCGGCCAATAAAAATTGGGTTCTGCTAGCGTATTCAGCCATTAGGATGAACCAGAGCTTGTCTACTTTGGTCAGGCTGAACATCGAATATGTGTGGGCCTTAGTCTCATTCAAAGGAATCAACGTTTGGACTTGTTGGTTCTTCATTATGAAGAGTAATGTTGCCCGCAAGACGGTGCAATTGATAGCGCACGCCTACACACACACATGCAGTACGGAAGCGGAGTTTCCACTTTATTTGCGTCATATGTCGTTTCGTTTTCATCCATCTTATGCGCAACATTACTTTTCAAAACAATAATTTCTTCATTTCAGACATGTTTATAAGTACCTGGCAATTGAGAATGCAAAAAAATATCAGGAGCTCTTCTTCAGTCAATAAAATGGCCGCAAGCGAAGCTTCGCGTGTACGTTCTTCATTACTAGTTCTCATTCTTCTTATTTCTTTCTTTTACTGCTATGCATTGCGCAATGCTCCCACCAAACTGTTTCCAAGCTCAATGCCATCAGTTGTTCCTCACTCTCACGTGCTTAGCAGGGCAATGCCTCAGCTGCTACAGGCAATTGGTCGGTGATTCATTTATACCTAGTCAAAGCCAAAATGCGATAAGGTAAAGCCGCAACTTCATCTCAATAAGAGATAACAATGTTCTATCGGGCATGGCTGATCGCCGACAACCCCATGATTGAGAGAGCGGCACAGGAAAATGGTTCGATTATTGATTGACCTGTGAGGTTTAACGTTCCAAAACAAAGATGTGATTACGAACTTATGAGAGACGCCGCAGTGGGGGGCTCCGGAAAGTCCGACCACTTGGTGTTTTTTACTGTGCACCCAAATCTGAAGCACACGCACCTACAGCATTTTCACCTCTATAGAAACTGCGCAGCCGCAAGCGACATTCGATTCCATGTCCTGCGAGTCAGCAACCGAGTATCTAAGCCAATAGACCCCTACGCCGGGCCACGTATTTGAAATTGCTGGTCGCGCATCACACGAAAGAGAGAAAAGAAAGAGTGCAAATAGGACGCCAGCGCCAGCGTCAGGATTGCTCACTCGCTATCGGTTCGCCTCTGAAGGTGACGCGATGGTGACGCAGCGACACCGACTAAACTTGCGCACCTGCACCTCATTTTCAGCCATTCTCCCCGCTCTGCCTTTATCCTTCTCCGGCTAAGCGGCGTAGCCCCCGCCATAATCCTTGGTAACGAGGGACCGGGTTGGGGATACACAATAGGGTAGCGAAGAAAAGACTTTCCTTGGGTGCTCGAGCTGCCTATTCAGACGCTGTGGAAGACTCGGAGAAGAAATTGTCAACCCCTCAAGATTGCCCACTTCGTGGTCGTTTGAAGCAAGGACATGGGGCGAATTTTCACTCAGTGACCTACTCAACTTGCCCTACGCCATCTCCTGACGCTGACAAGAGCTCTCGCAAGTAGTGCCCCATCCTTGAACTCCAGTGACCGTGTTTCCATCTTTCTTAATTCTCCTATCCCCTAAATATGTCCTCGCTCGCTGGCTCAGCGCATCTCTCTCTCTCTCTCTCTCTCTCTCTTTCTCTCTATCTATATATATATATATATATATATATATATATATATATATATATATATATATATATATATATACCTTTAATTCTATCCTTTTAATCCCTCCTCACCCCAATCCCTTGTGAGCTACTGTTGAGGTGTCGCACCCTGGTGCAGACAGTTACGGCGCTCACTTTTCTCTTCGTTTCCATCTTATAACCACTTCAGCCGCCGATTTCTCGCAAACACGCCGACAGTCACTGTCGTCGTCGCGGAGTCGCGGAGTCACGGAAACACAGAAAAGTGATTACGGCTGTTTCATCTTGCGGAAGTTCCCTCGCCCCTTTGGTGTATTGGATGGATCGCTACCATGCGGCGAAGATGCGAGCGAGTGGGTTTCGATAAGATAGCGATAGCACGGTGATGGTTTCAATGAGCGAAGAGGTTCCAACTGTTAACGGGAAGTGCCCCCGTAAAGCCTTCAGCATAGACAGCATCAAGACAACTAATACGATGTGGATCGCCGTATTAGTTGCCTTGCTGTAGCTGACGAGCAACTCGTGCGCATTCCTCTGTGCAGAGGTCGACAAGGAGGCAATTCACGTCAGATAGGCCGGCCGAACTGGCATCTATTTCACACGTGAATGTGTGCGTGGCTGCTATATCATTCGGAACCGCGTCGTTGACCTAAACACGCTCAACGTTTGATGTGCTGGCGTCTAGTTCCGACTTCAGCATCTGGGCGTCTACTATGACAGTCTGCATCTCGTTTCTGTAAGGGCAGTTGGAACTGGTATGGTGTGTGAAAAAAGTTCGATGCATGTGATCGAACGTAAAATGGCGATTTCAAACTTTAATTCGCAAATGAGCGTCGACCACGCCAGCAGTGGCGCGTATGATGTAGTGGTTGATTGAATAAAACAAAAAAACAGTCACTCTTCTGCAACTTTTGCGGGTAGCACAGTTCAGCTCAGCTCTTACAGGGAGAGGGAAAGAGGGACATAGAAGGCAGAAGGAAAAAGTAGTGAAAGAGTGTAGCGGCAGGTTGTGGGTGCTTCCGTACGATGGAACAGCCGGGAAAACTCTGCACATTTCATCGCCAGCGCGTGCATACGTTACTAAGGTACTCTCTATTAACTCTTATCCCTAACTGTTCCCATTCTAGGCTCCTGAAAACCTCCTGTAAGCACGCGGTAAATAGCATTGAAGAGATTGTGTCCCCCTGCCTTACACCCTTCTTGATTGGTATTTCGTTGCTTTCTTTATGAAGCACTATGGTAGCAGTTGGTCCCCCGTAGATTTCTTCCAGGATGTTTATATATACTTCATCGACACCCTGATTCCGCAGTGTCTGCATGACGGCTGATATTTCCACTGAATTAAACGCCTTCTCGTAAATTATGAAGGCTATGTATAGTGGTTGGTTATATTCTGAGCATTTCTCTATTACCTGATTGATAGTATGAATGCGGTCGATTGTTGAGTAGCCTGTTCGAAATCCTGCTTGTTCCTCTGGTTGATTGAATTCTAAAATTTTCTTTACTCTGTTAGCAATTACATTTGTAAATAGCTTGTATACTACAGAGAGCAAGCTGATCAGCCTGTAATTCTCCGAGTCCTTGTCATCTCCTTTCTTATTTATTAAGATGATGTTAGCGTTCTTCGAGGACTCTGGTACTCTTCCCGTCAGGAGACACCTCGTAAACAGGGTGGCTAGTTTTTCTAACACAATCTGTCCTCCATCTTTCAGCAGATCTGATATTACCTGATCCTTACCAGCATCTGTGGCTCTTTGCATGCTCTCCAAAGCTTCTCTGACTTCTTCTCTCATTACTGGTGGAGTGTCATCTGGGTCACTGCTAGTTCTTATACTATTAAAGTCGTGGTTGTCCCGGCTACTGTACAGATCTCTATAAAACTCCTCAGCTATTTTAACTATCCTATTCATGTTGAAAGTTATTTTGCCTTCTTTGTCCGTTAGTGCATACATCCGATTTTTGCCCATCTCAAGTTTCCTCTTCACTGCTTTGACGCTTCCTCCGTTCTTTAGAGCGTGTTCAATTCTCTCCATGTTGTACCTTCTTACATCGGATACCTTACGCCTATTATTATTCAACTTCGAAATCTCTGCCAGTTCTATTTTGTCTGTTGTACTTGAGACATTTATGATTTGACGCTTATTAACGAGATTCTTCGTTTCCTGGGAAAGCTTGCCAGTGTGCTGTCTAACTACCCTGCCTCCAGTTTTCACTGCACACTCCGTAATGATACTCGTCAGATTATCATTCATTGTATCTACGCTAAGGCTGGTTTCCTCAATAAGAGACAAGTACCTGTTCTGAAGCGATACACTGAATTCCTGTACTTTCCCTCTCAGTGCTAGCTCATTGACTGGCTTCTTGCGTATAAATTTCTGTCGTTCCTTCTTCAAGTATAGGTGAATTCGAGACCGTACAATTCTGTGGTCACTGACTCGTACCTTGCAAACCACTTCAACATCCTGCACGATGCCTGGGTGTGCACTCATTATAAAGTCTATTTAGTTCTTATTTTCGCCATTAGAACTCCTCCATGTCCACTTGCGGCTTCGTCGTTTCGGTAGAATGTAGTCAAAATCGGTAAATTATTGCGTTCTGCGAATTCTACTAGTAGCTCTCCTGTGGCGTTTCTAGTACCGATGCCATAATCTGCTACTGCCTGGTCTCCAGCTTCTTCTTCCTGCCTTTGCATGAAAGTCTCCCATCAGTGAAAGTCTTTGAATCAGTCAGCCTTTGCATGAAAGTCTCCCATCATCACGAAAGCCCTCTTGTGCTTTTTAAGGAACACCAAACTTCACGACCGCTTGTGAAAGGACTGTGCGAGGCTGTGCTGTGTAGTTTCGAGCTGAATATTTATGCTTCTCTTTCTTATTCCTCTTATTTTCTGTCTCTTTTCGTTCTATTATTCCCCTTTTCCCGCACCCCAAGTGTAGGGTAGCCAACCGAGCCAAGCTTGGTTAACCTCGCTGCCTTTCCTCTCTATTTATCTCTCTCTCTCTCCCATCAGTATAGTAAACAGTGTTTGTACCTTACTCATTGCCGATTCAACGTCTTCGTAGAAGCTTTCAACTGAAAGGTTATCATGGCTGGATGTAGGCGCGTAAGCCTGTACCACCTTCATCTTGTATCTTTTATTCAGTTTGATTACAATACCTACCACTCTTTCATTAATGGTATAGTATTCCTCTATGTTGCCAGCTATGTTTGTGAGAATTAGGAACCCCACTCCCACTTCTCTTCTGTCAGCCAAGCCCCGATAGCGAAGGACTTGCCCATTATGTAGCACCGTATAAGCCTCACGTCACCTACAGAGAGGAACCAATAGCACACGAGATATCCTGACGCTGGCATTGGCGTCTTCCCCGCACTCTTTCTTTTCCCTCTTTCGTGCGTTCTGAGACCGCCAATTCCAAATACGCCGCCGGACAGCGTCATAGAAAAACAGCGCACAGATTACACATGTGACCGGCGAACCTTAGAAGGCTTAATTTTAGACACCCGCGAAATCCATGGTGGCAGCGTTCTAGAGCACGAATAAAGTCGGCGCCGCTCTAGTCTGGGAACCATAAAATGTTTCCTAGTAATTAAGGCTTAATACAATAATAATTGACGGAGTTTAACGTTACGTCCCTCCCCCCCCAAAGAAAATATCATTATTAGAGACGCCGTAGTGGCGGACTCGGGGGAATTTGAATCACCTGGGGCTCGTTAACGTGCACCTATATCTAAGCACACGGGTCTGGTGCACTTTTACCTTTATGAAAAAGGTAGCTGCCGCCACTGGGCTAGGATGAACTTTTTAATCGCATCTTGGCAGTGCTCTATAGATGCTGCCGTACGCGCGGAATGCACCCAGCGCCCACAAATGACGTACTACAGAAAATTCTATAAATAAAAGTGAAAGAGACGCAGTGACATGTACTTAGCAATCCAACAGCTACCCTGCATACTTAAATAATGCTGCATATAAATTACGTAACTCAAATTTAGAAATTATGTCGTCCTGAGTAGTAGTGGTTGTACGCCACCAGAGAAACGTTAGTTTAGGGGAGCCGGCAGGTCACCTCTATTGAATTTGTGAATTCGAAACACATAGCATTTTTACATAAAAATATTGCCTATTAGGAACATACATAATTATCAAGTTTTCAGTACATACGTCAAGCAAGGACATCAATCTGGGCTGTTTTTAACCAGGTTGAGGCAGCATCAAGATACAAACTTATCGCACCAGTGTTTTAGCCAGTGTCTGCCTTTCTGTATGCAGATACATTCAGCAAATTGATAAAGCTTCCTAGACTTACCTAGAGACAAAAATGGCGCTGCGAGCTGTTGGACCCACGGGAACGCCTGTTTGTGATCTACGAACTTGACTCAAAGTTGTATCGTACACCTTGAGCATACTTCATAGCTTCCATGCGTTTTTGTGTAAAAATGGTTGATTTCTTCGATTTCTTACTCAATGAGCACAAAGTGAGCTATTTAATTTCAATTGTTGCACAAAAACTACTTCATTGACTTGTAGGAGCTTCGTCGGTGTAAAAATTTAGCAAGCTTAAAAGCTACAAAAGAGGCTAAACTTCACAGGCAGACGACAAAGTCAGTGTTCCCTCTGCCACTGTTCGTCGCATGTTTGTTACCTTCACCATTTGGACATGCCGTCAAGGTGAGTGGGCTTACATTTTAGAATATGTTATGCGTGAAGGAGATCGCTCAATAACAGCTTTGCTTTAAAGAGGCTTTATTTCAGAAGTCCTATTCGCTTTTGTGCCTAAGCCTTTTTCAACCCCTGCCAACACAAGCCTCGCAGACACATGTAACGTCATTCCCAGAGTTACAGCTGCGCCCCATAAGAAATTCGCTTAGATGGTGGTTCCAGAATTCCCTCAAGGTATTTTCGTAAGCAACTCTATGGGGAAATATATTCGTACTTACTTGAGTAGTGAACCAGTTTTACAATAATTAATTTAGTGGTGACACTTCGCTTGACACAGGTATATCGTTTATTTTCAGTAACTAATGAATGTGTTTCAAGGAGGAACTGGAAGTGTGTGTGTGTGTGTGTGTGTGTGTGTGTGTGTGTGTGTGTGTGTGTGTGTGTGTGTGTGTGTGTGTGTGTGTGTGTGTGTGTGTGTGTGTGTGTGTGTGTGTGTTTACTAATCCAACCATATAGGCGCACCTGCAGCTGACGACCCTGGAAGGCGCGAAGTGTCCTCCTCACGCACATGACACCCGAATTAGCCCAAATCTCGGCGCCTATAAAAGCGGAACTGTGGGAACAGTAGTGCCGGATTCTGCCAATGAACACTGCTGTGTTGCGAAGTTGGTGCTACAGCTGTAATTTTTTTTGCCTAGCAGTTTGTTTTCAGGCCAAACCAACGTAGTTTGAAAGAAAGCCTCGCTGAAGCTGTTTATTTTGTTGTTTAGGTGCTCCTAATGCTTGAGCGATCTAAGCAAAACAGGTTTTTTGTGTTAAACACGCTCAACGCAGACACAGCTGAAGCTGGAATTGCGGCCTTTCAGAGCATTTTAACTGCTACAAGCAAACTTGCATGGTACCCGCCACGCCATAAGTAATTTGTGTTTACTTGAGGGAGGCATTTACTATTCCATGCTTCGTTGTTTTTCGAGAAGCGTGGTACCCGCTTCACACTTGCAAAGGATTTTGTGTAATTGTTTTGGTGCTGTGACTGACGATGATAAAGAAATCTGCCTGAAGCTTTTGTAATGAGTTGGAGCATTCGACAACCCACTCGTTACACAGTTCACACATTGTTTGATGCCTGGTTGCTTTGGCTGTTCTAACACGTTTTAGAACTCGTATTAACGCGACTCCTTTTCCGTTATCAAACCTGCCTAAGGCCAGTTTTCAATGGCTTTTGAAGCACCAGCATGGCGCTTTGCTAGAACACTGGGCTGGCATGCAGGGGACATGGGTTTTAATTTCATTGTGTTTTTCAGGCTTTCTTTAGTTTTTTTTCCCATTTCGTGCAACAGTGGTTGCGAACACTGCTGGCAGTGGCCTACAACTATATGCGGCGCACGCGGTCCTTCTTGTGATCTACTTACGCAGTAATCCACCATTTGATTTCACCACATGAAGAACTACAACGTTATTCAGAGCATTACGCTGCATGTAACTAATCTCTTTGGAGAGCATATCAACGTCCGTAAAATAGAAATACGTTGCAGCATACATATTCTGCGACCACTATTGCTGTACTTGTAACCCAGAATACTTTTTGGTATTTTTGCTGAAGTATCTCTTATATATCCCGTTATGACAAGAAAAAATTAGTATCGGTGTTGTAGGCTTCTGCACAGGCATTTTGATATCTGCCATAACGAATACAATTTTGAGTACCTAAGACTTTTCGGGTAATAGTAAGTCAAAAAGGATAGATACTCATATGTGAGTGCCATTTCATTAATTTTAGGAGAAATACACCGTGGATGCTTTAGCAGGTTTGTTTTAGAACATGAGCAGCAAAACCTCGACTTGAGGAAAAGGCCCCAAAAGAGAGAAAAACGCCTTTCCTTTCCTTTTACTAACTCAATAAAATGAATGGTTCAGTGAAGGAAGCATTTCCACGCGAAGTTCACGCAGTCAACAATCCAAGAGCTAACCGTAGAGAAGGAAAGAATCGACAATAGTTCTGAAAAGGACATTCACACAGCCCGTCCCGCTATTCACTTTTTGTCTTTAAAATATATTGATGATTCCTGTTTCGATATGGACGCCTTTTAGGAGCTTGTTCCTCAAGCATTTTACGCTATCACGTTGTCCGTCGTAAGGGGCGTGTACACTAACATTGATTTCACCAGAGGCGCCACTTCGGTGACCTTGAAATGTATGCTTGAAATGTATTTGATGGCAAAGTGACCTTGAAATGTATGCTAACTGCAGATGAATCAAAGGTATTTTTTACTCATCGTTTAGTGTGCCTAACTGACTGTTTTAATTTTTTGTCGTATAGTTCTGTCTGCATAAATTAAAGGTGTGTGTCCAACATCAATATACGCTAGGCTCTTACGTGCCATGCATCACATGACTTAAGGCACTCTTTAGCTTAGACATCACCATTAATTGTAAACGCTTGGAAGTCTTCAATGCGCTCATATATCTGCGTTCACGGATGCTCTTTTTATGTCGCCCCCATCTAATGCAGCCGCCGTGGTTAGAACTCCATCCCACGCCATCTAGCATATGATAGCGCGACACCACCCGTGCTGTAGTGTCACGGGGGTTTGCGTGATCAACGTCAACGTACATACATACTGCGGACAGTGCGTACATATTCCGCAGCTACCACTTTCTCCGGTTTTTTACTACAGAAGTGCACAGTGTGATATCGTTACCGGACGGGCATATCAGCCGCCACCTATTCAGCACTGGTCTCCTATAAAGCACTCGCGTTTGGTGCGCTTGCTTTTAAACACGATAGTCTATATTTGGGACTTCGACGGAAAAATTTTGGTCTGTCTGCCTGTCTCTCAGTGGACTACGTTGTTTGTCCACCGAAACAATGCTCCAACAATAAATACAACGCCCTCCGCAGCGCCCACCAATATTCAAGTTCCAGGGTTCATACTTGTGCGATTGTCTATAAAAAATATCATTGCGCATACCTGAGGCACAATAACAACACTTCAATATTGTGCTTGCATTTATTTACACTATAAAAGGCATACATAAGTAATTCTAAGGACCGTACAGTTTATCATGCTGCACTGACAATGCAATGCTTGCAGTACCTTGCACGAAAAGGCAAGTGTTTCCGACACTTTGCTATTGAGTACTGTTAATTATGGCTTTGCCAAGACGACACCTTGGTGGCGTCTTCCCGTCGCCTTGCGTTCCACACCTTAATGCCTTTGAGACGGATGCGCACACTGCACGCTTCATATTCCAAGATAACTGCCAGATAGCACTCATGTCTAACGTGTGACCTGCCTCCATGCGTTCGTTTGCTTCCGCTGAACACATCGAAGCACTTTAACCTCCAGAATACCATTCCCCAGTTTTCTTGCGCACAACATCAAGTAAACGTTTTGTTCGCTCTCTCCAGACGCAAGACTATTGTCTTTCGACGACATTTGTAATAAAACATGCAGATACTGGGCCGATTTCTCTTCGCTTGGAGTTGACTCAGTGAGCACTCTCAGTTACCGCTCCACAGCATGTTCATTACTGCTTCGCAGCATTACCCCAGAAGTAAAGGCAGCAGTGTGGCGGACTAGCAACGCATCAGCATCTCGGGCTCACCACGAAGACCTTGCGGTGAGAACCCGAAAGGCCATAGCGAAGAGGGCTCGCTGTCAAGCAAACCTGGGGCTTCGGGCCAGTGAAACTGGAAACAAAGCCGTTAAGTCTTTCTATGATAGGAGAGTAATGTGTACGAAGGATTGCCATGTTACAAAACCACCTTCAAGCAAGCTTCTGAAACGCCATTCACTTTGCTGATAGGGCGGTAATTTTTCAATTTGCCATTTTTGGTTAGTGATAACGTGCAAAAGTGCCTAAGCAAACAGAAGATGAGGGGAAAGGATAAAGGAAAAGTTATTGACAAGGTGGAAGCAAAACAAAAAAAAACGGCCGGCATTTTCAGTGCATGCCATTCTAGTGGGATTTCCATTGCTCACGAGTTTACTATACTGGGAAATAATTAGGATGAAATATGTGGGCGAAGTTGCTATTAGTTTGGCGTTACGACCCAAGATACGAGTTTAAATATGCGATGCCACTGTATTACCAGTACTGCCACGTCAATGAAGGCTTTGGTGCGAATATGTGCATTTGCCTTTGTATAGGTGTACTGAAGAGATTGATATTGTATTCATAATCTACCACTTTAAAATGAGCGTCCTGACGTGCTTCACAAGTGTAAATTTGAGCATGCAGCTCGACGGCATGCGTGCAGCTCGTTGCGCAAAATCGGAGCCACTGCATGGCAATTACTTATCGTGATCAGCCTACTTCTACGTCGCAGCTTGGGGATGTGTGCTCTCCTTAATCTAGAATTCACACCTTGTTCTGGAAGCTGATCTCGGTTTACGACTGAAAAATTTAATACTTATTCACACCTACTAATTGGCAGAAGTCATTGGCTGCGATTATTGTTCGTTATTATCATGTTCAACATACCTGTTATGTATTCTTGAAACTGTGCGAACTGCCTAACTTCGTTCTCATTCTTCTTGATTTTTGCTGTCTCTGTCATCAAGAATATTGTTTTATGGGATTTCCTCTGCAGCACTATATTTTGTTCATGCGTCTACGAATGAAGCATATAGTACATTATCCGTTGTGCGCTGCCTAGTCCTTTCTTAATCTCTCAAGTTTTCTTGTTGTCCTCTTAGTTTCTATCATAGATATCAGTTATGTAGAGTTGGGTCAGCCAAGTGGATAAATGTCATGGCACTCGGGAAATGCATCAAGTGACAAACTGAAATGACCTCGTGGTCGGGCTGCCCATACATGACCTGCTAACAAAACAAGTTTGGCACTGCTCTGAGACTTACGAAGTTACTTCAGCCAAAACGTCGTATATTTTCCGCCAGCGTTTTCAGTGCATATGCGTGTCAGTTTGGTGCACATGACTTAGGTACACAGTGCAATCACAATGCGTAATGGCAGTTCAGGGAAATTTCTAATATATGAACAATGCCTGCACTTAGTCGAGTTGAATTCTTCCTAATTGTTCAGGTATAGCTATTAAGCGTGTAACTCTATGTTACACGCTTAATAGCTATACTTAACATTCCAATCTCAATAATAAACCTTCAAATCGACGCCATATTTATAGATTTCACCAAAGCGTTTGATAAGGTACCTCATCAACGCCTGTTACTGAAACTTTCCCACTTACACTTACACGCCGCAGTCTCAATCTGGATCCAAGAATTCTTACATAACCGTTGCCAATCTTTCCTTGTAAATGGTCAGCTCTCCAACTTTATTCCAGTTACATCAGGTGTCCCTCAGGGTTCCGTCCTTGGCCCCTTGTTATTTCTAATATATATTGTTACTCAAGGCAAGGTAAATTAATGAGGGTTTTTAATGGACGCTGAGCCGCGATCACCGTATGATGATGATGATCTTCACCGCCATGGCTCGTACCCACTCAGGGGGATCGCAGTGGAGGCAACGTCGTCTTCCTTCTGTGCCCACGCTTCCCTTGTTTTTCCTGGTAGTGATACTTTCTATTATTCCTCCTCTCTCAGACGAAGCCCTCTGGGCGAGTCATTCTTGCATCCTTCGTGTAAGCGGCTTCAGGCGGGCAACATGCGTCACCTCTGTCTTGCATGAACGTCGGCCACTAGTGGTGACCTCGCTGACACGACGGAGTATCACAAAAGGACCGGCATAATGTGCCAGTAGCTTTTGGCTCAAGCCACGTCTACGTATTGGGGTCCACACCCACACTAGATCACCGAGGGCATAGGTTACATGCCTGTGTTGACTATCGTAGCGAGTTTTGGAGGATTCTTGCGCTGCCAGTGTACGTAAGCAGGCAAGTCGACGGGTCTCTTCCGCATGACACAAGGTTTCCGCAATTGTTAAATCGTCATGAATGACAAAAGGAAAGATAGTGTCCAGCGTATGTCGAGGTGAGCGCGCGTAGAGCAGGTAGAAAGGGCTGTAGCCTGTCGTTTCGTGTTTCGACGTGTTGAAGGCGTACGTGACGAATGGTAGTACTTCATCCCAGTTTTTGTGGTCAGAGGCGACGTACATTGACAACATGTTGATCAGCGTTCGGTTTGTGCGCTCGGTGAGACCGTTAGTTTGCGGATGATACCCAGGTGAGTGTCGGAACTTGGAGGCACACAAACGAAGTAATGATTCGACAATATCAGCGGTAAATTGTCGTCCACGGTCACTTATTATCACGCGAGGAGGTCCGTGTTGGAGGATGACTGAATGCAACAGGAACTCCGAAACCTGGACTGCCGTGGCGGAGCATAAGGCAGCCGTCTCGCAATACCGCGTCAGGTAGTCGGCGCATACAATTATCCACCGGTTACCTTTTGAGGAGCGTGGAAATTGTCCCATCAGGTCAATGCCAACCTTTTCAAAAGGGGAACCGGGAGGCTTTACCGGTTGCAGGTGACCAACTGGACCCGAGGAGGGCCGCTTGTGGCTCTGGCACTGCGTACAGCTGGCCACGTAGTTCTGAATTGTTTTGCTCATTTTCGACCAATAGAACCGCTCTTTCGTGCGACTAAGTGTTCGTGCGGTGCCTAGATGGCCAGAGGTGGGGTCATCATGCGTGAGACGCAGAACAGACGTTTGGAGGGACGCAGGAACAACCAGCAAAAGCGGGCGCCCGTCATGGACAAGTTTCTCTGGTAAAGAAGACTATTTCGGACGCAGAATCGGCCTTCACCTAATGAATTTCTCGCTCCAGGGAAGAGAGCTTTTAAGCTTGGGTCATTACGCTGCTCAGCGGCGAAAGTCCCGGCATCGGGAAAGCCAGACGACAGAGAAGCGATTAGGTGGTCAAAGCTATCGGCTTCACAATCTGTCGATGGTAGCGGCATTCTGGAGAGGCAATCCGCATCAGCGTGTAGACGGCCAGTCTTGTATGAGATGGTGAAGACATGTTCTTGCAAACGAATGGCCCATCTTGCGAGGCGGCCGGATGGGTCACGAAGGTTGATCAGCCAACACAGGGAATGGTGATCTGTGACGATAGTGAACGGGCGACCATAGATGTAGTGAGCGAAATCGTTGCACGGCAAACACTACCGCTAGGCATTCCTGTTCGGTCACTGTGTAGTTGCGTTCAGGCTTGCTTAAAGAGCGACTTGCATACGCCACAACGTGTTCCTTCTTGCCAGAACGCTGAACGAGAACGGCACCGATACCGATGCCACTTGCGTCTGTGTGAATTTCCGTGGGCGACGAAGGATTGAAGGGCCGAAGTATTGGCTGCGAAGTTAACAAACGCTTCAGCTTGTGAAAAGCGGCATCGCACTCGGAGGTCCACTGAAACTGGCTGTTCTTGCGTAGAAGGCTCGTCAGGGGGTGAACGACATCCGCAAACTTGGGTACGAACCGGCGGAAATACGAGCAGAGCCCGATGAAGCTACGCAGTTGTTTCACAGATTTAGGGCGCTCGAACGATGCAACGGCCGCTGTCTTTTGTGGGTCAGGTCTAATGCCATCTTTGTCGACGAGATGTCCTAACATCAATGTCTGTCGCTCGCCAAAGTGGCACTTTTTTTAATTCAATACAAGACCAGCTCTTTCAATGCAGCTGAGCACGAGGTCTAGGCGAGTGTTGTGCTCCTCAAACGTACGTCCAAAAATTACGACATCGTCAAGGTAACACATACATATATGCCATTTTAAACCACGCAATATAGAGTCCATAAATCTTTCGAATGTCGCAGGAGCATTACATAATCCGAATGGCATAACGTTGAACTCGTAAAGTCCGTCGGTCGTAACGAATGCTGTCTTTTCTTTGTCAGCTGCGTGCATCGGAATTCGCCAGTAACCTGATCTCAGGTCGACAGATGAAAAGTAGGACGCGGAATGCAGGCAGTCTAGAGCGTCATCGATGCGTGGCAGTGGATAGACGTCTTTCTTGGTAACAGAATTCAGTCGGTGGTAGTCAACGCAAAATCTCCACGTACCATCTTTCTTTCTCACTAGAATGACGGGAGCAGCCCATGGACTTGCCGATTCCTGCATTATTCCCTTTTTCAGCATCTCTTGGACTTGCTCGTTGATGATCTTGCGCTCCGATGGTGCCACTCGGTAAGGTTTCTGCCTAATGGGATGCGCCGACACGGTGTGGATCTGATGACGTATCCGGGACACTGGGATTAAGGGCCTTTGGCTGTATTTAGAAAAATCGAACACTTTCGAGTGCTTAGACAGAACGTCGAGCAGTCTATGACGTTCGCTTTGGTCAAGGTACTTGCAGACCATTTGTAGCAATTGGGCATCTTCTGAACCTTCTAAGCCTAGATGTTCATTTTGGCTTGTAGCATCAAGAAGCGCAACCAGCGTCGTACATGATTCGGGTCTAAATACTGCAAGTTTCATGCCGCCTGGCAGAATCGCAGGCTCCATGGAACTGTTTATTGTCCACACACCGGCCCGTCCATCAACGACTGGCACTATACAATGGGGAATGAGAATGTTCTTTTTCAGGCATGCCAAGGGAATCGGTTTGAGCGTGGCGTCAAACGTGCCCCAGTTGTTACTCGAACATGTCACGGAAACACACACAGCAGAAAATGCAGAAACGAATGTGTCCACGGAGACAAAAAAGATGCATTCCTCCGGACGGGAACTTTCCAAGAGCGCCGTTGGGAAAGTACCATGTATAGAAAGATGCCCACTTCTGCAGTCTACAGTTGCCCCACACTCACACAAGAAGTCAATACCCAAGATAACGTCATGTGTAGACCGCAGAATAGCCGCAAACTCTGTGCAAAACACCCTGCCACACAGCGAGACGTCCACAGTACAATATCCCACCGGACACAACACGTCACCACTTACACCACGAATTGTCACCCCACGGTTCAGGCAAAACATCACTTTTGGTCCCAACAGTTATTTAAAATTTACACTCATCACCGAGACTGTCACGCCTGTATCCACAAGTGCCATATTAGTCACACCATCCACAACTACATGAACTTTGTTCTTCAACATAAACGCTGACGGGGGTATATCTGTAGATAGCACCTGTGATCTCGCGGCCTCTACCCCACTGGCCGCACCGACTAGTTTTCCGGCGGCGGTGTACGTGCGCGTCGCCGTGGCGATGGCGACCGTGGAGCACGGGGAGCTGGTGGTGGTGTCAAACTTTGATCAGAGGCCGGCGAGGGGTAGCGTGATCCGGTAGGTGGGCGTGGTTTCCGTGACGTGGAGAGCGGATGGTCGATAGGTTGGTGAGACATGTGGCAAGACTCGCTGATATGAGCGGTGGTCACAAAAACGTGCGATGTGACCCGGGACACCACAGTTGTAGCATACCGGACTTGGTCGAGGGGCACGTTGTTGCTCAGAGTAACGACTCCTCTCGGAAGGCATGGGATAGTGGTACCGTCCTTCGGGGGCCCTGTAGGAAGGCGATGTTGGGTAAACAGGTGGGCGAAAACTTCGTTCGTAGTTGGGAGGTGGTTGACGTGGTAGTCGAGCCTGCTGTGCGCCTTGATATTCATAAGCGTCTGCTGCGTTGATCTATATGTCATCTGGAGTACTGCTGGGTCTAACATTAAGGTCGTGGTTGCCGCGGCTACTGTACAGATTTCAGTAAAACTGCTGCGATACTTTGATATCCTATCCATATTGGTCGTTACATTGCCTTCTTTGTCTCTTAGTGCATAAATATTCTTTTTGCTTATCCCAAGCTTTCTCTTCACCGCTTTGATGCTTCTTCCGTTCTTTAAAACATGTTCAGTTTCCCTCATCCTATACCTACAACATTGAATACCCTACGCGTATTATTCAGCTTCAAATGCTCGGCCAGTTCTGTTTTGTTTGTTGTGTTTGAGACTTTCATAATTAGACGTTTTTAATGAGGTTCTTCGTATTCTGGGACAGCTTGCTTGTGTCCCATCTAACTATCGTAGCTCGAACTTCCACGCAGGGATGGTGTAGTGGTTGGAGCATTAGCTTCGCGTGCAAGAGGTCCGTCTTTAGAAGCCCAGTGCCATGCGATTCATCACCGGTTTTAAAAAAATGTCCACGTGAAGTCCACTCAGCCACCAGAGATGGATTGGCCGCATTGCTGTGTATCTGGCCGCTACCTTCCACATGGAGCGCCAATTAACTGTCAGCCCTCAGTCTCCAGCGGCTGCGAAGCAACTTACCATGGCGGCGGCCAGACTTGCGACGCCGCAGATGGTAATAAGAATCTCTGTGTCCGAAGATACCACCATTGGAACCCTAACTTGGCAGCGTTTAACGCTAGAATCTTATCTAGTCAGGCAAATCTCACTGTGCTATTCGAGGAACTAGACGGTGTAAAATGAGATCTAATAGGGCTCAGTGAGGTTAGGATGACAGAGGAGACCTACACATTGCTATATAATGGGCACGTCCTTAGCTATTATCGCTTAGCTGAAAGAAGAGATCTGGGGGCGGAGTTTTCTATCCTCAATAAATCACAGCATAACCACGGAATGAATGATGATGAGTGGAGTGAAGCGTCAATCAGCCCCGCCATGCTTCCATTCGTCCGCGCGACCATCCATGAGTCTATCTATGCGTTCATCCGTTCGTCCATGAGTCTGTCCATGAGTCCATCCATCCATCTGTCGGTCTGTCTTTCTGTACGTGCGTTCATGTGTCCGTACGTCCTCGCGCCTATCCATCCGTCCGTCCGTCTGTTAGTCTGTCTGTCCGTCCGTCCGTGGGTTCATCTAGTGATGCCTTAAAGTACCGCCATCTCCTACCTCGCATCCCCTGTGGCATATACCCGCTCTAGAGCGGCAATGTGCCACCGGTGGCTACGTACTACTACATGTATCCAAAGGGTGGACGGGCCCACGCCTTAAGGAGCTTCGTCCCTAACATTTAGCTGGTAACATAGAGCAATACTATAGCTTTTTTAAAAAGGTGGCAAGTATAGTATTTAAACATCATCAGAGATTCGAGATGAAGGTGGTACAAACCTACGCGCCTGCATCCTGCCATGATGGTGCATTATTTGAAAGCTTCTATGAAGACGAGCGATCAGTGGTGGGTAACGTAAAAACACAGTATATCATACTGATTGGCAACTTCAACGTGAAGGTAGAAAAGAAACAGGCTGGAGACCGGGTAGGCTCAAGTCGACATCGGTAGTCGAAAGGACAGAAGGGAGTTATTAGTAGAATTTGCAGAACGAAGTAACCTGTGGACCTTGAAAACCTCGCACCGAAAACGACTAAACCGTAAGTACACATCTAGAAGTCCTGATCGTGAAAGTAAGAAGAAAACAGACTTCATTCTGTTTCAATCAGGCGTCGAGCAGAAAGTGGCAGTGCTGATGAAGTAGGGACCAAAGCATGGTATGGTCTCGAATTCGCCTAGATTTGTAAAAGGAACGACAGAAACTGATCCGCAAGAAGCCAATCAAATGAGATCACTGAGAGGAAGAATATAACAGGAGTTCTTAGTCTCACTTCAGAAAGGATACTGTGCGGTTATCGAGAAAACAGACCTTAGCGATGAAGTAGTAGATGGTAATTTAACGGATATCACGAAAGGGTGTGCATTGTAAGATGAAGGTAATATATGAAGGTATACAACAGCTGCATCTTACTGGTCCTTAACTAAGCGAGCAGAATCCTAGTGCATTACAAATAGGATTACACTTAAGTTCAGGACATTGCAGCGAGAAATAAAAATGAAAATTATAGGTGCAACCTAAACAGACAAGACGAGAGCAGAGTGGGTGAAGGAACAAACTGAGGTTAAGGATATCATAGATGAAATCAAGGAGAAGAAATAGTCATGGGCAGGGGACATAGCGCAAAGGCAAGATAACCGCTGGTCAATAAGGATGACAGACTGGGTTCAAGAGAAAGCAAGGGGGTAAAGGAAAGACTGAAATTCCGGTGGGCAGATGAGATACGGAAGCTTGTAGGTATAAAGTGGTAACAGCAAGCACAGGACCGAGTTGAATGTCTGAACATGAAGAGGATTTGGACCTGTAGTGGGTGTAGTCAGGCTGATTATGATGATAAACCCCTATCGAAAAAACAGCACGTGATATCAGGTGGGCTCGTTGGTGCATAAGCAAGCTTTACAAATAACACAAGCATGGTTTGTTCTAAAAACGACACACATCGTTGTGTGTCTCGTTTTCTTTACACCGCGATGTTGCACTGGTTGTAGAGATTCTCTTTCGCGATAAGTATTTGTGATTCTAGTTATTTATTTGCACGATAACGCTGTTTTATGAATAATGCTGTTAGATGCAAACAAAAGCGTAGGGCGGAAGATTGAGCTTTGAATGAAGTGCAGAACTTTTAGGCAGAGTTCTCTTTCTGCTGTGCTCCCTTCTTTCCCTGTTCCTAGTGTAGGGTAGAAAACAGGACGTAGTCTAGTTAACCTTTCTACCTTCTTATATTCCTTCTTTCGCAATTTTTAGTGTTAAAAAAAGCTAATGTCAAAAGGGGCTGAATCCGGGACATCTGCTACGATTGAGTTGCACTTTTGCGGTAGTGTCTCCTGCACCTATGTTCTTGTTTTATGTGTGCCCAAAGGAATTGATATATTTGAAGTGCCACTCATGACAGCGTTAATAGCGGATATCTCGAGCATCGATTTCTTTCCCCGAAGCAATCTGGTCGAATGTAAGATTTATGATATAGAAGTTGACTAAGTGTGGCCTTGTACACTACCTGTCAGACTTAGGAAGATTCCAAGGGTTTTCATACGATGACAAATGTAGCCATGTCTTATTTGATCACTGTTATTGATTAGGAGCAGTTATGGCAAAGCAAATGCAACTCTTTTTTTTATATAGTCGGGATGTCCTTGTTCTGAAAAGACTGCAATGAGTAATTTAAATGCATAAAAATTAAGCAACACTTTTGCTACACGAAAGCTTCAGAAATACAAGCTTATGTAACATTACTTTGATGTTCTATGCGGTTGAGAACTTCACCAGCTTATTCCAATCACCTCGAACCGTTCCACCAACATTGAGGTCGTTAACTGTTGTGTTCGTTTGTATATTGCGTACATTCAGAAAGCAAAAAAAGGCCTGGTGGCATACACCCTCCTTGTTGCACCGTTCGGCAATGTCGGCTTTTAAAACTACTCAATGAATACAATAACAAACAGCTGCTTGTTATAGTATATGCCCCTTCGCACTTTTATAACGTTCGGATACGCTGGCAATACGGCATAAGTTACTTGTGCTGCTTGTTTATAGACACGCAGAATCTGTTGTTACAGTCTAATCCCTGAACTCGATGTGTCAAGGTACACGGGAAAGCACTTTTCTTTGCCCCACGTAACGAAATCCGAGAAGTTTTATGGGACTGTTGCTCCAGCATCTAATTCGCTTGAAGACCACATAAACTAAGTCCTTCGGCTAACATCTTGGTTCGTAATGTCATGATCCACCTCTTCTTTTTTTCTTTTCTTGCGTTTGTGAACAAACGTAACATGGTGAATACCACTGAGTTTTGCAATTTACGGAAGGGCAACAGTTCCTGATAGAGACACTTCTCGTGCGTTGTGTTGTTTTCTTATAAAACAAACAACACTCCGCTTTAAGTTCAAGCCTTTGTCGGCTTGCCTAGTACAGTAGGAAAGTGATGCTTCACGCTCGCACGCAGCCACCGTAAATGCGACGGCAGTTAGACGACCAGGCTGAGCCATAAATTAGTGTTAACCATGCTTTGTGGAAAGCGCTCTGCCACGGGAGGTTCCTTCGGCATCCCACTACGATGCCGTTTCAAAGCTGTAAAACGGGGCGTTCACCGAGCACGCCATGGTGGGGAACATTCAAACAATAGGGCGCCTCCCCCTTCCCCTTCCACTCTTCTGCACTCTCGTTTTACACAAACAAAATTTCTACAATGCATACTTTGCCATCCCTTATTTTTAGCGCATCCTTAGCTCTCTGATGGGCTATTATGCCCCTTACAAAGCTCAGGCACTACCCGAGTTGAGATCTATGTTCATCAAACCATACGACCTGTAATGAACACAATGCTGGTAAGTAACGGTCAAATTTGTTGGGATAAAGAAATTGTGCCGGTTGCATGCTTATGGCCGAGAGTAATTACTCAACATATTACACAAGGTGTACTCTCTCTCTCTCTCTCTTATTTCGAGAACTTTCGTTCCAACACCCTGTGCATCCACCTTCGAAAAAGAGTGTACAAGGAGTCCATGATGTATTTTTATTGCATGGGTGTGCAAACTTTTGCACAACTAACTTTTATGAAACAAACTAGAAAAGGAATGTCTGCCCGGGCTATAAAGCCGCTGTATGCGTGCACTGTAATTCAAAGCGATAAAAAAATCTGTCACTCGCGCAATCCTTTCTGTACACAAGCATATATTTGCCATGTGGTTTTTCTTTTATGATTAGCTTCATGACAGCTTTAAAACTTGGCCCTACTAGTAATATTTGACAGTTTTCTTTTTCAATCCATTCAATGTCATGAGGCACAATTATTTTTTGATGAATCGAGCATGTTACGACTCATGCATCGCGCTGGGGATCTATGAAGACACTAACGCATCTCACAGATTTCTCAAGCTGTAGATTTCCTTGTACTGACACAGAGACAGCTAAAACAGAACAACAAACACGAGTACGGTATGTATGCATGTCACGTTACATGCTACACCTGCATTACGTCAAAAACGAGCAAAAGTATTGATGCAAATGGCCCACAAAAGTAGTATACGTACGTCGGGTGCAACATATGACTATACTATGTGTACTTAGCATCAAACAAAAAACAATAACCATAAAATTTCTATAAGCAGTGTTCGCGAGAACATTTTACAACTTAAGCTAAATGGATGCGCATGCGTAGATTCCCACCCTTCCTCTACAGATAACGCATTATTGTTCACACATTACACGTGGCACGTTATACTCCGATATAGTGCTTGAAGTACGTAGTGAAGTGGTAAAAAATTAAGACTGCACACGTTTGAGACAGTACAACAGTTGGTACGGAGTGACCTCAATTTTATTATAGAAATACGAGAGTGGGATGGGCATTTCAGCAGTATGTGTACTATATAGGCAGGCAACTTCCTTTCATGCGTGTGTTTTCTACAACGGACGAATTCTTGTCGGTATAAATGTACTAGACGGTACTTTATCTGGGAAAGATGATGACAAACACTGGTTCAATGCGTTTTGAGGGAGCTCGCTGATGTCCTTGCCATAATGGTCTAGTGGATAAGGTACTCGGCTGCTGACCCGCAGGTTGCGGGATCGAATCCCGGCTGAGCCGGCTGCATTTTCGATGGAGGCGAAAATGCTGTAGGCCCACGTGCTCAAATTTGGGTGCGCGTTAATGAACAGCAGGTGGTCGAAATTTCTGCAGCTTTCCTCTATGGCGTCTCTCGTATACACATGGTGGTTTTCGGACGTTAAACCCCCCATATCAATTGGAGCTCGCTGAAGTATATACTAAAGTAGAATGGTATCTGTGATGTATATAGAACTTGCAGCAGCAAAAATAGGTTATTGATTGACTGTATAGGTTGCATATCAATGAAACAAGCACATTCACGCAGACTTACAAGCTTGCTTTCTGTCAGCTGTTATTTTACGACATGAAATGATTCGGTATTCAAAGACAGATGTTCTTAGCCTACGCGTGCCTATGCATCACTCGGAGTGTTCAAAAGTCTCAACCCCCCCCCCCCTCCGCATTTGAACAAAAGTGGGTTGTTTTCTTCTCTCCTTCACTACTCATCACGCACGCGATGCAATCTCCTCGCCCCTTAATTCCTAAAAACACATGAACGATGTCAGCCTTAAGCACTAGAGCATATCATGATTTTGCGCTTCTTCTATACGTTTTTATCACCACTTGCGCAGTTGTAAACACACCAAATAACATGTGACCGGTAGATTGTGGACAGTATTCATGCGAGAAAAGAATTACCAGATGGACGGCTGCATGACGAAGCAGTGCAGAAGACAAGTAACATTTGATTTTTCACGTATATCGACCAATCGAGATGATGTACGCTATCGACGTTATGAGAACTACTCTCTGTCTCAGAGAAGTGTTCAAGAAGGTCTAAAATTATCAGCGGAAAATATGGCGCTTGTTTTCGTTATGTATTTGGGAGCCTGGTGAGTGGCCCTTTAAAATACATTCCAAAACATAAGTAACTTGGAAGTGCTCAATTTTGTGTTGTGAATTTACAGAATTTACACTCGCCTATATCATGCTGGTGCTATAGCGCAACAATATTGATTAACAGCTAATGCAACGTTGCACGTTAAACACAGCTCAGACATGCGGCGTTGGTACGTACTCTTCTGAGGTCAGAATAAATGGTATCGTATTGTACATAAAATGAAGTATTTAACAAGTACATCTTGTTAAATTGTGATAAACGAGTGCGTTCTCGTCAGATTCTTGGTAACCATGCTCATCAAAAGAGCGTCACTGGCACAACACGCTATTGCGTATACAATGCATAAAATAGAATCCACAAGCATCAAATACAACTCATTTTCATGTGATACCCCTTGATGTGGAAGAATTAGTAGGTTGAATTTAGATTCAAAAGGGAAGTAAGGGAGGTGGACTGAAGGAAAAGACGCGATGTTACCTAGACTACGTGCAGTTTGCTGTCCGACACGTTGGGAGAGATAATATTTTCTTTTTATCTCTTTACGCTTCAGGCTTGCGAATGGCAATGCCACGCTTCAAAGTCAAAGCAGCGCATCGACCTGGATCATGGCCATAGGAAAAAAAAGTTACGTCACAAGAATGAATTGTGCTGTCACTACCAACATTTGCACAAGGGCGATGACGTAACATACATTACTTAGCTTCAAATAATCGCATCGTCAGAGCCTCATATAGTGGCAGTTAGAGTATCAAGAAAGCAGGCTCCATTGTGATATAACATACACAAGATTTTAGCAGTTCAATGCATACGGTCAGCTGGGGCTCGCGCGAATGCTTAACCTGCCTGTAAATTGAAGACCATGGGACCCATTAGGGTTATAGCTGTATATAATTTTTGTGCATAATTGCTTCCCGAAATCCATACTAAACTAATCAGGAAGTATAAATGTATTCGGCGCCTTTACAAAATTGATTCTCCTGATGAAATCGTAAATTGATCCTAATAGCAGTTATAGCAAAATAAGCGTTAAAACAAGATTTTTGCATTGATTTATATTCACGTAGCGAAAATTGCGGACACTCCACGCGAAAAATTTCAATAGGAGCGTTATTATATGTGCCTTCGTCGTAAATCTAGTTTGATGAAACACGAAAACTTTTTAAGGGCAAATGTGTAGTCAAGTAGTTGCTTTGACATCCATTTGTACCCGGTAGAGGAACATATCTCTTTCTTTCACAAAGATAACTTTCTGAAGTGAAGCGGTCCTCTTTATTTGTCTGACATAAAACTATTTAGCCGCCACAAATTTTTCTCGTCTAGTTAGTTGTTTTTCACATTATCGGCAATAAGGATTACGCGATTCTCGGAGCATATTCAAACTTTTCCCCCAACCAGTGACCCCAGAACCCCGAGCTCTTTAAGTGTCGTTTCCTTTGAACGTGATAGTTCGAGTGAAATCGACTATGCAAGAAAACCTGACATAATTGCCCTCATGGCGAAGATATCTCGTAAACAATTTCAGAGCTTAAGCCGATTCCTTCAACGTTACCAACATTTACCTATTTGACACTGAATATAGAGGGTTGCGTCAACGTGCATGCAAAGTTGAAAGACGTGCCACTTAAAAAAAATGAATATGCTTCTAACAGTGGTTCACTTCACTTCACTTTATTACCTTAAAGACCCCATAGAGGGGGTATTACATTAGGGGTAGGAAACATGCAACAAATGTAATGCATATGCAGGATGGGTACAAGTATGAACAGGGGTAACCAATACAGAAATAAAATAATACATGTGCAGCATCAGTATACATATTAACAGGTGGAACACCTTGCCAAAAAAAGAAGACAAAGCGAATGGTTATCCAGCCAGATGCGCATAATGATTCAATTGGTGCGCGAATGAGTTCTGCAGAGACCATCAAGGTAGCGGAAGGGCTAAGAATGGGAAAGTAGCCAACCACTCATGAGTGACACGAAAGGAATACGAACAGGTACTTGCGACTTCGTGCAACACATGAGTGGTTGCCTACTTTCCTATTCTTTAATCAATTGTTATGTGTAAAATATTATTCACTGGTGAATATTCGCTAGGAACATTGAAAACCACAACAGCATACTTCTTGTTCCTAGCGCACGTCAAAAGCAAACTGCAGTGAACAACTTTGACCACAGTGATGAAACAGGCATCTGTGTAGTGTGTCAATACAATATTTCTCCTCTGTAATAAGCAGCTCGCCCCTCATGAGCACAAAGGTGTTTTATTCAACTCCAGTAAATTATGTACTATTTGACCCTTTTTCCGTACTACATTATATATAACTCCACATATTAAATATACACAATATTTATCTTGTTGGCAAAGAAATTTATTTTATTCCACACAATACCAATTTGCACCAGATGTCACCTTTATTTGTTTTCATAATGAGTGTATGAAGATTCTCCAGAGCCAACTAGTGGTGCCAGCCTTGAAATATTATGCTTATATAAGCACCGTGACATCCATTTGGCTAAATTGGGCATGCTGCGCGTGACTTTATTTAGCTCTTACATGCCACAAGGTTGGTGTTTTTGAACATAACATATCAAATTTGTCTGACTGCAATGTTTTACGATGTGTATGAATTGTATGGTTTGCATTACATAGGGAGAGTGGCATCAAGGAGAACTAAGAGACAATATTGCCAAGGACAGTCCTCAAGTGACAGTGAAAGTCCTCAACAGTGATAGACGTCAACCTATTGCAAGCCACATAAAAACTCTATTGGTATGTACAGGCTGTAATGTTATCCTCTAAATACCAATCATTATCCCTCTGAGAAATCATAATTGAGGAAGCACTAAGAGATTTTGAGGAAGCACCAAGAGCACTATTATATCTGAGGAAGCATCAAGGGATCATCACAGTGTACACTAAACTTTACCAGGTGCGCAATGCAACGGCAACTTCAAAAGAAGTCAACCTACCCAGGCAAATTTATGCAGTAGCTGATAATGTAGATGTAGGGTGAGTGGCGTGGGGTGCTAATATAAGTTCATGAGACTCACCGTCAAAGAAGCCCTGTAAGTGCAGAAGTGAGGCTTCGCCTTTCATCTGTTGCATGAAGCCGGGTGACGTCACATTGTCGCTATAGAATAGCAATACGAAAGCTCCATTAATAAAATGCCTGGACCGCTGCTGCGGAAACCCTGTTGCTTGCAGCCCCGCGGCAATCGAAGCTAGTGAGAAAAAAAGATATGTAAACAAAGCACGTAGTATACGTCACTACAGAACACTGTGAACCCAGCCCACCCGCCGATCGCGTGTATTGCTGACTTTCAATGAGGTGGCAACAATGCACCTTTCCCCATCGTTCAGCTGCACTGGCGAGTCCCCACCCCTCAACAGGGAGCTTTCTCCCCACGAATGACCGTTTCAGTCGTCTTTAATGCTCCCTCCTGGTCCACCGCTTCTCAAGCTTCGAGCTTCCACAATGGCTGATGATGCAGGAAAAATAACGCATAAAGAATATAGAGGTCATTCTGAACCATATTACTTCCTTTCTCTTACAGAGTAACTTGCCTACATGTATTTTCTCGATTTCATTTTTTTATTGTTTTTGTGCTCTCTACTTTATCTTTCCTGAAGCTATGCTGATGGAGTTTCCTTTCACCTCCACCGGCCTGCGATGCTGTGCGTACTGAGTCACCAGGTCTTACAGAAATTAGTTTTTCTTGGCAATGAGCTAGACATGCGAAAAACCGAAAATTGCACGTTTAATGTAGGCAACGTCTGTTTAAACACATGCGATGATTCGAAATGACTCATAACGGTCGGCTTGCAATCTTTTTGCTAGGATGACTATTTAACAACTATTTTTTAAATGCAAAGCATTTTTAGTGAACTTCAGTGACTTTGAGCGTATCTATCTATCTATCTATCTATCTATCTATCTATCTATCTATCTATCTATCTATCTATCTATCTATCTATCTAGCCACTTACACTTAGTGCTCTCGTGGTCACCCCCTTAACTTGATGTGAATCAAAATTAGCATGGGAGGGTAAGATGGTTTGAGAAATATGACGCGCTGGCTAAGACATTAATATTGTGACAATCCTGTCACGTACGACGTCCAACACTTCCCGTCAGACAGTGGCACATACCCACAGACAGTTGTGTGCGGCTGGTGTGCGGGTATGTGCCATGGGTTATTGACACTTATTATCTACCCAGGAACGACGAGACACACATGGGCAACTTTAACACTCGAGCGTTAAGAAATACTTGACATTGGTAGCTTCAACAGGAGTAATGCAGAGAATGACTGCCAATGGTAACGAGAACCTGCCATATGAAGCGTTGACCCCCGATGAAGGCCGATAACAATATTCAGCGCCCCGACAGGAATCTAACCCAAGCATTCTGCGTGGCAGTCAAGCAATCTACCACAGAGCTATACGCCAGGTCTCAGAGCAACTTTTCAAGTAGAGTCTAGAGGAGGAAGAGGAAGAAAGTTTAGGTGGAAAGACAGGGAGGTTAGCCAGTTCTTAGACCGGCTGGCTACCCTGTGCTGGGGAAAGGGGTGAGGGGAATGATAGATGTTAAAAAGAAATGCTGCGAAGAGAAGGAGAAATGAAAAAAAAACTGCGACAGAGGACAGGCAACATCAAAGAGTATAAGACACTAAAGTCTGTCTCTGAGGCCAGTTGTCCGCAAAAAGCGCAGCAAAGCTTTCAAAGCCTTCTGGGCTGAGGATGGGCTTGGCCAATGACCCAGAATCCTTTGTTCCGACAAAGGCCGATTGTCTAGTCTATCCAGAGCTGCAGTGAGTTCTTGTCTTTGCACGTTGAAATAGGTGCACTCACACAGAAGGTGCGCGATGGTTTCTTCGCAACTGCAGTAAGTGCATGTAGGAGAGCTGGCCATCCCGATGAGATAAGAGTATGCGTTCGTGAAGGCCACTCCAAGCCACAGGCGGCATAGAAGAGTCTCCTCAGCTCGAGATATCCTTGGGGGAAGACGAAGCTGCAGATCAGGATCCAAGTTATGCAGGCGCGCGTTTGTGAAGTCTGTCGAGTTCCACTGTACCAGTGTGAGGTCACGTGCAAGCGAACGAAGTCTTGTAGCTGCGTCGGTTCTTGAGAACGGGATGGCTGTGTATTGGGTACCATCGTGTGCAGATCTAGCGGCCTCATCTGCGCGGTCATTGCCATAGATACCGCAATGACCTGGTATCCACTGATACACTATGCTGTGCTGTTTTTCGGTTGCTTGGTGATGAAGAAGCCTTATTTCAGCTACTAGCTGTTCATTAGGTCCATGGCGAAAGGGTGATATAAGACATTGAAGAGATGCCTTCGAGTCCGAGAAGATCGACCAAATTCCCGAAGGTTCTTTCACTATAAACTCCAGAGCTGCACGAGTGGCTGCAAGTTCTGCAGCTGTCGACGACGTCAAATGCGATGTCATGAATTTAATTGTGGTGTTCCTCGCGGGAATAACCACCGCCCCTGCAGAGCTTACTGAAGACACCGAGCCATCCGTGTAAATGTGAAGGCGTTCGTTGTGCTTCTCTTGCAGGAAAAGTAATGTGGCCTGTTTCAGGGCTAGATGCGACGACTTTTTCTTATTTTGGATGCCAGGAATTGTAAGATGGGCTTTGAGTGGGTGTAGGCACCATAATGGTATCGGCGGCTGTGCTGCATGCGTGAAGTGCAATGGAAGCACTGCGCAATGCTGAGCTACAGTTGCGCTGAACGCTGAGTGGGGCCTGGCAGTTCGAAGTGAGGCTAGGTGATGAGATGGAAGCCGAGCGAAATGTCTTATGTGCATTCTCAAAGCATCTACGCGGATGTATGCGTTGACTGGATAATCACGCGCAATCATGACTGTCGCTGCTGTAGACGCGCATCTCGGGAGACCAAGGCATATCCTCAGGGCTTGGGCTTGGATCGACTGGAGGACGCGCAAGTTTGTTCTTCCGATCCCGCAAAGCACGGGTAAGCTGTATCGCATATAACCGAGGAACAAAACAGTGTAGAGTTGGAGCATTGCTTGTACCGATGCACCCCACGTTTTTCCAGCAAGAAACCTCAGTACGTGGGTGATCATGGTGAGTTTAGTTTTCATGTGGGCGATGTGAGGGCTCCAGGAGAGGTCGCGATCAACTATGACTCCGAGGAATCGGTGGGTCTTCACGTAGTTGATCGTGTGTCCGTTGATTTTAATAACATATGGGCTCATATCCTTATGCGTGAATGCTATAAGCGAGCATTTCTCTGATGACAGCTCTAGTCCCCGTTCTTCCAGGTACTTTGTCGCTATTTTTGCCGCTCTCTGAAGCCGGGCACGCAAATGAAGGCGTGTTACGCCTGACGCCCAGATGCAGATGTCATCTGCATATATTGATAGATGGACAGATTTTGGAAGTGCATCAACCAGGTCGAGTAGCGCTAGATTGAAAAGTGTGGGGCTAAGAACGCCGCCTTGAGGCACGCCTCGACGGTTGCAATGGTGCGTTGTTGTGCCACTCTCCGTCTGTACAAAGAAAGTTCTGCCTTTCAGATAGCTGTGGATCCATTGGTAAACCCGACCCCCTAATCCAACATTTTCCATGACATCCAGAATGGCTTCATGTGATACGTTATCGTATGCACCTTTCACGTCCAAGAACAACGCCGCGGATAAACGTTTCAGTTTTTTCTGATGCTGAACAGATGAGACCAGGTCTATAACGTTATCAATTGCGGACCTCCCACGCCGAAAGCCCGTCATAGCATGAGGGTATACCTCGTGGCGCTCCAGGTACCACTCTAGACGAGTCAAAATCATCCTCTCCATCACTTTCCCGAAACAGCTGGTAAGCGCGATGGGGCGATAAGAGGTCAAGTGCAGAGGAGATTTACCTGGTTTAAGCACAGGGACGAGGCGGCTGGATTTCCACGAATGAGGGATAAGTCCGCTGCTCCACGAGTCGTTGTACACGGATAGAAGGGCCCGTCGAGCTGCTTCTCCGAGGTTGCAAAGAGCCATGTACGTGATCCCATCCGGACCAGGCGATGAAGATCGTTTGCATGCCGTCAAGGCCGCTTGTAGTTCCTCTAGAGAGAAAAAGGTGTCCATTCTTGAATCTCTGGAAACTGGAGCGTTTTCTAGGTGGCGCGTGGTGCACGTGGACGCATGACCGGAAACTTTCATGCAGAAATCTTCTGCTACTTCAATTTCGGTGCGTCCTTGGTGGAGAGAAAGACACTTGAAGGGGCGATGTTGATGTGGCGATGTTCGTAGGCCACGGACAATCCTCCATGTCTGCGTCAAAGGCTTGTGTGGATCCAAAGATTCGCACAGATGTTTCCAGCGAAAGGATTGAAGTGAAATGATTCGCCGCTGAATTTTTTTCTGTAGGCGCCTTGCCTCCCTCAAGTCGTGAATGGACTTAGTGCGCCTATATCTTCTTTCTGCGCGACGACGGATTGCTCTGAGCCGTTCCAATTCCGCTTGATATTGACAATAATCTGAAGTATGTTGAATATGATAAGTCGCTTCTTGAGTAGCACCTCTAATCATATCCTCGAGGGTGTCAAGAGGAGGCGTTTTATTTTCTTGACACCTTTTTTCCGTCAGTGACCTGGGCCCGAATTCACAAAGCTTTCTCTTTGGCTACGCATTTTCTTAGCCGAAAACTCTCTTATCTGGAGGGATTACTATAGCGCGGGTATGAATTTAACTTATTCGGCACTTAAGAAGGCAAGGAGGACCGACGATAGCCGATGAAACGACAAGGAAAGAAAGAAGTGTGTGCCGATAATATCAAGATAGCACGCAAAGCGTCTAGCATCGAGAGTATACGATGATAGCCAATGATTTGCTGCATCTAAGTTTCAGTTCCGCGAGCGTCTGCTACAGCGCCTCGGGATGCCGCGTACGTTGTAATAGACGTTTTGGTGGGCGGTGCAAAGCCAAGCACTCGCCTTTAATCAACGACTGTAGCAAAAAAAAATAATTGCTTGATGGCCTTAAGCCACCGAGCAATCCATGCACTATCTCGCCAAGTACAAGTAAACAACACTCCAGGTGCACCACATAAATGAAACCACGCATAAATCGATGCATGCAATGTTTGAAAATGTGCCTTGAATGTCTTCCCTTATTTAAAGCGACCACTTACCTTACATTTCATTGAAGCTGCGCTGCTACTTAACTAATTCCGTGCAATCTAGCACGGTATAGTGGTGAACGTAAGGGTGTTTTGTACCTATAGTCAAAGGTAGCCTTTGTTACAATATTCTTATTACAAGACACATGAGCGACTTTGGTGCCTGCAGACGAATTGTGCTAAAATAGATAACAGCAGTAATCAAATGAAATTGTGAGCGCAATTTCGCTGGTTCCATGCACCGCGGCATTTTTATAAAGCCGGAATGCGAGAACGTGCATACGCTTACGCTTAGGTATATGTCTACGTAAAATGAGGGAGACTCATCGGGAGGTGTCTCAGTGCTAATGCTTTTCACAAAACACGGTGCAAATATTTCGTCTAGCGTTGTTTGAGTGCGCAAACAAAGCAAGGGACGTGTATACGAGTCTTGAGGTCGAGAGACGTTATCACACGCGCGAAAAGGATGAAGAGAGAGAGAGAGAGACTCTCGTTTCGGCTTCGCGAAAGCTTGAAATTGATAAATAATAAAGACAATTTTCTGGCCCAGCAGACGTCAGGGAAAGTCTCCGCAAAGCAGCGTCAGATGCTCGGAGAGCATAAAAAAGAGGAGTACGCGTTATATGGGAGTGACAGCCACTCAGAAAGCGAGATGAAGTGTGACTGTCCTTAGATGTGAGAATCATTGCTAATTAGGAGAGTTGAGTTAATGAGCCAAAACTTTCCTAAATAACGATAATGGAAGCAAACTGAGCATTCATCTAGTGAAAGTGACACTAGTGACAGTGAACTCATAATAGTTGATAAGCGTTGTCACAGGCTGTTATATATTTTTATTTTCTTATTTATATTTGGCAAACTATGAGAAGGTAGCCTACGTTAGAGCCGGCTATCCCAACGTCATGACAGTAATGTAGAAGAATAAATAGCACACGGTTATACAGTCACACGTGGCGGTTTCTATCTTCTAGTAACCTTGGGCAAACGCATTCTAACTATTTTTTCTATTTTTGACAAAGTTTCACCGGACGTTTTTGCATTTGGCTTCATTCGAAGGAATGACGATATATCAGCAATAGGGCGAATGCAAGCACTGCTGCAGTGGACGAGCGGTTACAGCACTCAACTACAATCTACGAGGTACTTGGTTCGATTCGCAGAATCACTGAGAACTTTTTTTTTCAAGAGGTTGCCCGGCCTGACATTATGCGTGGTGGCGGGTACTAATTTTTTGAGAAGTAGGCTTTTGCACTTGCTTCTTTCACTCCCCTTTTGACCCAAAAGCGCTGTATTGTGCTCCTTCAAAAAATAAACAATTCAGGGTTCATAATTTTTTCCTCCATTCTCTCTTATCGCAAAAGTGTCCAATGCTGAAATACCAAATTATACCTGGTATATTACTTTTCACGTGTTTGGATATTCGACCAGCAATCACTCTTCACGGTGTTTTGAAGAAAATCTACACATGCAGTGAGCTAACTGCTTACAGCCAAGTTGACTGCCTTTGTAGGGACACGCTTTCGTGCTAATTTGGTGGGCATCATCACATGCAGCAAGACCAAACAGCACGGACAGTTAGCGCTGACGCGAACAGAGTGATTAGTTTGTGTCTTCTCTCCCGCTATTTGTCATGCTGCACGCTTCAGTGTAATGTCGCTGTCAATGGTTAAAATGAACTATAGCAGTTAATCGAGTTCTGCTGAGAGGATCCCCTATTGTCCAGAATGGAACAGAACAATGGCAATTTGATTTGTGTGATAAAGAGGTACCCTGCTTTTGGTTACTAGAATATATTTCTAAACTGAAGTTTATTTTTATTAACAACAGTTCCAGTGCAGATGAAAGGTGCATGGACAAAATTCGTGTATTCAGCTTGACTAGGTTTGTGACCTTAATTGTAATTGCGAACCGGTATCACAGTATGCATAAATATCACACACATATACAACCACGGGTGATAGCTTGCTTATTCTGATTAAAATTGAAAGGTTGAAATCGACGTAATCAACCAACGCAATGTGTACGAGATATGCCATGTAGAGTAGCTATGCTCTAAATTAATCTTCGCAGGTCCATTCCATTTTACCCAATTTCTTGCCCATGACTGTAGGTTGGTAAATAAAACAACTTCTTCGAACACACATATTCTGTGTAAGGTTACATTTATTTTTATGCAGTACAAAATAAATTGAAATAGGTAATGGCTCAAAAGAGAAATAACTAGAAACAAATTCAGACATATCATTACCAAACTTACTCACCAATGATAAACGGATTCTCATTTAAAAGATACATACATACATACATACATACATACATACATACATACATACATACATACATACATACATACATACATATACGCACACACACATATACATATGTACACCCATACATACATACATACACACACTCAGGTGTAAATATTAAAATGAATGGCTATAAAACAACAATTCTAATAAACTCATTTTGAATATACTACAGAAAGTAACTTACGAGAGAAATCCACCGGCACTGTTATGTCTGAACACGGTGTTTCTCGAACCATCTCGCAAAAGCTTGATGCATAGTTTTCCGCTGATGCCCAGTGACAAGCACTCTTTATAAGAAACACAAGAATAAAGCCCTTGACAATGTCATGCTAAAGAAAAGGGCTGTGTATCAATATTTTGTACATGTCTGCAATATCACTCTATTTACATAGCTTGGCTCATTCACAAGCCACTAACAAAGCATGTTAGGACACTTGGGCTGAAAGTTGGCACAGCGCGAGTAAATTCTAGACAATACATGAATAATACAAATATAAGCTACTAAGCTCCTTGGTGCAAACAGTGTTTATATTGAGAGCCATAGGTGCCATTTCGTTTCCCCAAAACACTTCTCAAAAGTAGAATCAACTTTATTTAGCTAAAATTTCTATTCTGGCGCGTCGTGGTGGCTCAACGGTGGAAGTGACTCTTTCGGCCAAGAAAACAAAGACCAATTATTTTTCCCGTTCGTGAATTCACCCCATGCTAACATTGAGGCAGCTGGTAGGAGTGCTTTTGGAGAGAGGAAACCACCACATTCCCACCAGTTGTGGCCTTGGGTAGCTACTTCACTTGGACAAAAATGATGAAAAACACTCCTCAAGAAGACTTCAAAGTTTGCACACCAACACAGTTCCCATACAGCTGTCTATTAGTCTGCTTGAAAAATATTGAGTTTACTGGTGGGCAAAGACTGTACACTATGTCAGGTGATGCTCCAGTGCACTGCATGTATGTCTTGCTGCTGGCCTCAACTGCGATGTTGCTCAGTACATATGTGTAAAATAACAACTAATACTGTGCCACTGCCAAGTAATTGTGGGTCATTTGCATGAAACAGGGACCACAATAAAAGAACATAACATTTGCCTTCAAAACGTTCAAAAACTGTAAATAAATTTTCACAGAGTTTTCACAGTTCATCTGAGGATAGTAATATTGGTTGTAAACACATTCTTACTTCCACTAACAAACTATTTTAGGATGCCACATTCAATATTAGAGTATACCAGCACTTTTGTAGGGCTAAACAATTGTACAGGCACCTAGAAAAACACAACTGAATGCATGCTATAGCTACATATAAAAATAAATACTTTTATTTCTAGTCTGAGTAGAGCTGCATAGATGATAAGTCATTTGCATTACATTATGAACAAACCTATCCGAGCAAAGTATACATTTAAAAAGTTACACTTACACAGTAGATAAGTAGACTGTTGAAGGACGGACAGGCAGTGAGATAATACCCAAGCACTAAAATCTACTGTTAAGATATACTAGGAGTAGTGATGATCCTCTTCCTTCCAAATAAAATAATCCACATAGATTCACTTCCCAGAGCTTATACACTCATGGCATCATTGATGCTATACAAATGAGTGTACACTGAAGGATTAAATTGACTAAGTACATGATTACTGCATCCATGTCTTTACTTCTTCTACTACAAAAAATGCAAGCACAGTTACCATTGGCGACCATGGATGCTGTGATTTCTGGCATGCAAATGTAGAGGCACGCAGGCACTTAACACACATGTTAAAAACTTCAGCTCAAAAATATTTGCCCACTAACACCACAGCAGCCTTTAAATTAGTGTCATAGTTTGGTATCTTTCATGCAAAATTTAAATAATTTCAAATGCAAGCAAAGGAACTGCTGAATAATGCACTGCTAAGAAGTTAAGCAGCAGCTGCTCCTGACATCACAATGTGCTCTTTCGGCTGTTGTAAACTTTGAGCAGGAGAACAGTCACTGGCAGTTTCTTTATACTTGTTGGTCTTCTGTGCTCTGTTCTTGATACACTGTACATGACCGTGGAGCACCGAACCCCTTGTTACTGCTGGAACTTAGAAAAATACAGATCATTGTTACAACCATGCTACATTCAAGAGTGTATAGTTGTCAATTATGTGCTCATATTTACAGATATTGTATTTTCAGAAGCCAATGACAAGCCTCAACACACACAAACACACAAACAGTGAAGGCTGAAAATATATTTAATATGATACAAGAGCAAAACCACAATGTTATAGATGAAGGCATGAAACTTCTCACAGGCATCAAAAGCCTATAGAGTTTCTTTTATTTTGACTTTACACTAGGTGCGAGAAGTAGACCACAAATAAGTTCACTAAGAAACACAAGTTAGACTGCATTACAACACAACAGCCAATGTTGATAACTTTAAGGCTATCTAACATAGCCAGCTCACCATACCGCATATAGGAGCAAATGGGCAGTCTAGAAGACACAAAAAACTTGTGGATTATGAGTGTGCTTGTTTCTGACATCTATTATTCTAAATGAAGAAAACCTTTCAAAAATGCACTTCATCAGGGGAAATAATCATACACAACAAACACAACGGGCTCCTACAGGTGCCACCAACACTCACCATTATTGCATTATTGTTGATACCAGTGTCTTGCCGGTATCAACAATAATGCAATAATTGTTGCATTATTGTTGATACAATATGTTGCAACACTTACAACAAGATTTATTTGCCAGAACCGCACAATATATACTTGGGCAGCTTCTAACAAAAAAAGAAAATACAAAACAAACAATACAGAATCCACCTAACAACCACATAGTCCTCTTCACAACGCACCATGAGCAGCACGTGTGCTAACGTGCGCGAAGGAAATCTATTTCTTTTAATGATAGCGCAATCGAAGGCCTGCTGACACAAGCACTGCCCAGCCTTTCTATTTCTGAAGCCTCATAAATTTCACGTATCAACTGGTCCCGATGCCGCCTGATGACGGTACAAAGTTTAAAATCAGGGACACAGCCGCAGTCTCGGCAATGAATGCCGAGATGGCCCGAAACTGTAGAGGAGACGTTGTGAGCGTGCTCTTTCAGCCGCTCATTTAAACACCTGCCTGTTTGGCCGATGTACCACTTGCCGCAAGACAGGGGTAGTGAGTACACCACTCCTTCAATGCATGGAACGTACTTGTTTCGATGCTTGACTTTGCAGCCTCGCTCGCCCCTCGAACCAGGATTCACGGCTCTGCACAACCTAGCCAGTTTTTCTGGGGCAGAAAAAACCAGGTCTACGTCGCACCTGCTGGCTACTTTTTTGAGATTGTGGGTGACGCCGTGAATATAGGGAATAACGACGAAGTTTCGTTTCCCACGTCCCTTATCCTTTGTACGGTTCTGAGCATTATTTTCTGGGCTCGTTCTGATTTCTCTGAGCAGACACTCAGCAACGGCGGTCAAAACGTACATCGGGAAACCAGCTTCTGTAAGGCGTTTAGTTTGCTTATTAAAGCTGGACAGAATTGTGTGATAGCAGGATTTTCGCAAAGCGTTTGTGTAGCAAGTCTTAGCAATAGCGCGCTTCACCACTTTCGAATGTGCTGAACCAAAAGGGAGGATTGGCTTGTTGGCGCGTGGCTCATAGGCCCAACACACGTGGGAAGGACTCAATGTTAACATTAAATCTAGGAACCTGATGGCTCCTCTGTCCGGAACTTCATGTGTTATAACAAGCGGAGAAAGACACTTACTGAAAATTTCTAAAATACTAGTCAAAGGCGGACCATCCGAGGAGGTTCCAGCTTGAAACAACACAAGGAAATCGTCAACATAGCGGAATACTCTCTTAACACTACCCCTGTCTTGCGGCAAGTGGTACATCGGCCAAACAGGCAGGTGTTTAAATGAGCGGCTGAAAGAGCACGCTCACAACGTCTCCTCTACAGTTTCGGGCCATCTCGGCATTCATTGCCGAGACTGCGGCTGTGTCCCTGATTTTAAACTTTGTACCGTCATCAGGCGGCATCGGGACCAGTTGATACGTGAAATTTATGAGGCTTCAGAAATAGAAAGGCTGGGCAGTGCTTGTGTCAGCAGGCCTTCGATTGCGCTATCATTAAAAGAAATAGATTTCCTTCGCGCACGTTAGCACACGTGCTGCTCATGGTGCGTTGTGAAGAGGACTATGTGGTTGTTAGGTGGATTCTGTATTGTTTGTTTTGTATTTTCTTTTTTTGTTAGAAGCTGCCCAAGTATATATTGTGCGGTTCTGGCAAATAAATCTTGTTGTAAGTGTCTGTCTCCTTCTTTTTCTTGTCTGTCGTTTTTGGCGCTGTTTTTTTATGTGATTCTTCAATAGGTCTTTCTCCTTGCAAGTTGTGAACAGCCAGGCAATTTTCACCCACTTGCTATTTCCTTCAGAGCACTTGATCCACAGAGGGAGTCACAAGCTGGAGAGCTCAATAAGGAATCAAAGTATTCGTGCTCGTTTCAAAGCACAAGCTTTTGAGTCTCAGATTATTGGAGTTTCATTCATAAGCTGCAGGCTTTCAGCTTTCAACATTCTCAATTATCTTGCAATTTAGTTCTATAAATGTTGAATAAGAATTATGTGTAAGAATATTACAGGTATTTACTGAAAGCAACCATGCTTGGGTTTTCAATTTGTGCACAGTAAGTGGTGTTCACGTAATCGTTTGTATTAAAGAAAAACTATCCTTGCAGCCAGCCGTTAGGCAGTTTTGTGCCCTCGAAGCTCCCAAGCAGATTGCAGTCCTTCCAGATGAGGCTGCCATGCATGCTTCCATGCCACATCCGCTGAATGATAACAGTCCGAGCAGTGACATAGGCTTGCACAGTTAGGGAGAACGTGTCCTTCCTATTTTTGTACAGGTGCTCCAAGTAATGATGAGGATTGATGTGCCAGAATGTGCAACCGATGCATCACAGGACCTTAACAAACCAATCTCTGCGATCTGTGAAGAGCCAAAAACGAGATATTTAAAAACAATCATTAAAAGCACTCACTTCTAATACTTATTTGAGGAAGCTATCACTTCGTTAAAGTGACCAAAGTCTGCTATAATCACTTTGAAATAAACTGAAGCCTCATGTAAAATTTACGTACCGCAATATATATGTCCTACTGAAGTATAGTACTACCACAGTGGTAATCGTCTATAGAACTAATTTTCCAAAATAACATAAATTTTCAAGTGCAACCTGGCCCCTGAAAAATAAATTCACATTAACTTTCCAACTATCAAACGTGGTCAATCGACAGGCCCAACCTCATAATCAAACAAGAGCTCACTTGTATCAAATCACAAAAAACTTTTTATGTATTTGCTCCATAATATATGTATGTATATAACAGTAGTACTAAATTTTTCATGCTTCAAGTTACCATAGAGAAACATTACATCTGATGGGCTTAAAAACTTGCACACGTTATAGAACTGCGTGAATTATAGTACCGGTGAAATTTAGTTCTGCAAGGTAAACTCACCGATGGCAGCATTTAGTGGCCGTCGGTGTCATAAGGAACCAAGTACGGCGAACAGGCAAAGGGCATCTGCAGACTGGAAGCTGCCAATGACAGCAATGAAGAGCTGGCCAGGCGTGCACGTCCATTGATAAAGTGTAAGAACTGGCCATGACCGGCTGTTGTCAAGGCTCTAGTGCCATGCAACACGATGGCCAGACGAACTCGGAAACCTGTAGTTAGGCGATATTGGCCTACAACTTCATCCAAAGCAAGGCACCGGTGAAATCTTTGCTTTTTTGGGGGGTCTGGAGGGAAGCTTGACGTTCACGGGCTCTCGATGCCACATAGAACTCTTAATTTGTTACCGAAGAACAGTCTAGGCGCGCTTCCAAAGTAACACGATCCACAACAGAATGTAGCATCTCGCAGTTTTGGTTGATCACATCACAGCGCTAGGACTATGGTTATCACAAAAAGGAGAAGTGACGACTTAACAAACAAAAGCGCCAAGCTGACCCACCACGACTTCGCAGGGCAAAACAGTTATCAACGCTGTCTTTCAAGTTTCGGTCACACGAGCACAGCTTGTTCACAAGTCTTGGAACGTCAACACAGCACCACTGTTCACAACGAACATCGTTTCACTCCCGAACAGTACATTGTTCTCAAGTAAATAGAAGCGTGCAGGCTAACTAGTGGCGAAGCAAGAACCGAGCGCGTAGTTCATACGTTTCCGTACGTACTTGGGGTCACTCAAGTAACGTGTCAAAACGCTGTCAATCCGAAATGTCACACAGCACCAAACTGAGAGACTGGAAAGTCAAGCGAACGAACTGTTACCGGCACACAAACACACATTGCAGGCTTCTCGAGTGCCAGTTGTCGTCGATACATCGACGCCGATCCCCTCTTGATAACCACACCAACGCACAGGCTTCGCTGCGCTTCACCGTACACCATTGCACTGCCACAGCTTTCCGCACTGCTTACACGCACCGAAAGAGCTGCTGTAATCACAACACATCCGGTCAAACGCTGAAGTAACTCGTGCGAGAAGCGTTTGCTAAAAGTCGCACCGACCTGATATGCTGTTTACGACGCCATGTTGTTTTCGACAACTGCGCAGCACATAAGATGATAAGAGAGCTCTTAGAAAGTACTTGCACTATTTTCACGGCGTGAAAAAATTTTCTCTTATGTGCGAGGGGGGTGATATGACGAACAGGACAGGCGTGCCAGATGAAAGAAGTGTTTTGGCAACGTCACGGAGTGAGCTGATGTAGAGGGTATTGCTTCACAACCAATCACAAGCTGTGCCTGTCGGCTAAGCCGTCGTCTGCTCGCGTTTGTCGTCTGCTCCGATCAGAGCATGTGACAGGGGATTCGCCTTCGCAACGCTATTATTCTCAGGTCAAGTGGTCGCTACGTCGCACAAAATACATGTCAGTGGCTCGCTCTACCTTTGAATGATGTTCGTGCGCCAAGTTAAATGGGTGGTAATTGACGCAGGGATGAATTCAGCCAAGGTTTGCTCTAGAATCGTGAGGGTTTGCATATTTTTGGTGTCATACAAAGTTACTAGGGTCATTTCATTCCGATTGCTCGCCATAGTATCACGGTCCATATCGGTGTCTGAACAGTGAAGGTGAAGATGCATGATTTGTTTGTAGTTCCATGCGTAATCATGCGCACCCCTAATACGCTTTGCTTTAGAAAGTACGCTTTGTTCCAGATCGTCCCAAAGTGTATCGACAGCTGTATTTCAGAGATCGCAACCATTGGACAGTTAGAGCCAATGAAAGTACACTAGAGCACAAACTTTAGGAACCACTCACTGAAAACTTCCTCTCATTTTTATTTCCAATAGCGTGCAAAGAATGTGCTCCCATTAACCTCTTTGGTGGTAATTTCCACCAATGAGGCAAGGATCTCGAGTCGCACTTTTAATTGGATGAGATAGGGCGCAACACAACAACATAACAAACAAGGTTGATCCTATGTCATGTCGCGTTCGAATGCACCGACCATTCACGTATCACATTGGTTTTCATCCAACCACAAATCTTTACATGCGTAGTTTTATGCCATTGACGCCCAATAGAATTCTTCAATTACTGCGACTTCGAACTTATTGGACGATGGTGGTTGTCAACACCATCCACTGCGTACAAGGGAAACAACACGCGAAGCTCAAAGCGCCGAAAGAAATAAAAACGCACCAGCAGTCATCAGGCAGCCCTTGATGGGCGTGAATTAACTCAAAACCAGCCAGGGCACCAAAGTATACCGCTGCGGCAGCAGGTTCTAAGTAGCCACATTGTTCCTAAGAGTGGTCCGGACCACTCTTGGGATTTTCTCTCAGCCATGCTGTTTTTACGCACAATTTCGCTTCGTGAATCCACTTACGAGCACTTTTCGGCGACGTAAGCAAATATAGCAACTGCATCACCATCGCTGACATGTTCCCAGGCAGTCACAGCGCGCTTTATTTGCAGCGGCCGATGTGACAACTATGGCCTCTTACGACGTTTTTTCGTTTCGTGAATCGACTTACGCAAGAAAATTTCTCTTGCGCAAAAATGTTTTCGTAAGTGAGTTTTGTGAATCCGGGCCCTGAACTTTGTCCAGTCGATGCGAGTCGAAGTGTCGTAGTTTGGCGATTTTTCCAGGCCCTTGATCTTCAAATAAGTTGGTATGTGGTCGCTTCCATGAGTTTCATAGTCTGCGAACCACCTGACCTTTCCATTTAGGCTTCGTGACACAAATGTCAAATCAAGGCAGCTGCTGTATGTCGTTCCCCGTAGAAACGTTGGGCTTCCGTCGTTTACACAAAGCAGCTGCTGCTCCAGAGCAAAGGAGAATACTTGCCTTCCGCGACTGTCTGTCTTCTGACTTCCCCATAGTGGGTGGTGAGCGTTGAAATCTCCGGTGATGATCCATGGTCCAGGTGTGGCTGTTAACAGTGCACGTAGTCTTTCAGGTTCAAAACGGTTCGAAGGTGATATATATGCGCCTACGAGCATGAAATTGAGGTCTCTACGTTTAACTGTCAAGCAGACATACTGGTTGTCATCGTGAGGTGCTACACGGTGCTCGATATAGGTAAGGTCGCATCTGATATATACAATGACTTTACTCTGTTTGTTGCAGGTAGCGGACTTAAAGGCTTCGTACCTGGATAGTCGTATTGCATTGTGTAGCCTTGGCTCACAGATAACAATAATTGGAAACTGGTTTTTGAACACAAATTGTCGTATATCAGAAATGCGGGGCTTGAGGCCTCGGGCATTCCACTGAAATATCGAAGCTCCTTTGACCTCTTTACGAAAGGCTTGCAGAGGCGGAGCCATGGTGCCTTTCCAGACTTGATAGCACCGGCTTCAGCGCATCCACTAACTGAAGTGCACTCTTTGCAGCTGGACTGTCAATGCTAGTGAGGAGCATACGAATGGTATTCATAAGGGCCTTTACCATGGCTACGATTTCTTTGTCGCGACTATCACCGCATTCTCGTTCCGAAGTGATTGTAGACGAGCGATGTGGTGGCTCAGACGGTGCGTCTATCGTTGGCAGCACTGGCCATGCTTCAGGCGAGCCGGTGATGCTCTTGTCTTGCTTGGAGGATTTGTTGTCGGTGTGTCTGGACGCTTGAGGTGGTATGCCGGTGGTTGTTTGGTGAGGTTCAATCCTTGCTTCAGCACTGGGTCTCCTCAGGGGCCTCCGGCGACGAGACCGCCGGCGTCGTACTTGGGCAGCGGCCTCCCTGTGAGTTGAGCCATCCCGGACCATTTGCCTCAACACTTGCATTTCCTTTTTCATGATTGGGCAATCTTTCGACGATGCTTCGTGAGGGCCATGACAGTTTCGACATTTTCGAAGTTCTGCCTGGCAAGCGTCTGCGCTATGTGATTCTGAGCATAGCGAGCACACAGCCAGGTTTGTACAAACAGCACTGACATGTCCCAATCTATAACATTTCCGGCATTGAAGGGGCTTCGGTACGAAGGGTCGCACTGTGTGTCGAAAATGTCCGACCTTGACTTGCGATGGAAGGCTGTCACCCTTGAACACGAGCTTCACGCAGCGTGATTCGCCAAGGCGACGAGCTTGCAGTATAGTAGATTCTGCAGAAACCGGTTTGATGAGAGCAGCAAAGTCACTTTCGCTGATGGAAATGTCGACGTCGTAAATGACGCCTGCCGTTGAGTCGCGGCCATCAGGTATATATGAGCGAACATTGATGTTATCCAACATCTTCACGTTGCTCAGCACTTCCAATGTGCTTCGTTGAGTGACGTCTACGGCGAGGATATTCTTACGGCCATTGATCCGCACGTCCGCGATCTCTCCCTGGGCGAGTTCCTCAAGAAACCTAGACGTGACTTGACGATTGAGCCGGTTGAGACTATGAGCCGCATCGACCGGCACAAACAGAATTGTGTATGTCGTGGGCTCTCGCGTCATCGTCGCATTCTTACTTGTTGTTGGAGACGGCATCACTAGTCTTCTTTTTCGCTGCCGCCTTGTCATAGGCACGAAGTCGCCTTCGTCGGAGCTCTCGTCGCTGGCCGTAGAGTAAATCAGCGTGTCTTCGCTGTCGGCATCACTCGGGTGGCCCGTACGCTTTCTCGTGGTGGCTGCGGACGACGTCGATGGTTGCGGTGGAAGCCCAGGCGAATCCACGTCCATCGCCGCAGTCACTGGAACGGTGTCTTCCACAGAGTCGCAGAAAAAATTTGAAAAATTACAGACAGTGACAGCAGTGTTCTACGCCAGAATCACTTCGTCGTCGTCGTCCCAGTAGAGTCTAGTCTTCTTGAAACGTCCATAGTGGTTGCAGCGCTGCCTACCCAATTTTATAAACATTATATATGTACTCCTTTGATGAGCCGTCACGTCGGGTTAACGTCAATTGTGGGTAAGTGTCATGCGCTGAAGTTGATTTAAAAACAATGTCTGCAGGGCCAGCACCTTCGCGAGTATCAGCGCTTCATATCAGCTTCTGGTGTTGCTAATACGCATGTTCCAGTTGACATCGTTGCGTAGACAAAACAACTGGTTATATAAACATCTGCAACTCTTCAACATATGTCTGTGCGTGCAACATTTGTATATATATTTTGCGTAATTTTATGACGTATCGCTCTGTAAAAAATTGCAACATGGTCACCTTCCTTCAACATGCTTCGCATAACGTGGATTCCCAAGTACGTGGGATCTGCCGAGATTTTTTCCTGCGGTTGTTTTTGCTACATGTTCCAGCATCATGCTGTTAGCGTGCAATTTCTATTGTCCTTCTCGCATTATCAGCAATATATATTTTCACAAAACATGCGTTTGGATAGCAAGATTATTCACTTAGAGCGCCTGTAAACTGATTCATTTACTTGTAAATATGTTCACCTGTATGCCACGCACATTTTCACTGTAACTTATGAAATTAAACCTTTGTGTCGCGAGTGGCCGCAGTTGAACAGTACAAGATTCATCATAAAAAATGTAACAGAGAATTCTCGCTAGCGGGAACAGGAATATTGCTGAAAAACTACAAATACATAGGTAGCATTTCGAAACGTATCAAGCGTTCGTGGGTGTTCAAGACAAAATGCTTAATTTCTCAGAGTATTTTATTTTGTGCACACAAAAAAATCCCTGTGTGTGTGTGTGTGTGTGTCTGTGTGTGTGTGTGTGCTTGTGTGTTCTTGTGCTTGTGCGTGTGCTTGTGTGTGCGTGTGCATGTGTGTGTGTGTGTGCTTGTGCGTGTGCGTGTACGTGCGTATGTATGTGTGCCTGTACGTGTGCGTGCGTGTGCGCGTGTGTGTGTTTGTTTGTGTGTGTGTGTGTGTGTGCGCGTGCGTGTGCGTGCGTGAGTGTGTGTGTGCGTGTGTGTGTGTGTGTGTGTGTGTGCACAATAAATTTATCTTTAGAAGCTGGATTATCAGAAGCTTTATTCTCATTAGGACAGCAATGTGGGCGCACCGGCGCCGAAATATTCCCCTACGCATGGACAGGCCGGTGACTGGAAGGGACGTGGCGGTTAAGGTCTCCTTTGATTACGGCAGCACTCCGCAGCGAATACTGCGGCGCGTGGTTGAACGCGGGCCACAGTGACTGTTGCCCAGCGGAGCACGAAATAGACGAGTGGGTGGTGAACTAGGCGTATCAATATTTCAGCACTCTGTCTCGTTTTTATCGGAAATCCTGTGCTTCAGACGTTCTCATGCACAAACGTCACAAGGGGATGAATTCTCTATTGAACAACTCTTGCGTCAAGCGCACAATGTGTCTTGCTCTCATACAATGTTCGCCGTACTCGTTACGCTTTTGCGTCAGATATATTGTCCATCAGCGAGATCATGCGCTCTAGCTGAACTTCATCAGCTCTTGGGGCTTTGTTCCGCAGTTTTTGTTGTTAATTATTGTGAAATGTTTGCATGGTTCACCTTGTTCGTAGGGCAGAAAAGAGGCAGACCAAGTACTCGCAAAAAAAGTCGCCACCTTGAGTCCGATAATTTAGGCGAATCTCTGAACCCCTTGGCACTACATCAGTATTACCGAAGCTGCCGGCAAGTCGCAAAACTTGCAATTAAAGCAAAATCGCATCCGACTGCACCCCCTCATGTTCGTTCAGTGCACTGTATTGACTTTCACTTCCCTATAGGAAAAATATTGTAATCTATGTTAAACATATTAGACAACAAAGCACATCATCTTGTGTAAAAGAACATGTTGAACGTTGTCGTTCTCCGCTATTAGCCGAACGGCGATGTGCACACAGGGGAAACAGCGGCGTAATATTTTGAAGAGGTGTTGCAACTACACTAATTTTGTTTTTCTAGGAATATTGCTATATTGCTTTTACAAGTGATACATTGACTAACGCACTAAGTGAATACACATAAATAAGAAATCAGCGGCTAATTGAAAGCCATCCCATAAGTGCACAGTATCTTTCTAGCAAGCGTGAAAGTGACAAGCGCCCACGTAACCCCGACGGTACTCTTTCCCTCTCCTTTCTTTCATTTTCTCCCTTCAAACATTTTTCTTCAGTGCAGGGTAGCAAAACGCTCGTCTCGTTGACCTTTCTGCCTTTGACTCCTTCCCTTCCTCCTCGTCCTTCTCCGGTGGGAGCATTACAGTGCATGCTATCATTCCAACGCTATCATTCCAATATCATTCCAATAGCGATTGCGTTTACACAATCGGAAATAACTCTCTCTTTATATTACGCTGCTCTTTTCCTTGCACTTTGAGGGAGGATCATGCTTGAAGATCTATGCCCACCATATATGCTCGTTATACGATCGGATAGAGGAGAAATGGTCTGGCAGCTCTGCCGCGGTAGTCTAGTGGCTAAGGTACTCGGCTGCTGACCCGCAGGTAGCGGGATTGAATCGCGGCTGCGGCGGCTGCATTTTCGATGGAGGCGGAAACGTTGTAGGCCCGTGTGCTCAGATTTGGGTGCACGTTAAAGAACTCCAGGGAGTCGAAATTTCCGCAGCCCTCTACTACAGCGTCTCTCATAATCATATAGTGGTTTTATGACGAGCAATCTCACATATCAATCAATCAGAAACGGTCAGGCAGAATGGAAGGTGCTCAAAGAGAAATATCCGGGTCTTGCCGGCACACAGGTTTCCCAGAAGGGGATTTCAATTCCACTGAGGTGGAGTGCAGAGTGCCGAAGAGGCGTCACTGCGTAGAACAGCAACTCTGCTCAGATTTTCGGGACAACTTGGTTTCAGATGTAGCTCGTTCGCTAAGGAGGTCCCACCAACGCGGAGCAAGAAAGGGAGGAAGTCAAAGGCTTCCAGTACCGCAGCAAAAGAGTGTGTGTGGACGTATATAGAAAATGGCAAATAGAGGACCCACGATTGCCGCATTCCGGCTATTAGCCTCGCTCGTGCCGATCGTTCCACTGATTGCCCAAGGATGTCTTTGAAAGAGCTGTGATGTAGCTGTTTCGTGCTTTCACAAACATTAGGCTATTCTGTTTATCTTAGACCCGCAATTTGTACAACAGCCACCGCTGATTCTGTGCTGACACACAGGAAGTATCCGTGCGGATGACATTGCCGCACAGATACTTAAATATCGAAGGCCGAGTTGGCCAACAAATTTTTGCATAAAAAGACTTGTTCAAGTGCAAATAAACGCAATTTTAAGTCAACGATTGTCTGTCTTTTGTGAGTATGCTATGGTATTCACCTGAATTGCACTGAAGCCTATCCAATAATATTGAAGCGCCACTTTCAGGAGCGGGTTTCTGCACTAAGCGGCGTCCGTGTTGCCGTCACTTTATATGGCGTACCTGTTATACATAAAAAAAAACTGGAATGAATGAAAATTGATTCAGGGCTCACCGACTATCACACTAGTATTTGACCACAGAGACGCTGGTGCTTCATATTTTTTCCCAAAAGGACCATATAGACTGGCCATGTCGCGCAAAGAACCGTGTTAACCTATGTAACATAGCGTGGTAGAAGCGCAAAAAGACAACATGTTTCACACAACTCTAATTTGGCAATGAATAGGCGGCTTAATGCGTCCCACCAACAGCTACCTGATCAGCCATGAGTGGTCACCATCACCAGCCACATTGAACATCAAAAACTGCCCACAATATCGTACAGATATGTAGTGCGCACCTCGATTACCCAAAGAAAGACGAAATTTGAATTGGATTGGATTTCATTATTTCTAGTATTCTTTCCTTGGGAGCCTACTCATCTGGTCATTGTGACCCAGAGTTGTTCAATCATTGAATAACTCTGGGTAAGCGGAATATCTGTTCTGCTGTACAAATATTCTTAGTGAAAACAAGGCGGTTTTGAACGCACATCTCTCAGTTAGTGAACTTTTATTACTTCTAGCTATCTTAAAGTTCATTAGATTTAAAAGTCTTATGTGATCCACTATCTCAATATTCGTTTCTTGGCCGATCCCCCAGAGTGGGTGTGAGCCATTAGTTTAGGTCATCAACATCATCATCATCATCATTATCTCCATCAATGAGTGCTGTGCTCGTTCACAAAATTTATTATTTAAAACGTGGTTGATAACTTGCGGAAAGTGAAAAGTTTTAACACAAGCAGCCTTGCTCCGACTCAAAGCTGCGCAGAATTCGCATTATGGCAGGATTGCATTTGTCTGTATATCTCTCCTAAAATGCAGACAGTTGATACCGATGTTGGCGTGGTAGTCGTGTATGAAAAGCTTTGTGAACATTCTCAGGCTGCCCTAGTTTATTACAGCTTTCTGGGCAGGCACGTGAACCGAAGGGACTTGCATTGACTATGCCAGCTTTGCGACCGCAGCCATCCCTCGTTCGTAACGCGCGCCTGTCGTCTTTCCGAGATGATATGAGCGGTATGTCCACAAATCTATTGGTAAACAATGGTAAACATACCAAAACTGAAAGCCCTGTTGTCCTGCTTTCGTTTCAAATAAAATTATGCGCATGTTTGTTCTGTGCAAAATTTTTTTGACACGGGGGAGACATTGCACATTCTACAACTTGCTTCTCTGATATTTTTTACCTTGTCAGGGAGGATCACGAGTGCTAATGCGGTGATCTCGTGTTCCGTATGGGATTGTAAAAACGGCTACTGTTTTTCGTATTAGTGTTCAAGCACAGTGCGTGCATTGTACGGACCATGCTGCTCGTTTATATTTCAAGGCATATTATAGTAAGGCATAGGCATCGCCATAGATATTACTGCACACGAGCCTCTCGTGGCACAGCACTTATCAGCTGGAAGAGGAAGAAGTAGAAATAGGTTATGGCGTCTCGCTCGGAGAGAAGACGTCTTGTAGTTTTCGGCTGCGCTATTTTCTTAAATCCCGAACGACGGCCTTCCACATCCAACCAAGAGGATTCAGTATGTCGATTTAACAAAGTGCGATGTGGGAACCCTGACCCCGTCAGAAGTGACATGCTCAGGCAGGACTTGTCTCCACTCAGGTCCGTGCCTGCAGCTGAGACATCGAATCTGGAACGCATCGCTTTCTTGAAGAGGAACGTCAAAGGCCATAAAGGTGAAACATCGCTATTTTTGGTGAAAGAAGCGTAGATATAAGGGCTTTTTTTCTTTGTTTAACACGGTAATATTGGTGTTCAACAGTTTAACAGACAATGATGTCAAAGAAAGTTTAGGGTATGTGATGTCGTAAGAAGTAGTTGTAAAGTAATTGTGAAGAAAGAGAAGTGCACTAAATATTTTTTTGCCGGCGGCCAGGACCAACATGATACCTTCGAAAAACGTGTCCGATGCTGCACCATTGAGCTACCGGGGTGGTCATCACTCCGTCCGCTTTATAATGTATATATGTCCATTTAAACGTGGGAGCGTCAGTCAGGGCAGCTAGTTGCAAATTCGGTTAGAGGGAAACACTCTTTTTTTGCCGGTTGGCGTCACGTTGCACATGATCTTAGCACGAGTTGGCAGATTACCAATTATCTCTCGCATAATACCTGAAAGAACAACGTCTGTCAGAACTAGGCTCTCACTGTGAGTGAAGGAAAGAAGTTTGAACTTCGAGGCTTGTTTTTTTTTCTCGGGCACACTAGCATTGAGTGCTAACAAGTAATGATGCCAAGAAAAGAAGAGGGGATGCTATTAGTAAAAATTGTTCTGTAAATGCGATGGAAGTGGAAGAAGATATAATTGCTGGTGGTAGGCTGTCATCTCCTTCATAACACAACATCATTGGCAGTTTTCTATAGAATATGGTTTTATGTATGTATGTATGTATGTATGTATGTATGTATGTATGTATGTATGTATGTATGTATGTATGTATGTATGTATGTATGTATGTATGTATGTACGTATGTATGTATGTATGCATGCATGCATGTATGTATGTATGTATGTATGTATGTATGTACGTATGTATGTAATACAAGTCTGTGTTTCATGATGCATTTCCCGCATTCGGTAATGTTACATGGTACTCAAGATAAAAGATCAACAAACGTGAACGCGATGCCTTAGTGCCATCGTTGCGGTCGGACATGCCCAGGAGTTGGCGTTAGACTGTTTAGTTAGTCACTTACTCATGATTAAAAATAGCCCTAGAATAGTAGGGCAAAATGAGCGAGTCTACAGAACAAGTGCATCGCACTTTTTTGTGCTAGTTTTTCATCATGAACTGGATTGACGTAAATAAGCAAGCTGTAACCAAATATCACTTCAGAAACCAAAATAGCGCGTGCGCGATCAATACCAGTGGCGAAGCGCACTCTTTGTGGCGTGGAAGCACTGGATATGTTCGCCTCGCTCTTGCACACATCTTCCCGAGCATTGCATTGAAAAACTATTTGCAGTACCATGAAAAGCTCCGACACCCTCCTATACAATGCAGGAGCACATGTCGGTTCTGGAAGCAACAAGACAAATCCGACTGAAAAAAAATAGAAAGTTAAGATTTAGACTTTCAAATACAGTAATACAATACAATACAATGAAAAAAATGCAAATGTTACAAATGGAGGTCACAAAGTGAAAACTGTCAGGGGGACCTGCTGTTGAAACAAGCACAACTAACGTAAACCAACATTCAGAACTAAGAAAATGGAAGATTTTCTTTCGATATAACAAATTAGCACTTCCTAAAATAGTTACTTTGCATAAAGTTGAAAATAAAGTAACATCAATTGAAGAGCGCTGCTTCGCCAATTTAAAACCGCGATTCGTTTTTGAAGTCTCTTTTATGAGCTTTGCAATCAAAGTTAGAGGCCAAAATGGGACTGACTTGAGGCGCAGCTCTCACAGGGGGTGTGGTATCAACTTCACATTAGCTGGGAAGGTAGGTGCTTCCTGGCGCGTCGTTTGAACTATACCACAAACGTTCTAGTGGTTCTCTGTCATCGCAAAGCGAGAGTCGTTTTCAATATCATATTTCTTCACGAGATTTGACTCTCCTTGTCTACTTTTTATTCATTTACAGTGGGGTGCTCAGTCGCCGCCGAGAGATGAAGCAACATTTGCATTTACCAAAATACTGGAGCACATATACATTGGTGCTCATGTGCAGTGAAAGACCCTATACCCTGGCGCAGGCTGGTATGCAGCCACAACGTTGGCAATCAAACACGGTTTTTCGTTTCATTTAATGTCCCGATTCGATTCAGTAGCTTCAACATCACCATGCCCAGGAAGAGCTTCAAGGGTTGTGCAGATGAATGAGGCGTCCCTTTCAAGCTGTTACCGCAAAAGCTAAAAAAAGACAATTCGATAGATACTCACGATAGCAATGTACATCCATTCAATATTTTCTTACACTTCAACGAATAAACGAGTCATAGAAGGCGCTTCATGTTCTTCCTTTCCCGGACGGCACTATATCGCCATGTCAAACGTTGCACATATCATTCTTTTGCTGTTCGCTCTTCTCAAGAATAATTTAACTGATATGTGATCTTGCATCTCGTAGCAGGCGGCCCGAAGAAGGAGAAGCCACCATCGGCGGTTCTTGCAGTTCCCGAGGCCTCCGAGATCAGTACCCGCAAGACAGACACGACGTCCAACGTGTCGCTGACTGTGGGCGCCGTGTCCCCAATAAGTGTCAAGGAGAACAGGCCGCTCGGACACCCACGCGTCCGAGTGCAGCAGCCTGGCGCCCTACTGGATACCGGAGCATGATGATATATGGTGTTTTTTTTTTGGCGCAAGGGCCATTTGATGGCCAAAGAGCGCCAGTTCATGAGACAGGAATGTGGACAATGGTTGTGATTAGCGGCTGTATAGGGGCCATAAAACTCCTCGCAGTAAAGCGGGTAAAACATATAAGTAATAAAATCATGACTATGCCGTGAAAGGTGTGCATGGTGTGGAATAGGTGACAAAAGTTGGTGATAAAGAAAAACGATGGTGGACATGTGTGGCATTAGCACAAGTACCTCACACGTTAGTACCCTTGCGTGCAAGGGTCGTGAGGCAAGTGCTTTCCTGTGTAGCCACCGCAGCAAAAACCTCTCTAGAGAGGTCATGCTACGGTATGCCCGGGTATATGATATGAAAATTATGAATTTCCTTTAAAAACGCTAATAATGATTTGTGACTAAAAAGCGGTTCCCTACCGACGAACATTGCAGGGTGTAAAGGTATATGTTGTCGGTAGGGTAGTGGGAAGTGTTGTCTTCTTAGAGTGTCTAAATGATTACATTGAATTAAAACGTGAATAACTGTTAATGCCTCACCACATTTATCACACAATGGTGGATCACCACCAGACAAAAGATGTGTGTGTGTCGTGTATATGTGTCCTATCCTGAGTCTTGTTAGTGTTACCTCTGTTAGACGTGATTTTGATACTGGTGGCCAATGGCCAAGGTGTGGCTTGATAACGTGTAGTTTGTTTTGTGTGTGTGTATCCCACTTGCTCTGCCAGTAGTCCCTGAGTTTTCGTTTGAGCAACGGCTTAAGATCAAGGGCCGGAATCGATATGGGTGTAGTGGCGGTGCCCTCGTGGACGGATGCAGCAAGCTGATCCGCCATCACGTTGCCTTGAATCTCACGATGCCCTGGCACCCAGCACACTACAACATGTTGGTTGAGTGTGTAGAGTGTGCATAAAATGGAGTAAAGTGAGATGAGGACAGGGTTTTTTTGTTTTTTAAGACTGTGCAGAGCCATTACCACACTGAGGGAGTCTGTATAAATTACTGCTTTTTGTATTTGTAATTGTTTAATGTGTTTAGCTGCCACAAGTATCGCGTAAGCTTCCGCTGTGAAGGTACTTGTGCCTGGATGTAGAGGGCCAGCATCCGAAAAGGAAGGGCCAACAGCAGCGTAGGACACAGAGGAGTTAGACTTGGAGGCATCTGTAAAAAACTCAGGACGTGTGTATTTGTGTTGAAGTTCCAGGAAATATGTTCGGATATGGGCAATGGGCGCATGTTTTGTAACCTCTAAAAAAGACACATCACAGTCTATAGTCTGCCACTGCCACGGTGGCGGGTATGCTACAGGAGCCATTAAACTGTGTTCGAGTGACACTCCAGTGTCCTCAGCTAGACCCTTCAGGCGAACTGAGAAGGGCTGCCTCATTGAAGGCCTGTTTTGAAAAAGAATAGAGCTCGATAAATCATTAATAGTAGAGTATGAGGGGTGCCTGTTGTCTGCTTTCACCTTAAGGAAGTATACAAAGGACATGTAAGTTCTTTGCAGATGAAGCGACCACTCATTTGACTCAACATAAAGGCTTTCTACGGGGCTGGTGCGAAAAGCACCCGTAGAAAGGCGGATGCCCAAATGGTGCACGGGGTCCAGCATCTTCAAGGCACTTTGAGTAGCAGACTGATAGACAACGGCCCCATAATCTAAGCGGGTGCGAATGAGGCTTTTATAGAGGTTCATGAGGCATTGCCTATCACTGCCCCACGTAGTACGTGACAACACTTTTATAACATTCATGGCTTTTAAACATTTTGTTTTTAAATACTTTATGTACGGTACGAAGGTTAACTTGTTGTCCAAGATTAAGCCTAAGAATTTATACTCGGCTTTGACAGACAGACGTTGCCCGTTCAGTCGAATGTCAGGTTCCGAGTGCATGCCTCTCTTTCGAGAGAACAAGACACACGTGCTTTTTTGTGGGTTAAGTCGAAATCCGTTTTCATCTGCCCATTTGGAGACCTTATTTAAACCCAGCTGAACCTGCCGCTCACACATGGCCAAGTTGCATGACTTGAAGCCAAGCTGAACGTCGTCGACATATGTACAATAGAACATATTACGGGGAATGGACAAGTGCAAAGAATTCATTTTGATAATAAAAAGTGTGCAACTAAGCACGCCACCTTGTGGCACGCCTGTTTCCTGGACAAATGTTTGAGAGAGCACACTGCCCAGACGGACACGGAATGTCCGGTTTGACAGGTAGCTTTCGATTATATGAAACATTCTTCCGCGCACACCAAGGTGGGACAGGTCTCTTAGGATTCCAAAACGCCATGTTGTATCATACGCCTTTTCGATATCGAGGAACACAGAGAGAAAATATTGTTTAAGGACAAAGGCGTCTCTGATCTGTGCCTCGATACGCACCAGATGGTCGGTGGTGGATCTACCCTCTCGAAACCCACATTGGTATGGGTCGAGCAATTTGTTTGTTTCTAAGTAGTGGAGTAAGCGGCAATTAATCATTTTTTCAAATAGCTTGCAGAGGCAGCTTGTTAACGCTATAGGTCTGTAACTTGATACAGTAGAGGGATCTTTTCCCTGCTTCAAAATTGGAATTATAACAGCCTCCTTCCAGGAGGAGGGGATCACACCCGAAAACCATATGCGATTATAAAGAGAGAGGAGGGTTTCTTTAGTTTCGGAGGGTAGTTCCTTCAGCATCGCGTACAATTACGTTGTCAGAACCTGGGGTAGATGTATTACAGCAGCTGAGTGCTGTTCGCAGTTCTGCTAAGCAGAATGGTGCATTATATGCATCATTTCTTGCAGACTTTCCTTCTAACTTTTGTTTTTCTGTTCGTGCCTTGTAATTCTGAAAGGATTCGGAGTAGTTTGAGGAGCTCGATATGTGTTCGAAATGTGTGCCAAGAAAGTTGGCTTGATCCTCCAAGCTTTCCCCGAAGCTATTAACTAGTGGAAGAGAATACGTTTGTTGGCCCTTAATTTTCTTTATCTTATTCCACACTTTTCCCTCGTCTGTGTACGAGTTGATACTCGATATAAACTTTGTCCAGCTCTCTCGTCTAGCTTGTCGGCGCGTTCTCCTTGCCTGCGATTTGACCCGCTTGAAATTTTCCAGGTTTTCTGCTGTAGGGGAATCGCGAAGCAACGCCCATGCTTTGTTCTGAGTGGTCCGCGCTTTCCTGCATGCGTCGTTCCACCATGGGACTCGCCGTTTAGAACACATGCCACTCGTTTTGGCAATACACTTAGATGCGGCATCAAGTATAAAAGCTGTAAAATACGTGACAGCGTCATCTATGGTCAGGGCAGACAGCTCAGTCCATGTCATGTGTGTAAGGGTTCTATACCCTTCCCAGTCAGCTGAGTCAATCTTCCATCGAGGAACCTGCGGGGGTAGTTGATCTTTGTTCGGCGCACTCAGGATGATTGGGAAGTGATCACTCCCATAAGGGTTTTTAAGAACGTTCCACTTAAAAACAGGTAAAAGGGCCGGTGATGAAATGCTAAGATCTATGGAGGAGTATGTGTTGTTTGCAAGGCTAAAATATGTAGGCTCCTTCATATTTAAAAGACATAAACTAGAAGAGAAAAGGAGCTGCTCAATGAGACGTCCTCGCGCATCACAGTGAGCATCGCCCCACAGGACATTGTGTGCATTAAAATCACCTAGAACCAGAAATGGCTCTGGGAGTTCATCTATTAATGATTCCAGATCACGTCTGTGTAGCTGTTGATGCGGTGGTATGTACACAGAACATATGGTAATGAGTTTGTTAAAAAGTACAGCTCGAATGGCCACTGCTTCCAGGGCCGTTTGGAGCTTCAAATGCTGGCATGCTATACTACGATCGACTATTATGGCTACACCGCCAGATGGTACGACAGGATCCTCCCGGTCTTTTCGGAAAATAATATATTGTCGTAGAAAGTCCTTGTGCTTAGGAGTTAAGTGCGTTTCTTGCACACATAGCACTTTCGCGTTAAACTTACACAGAAGCTCTTGGATGTCATCTAAATTTCTAAGCATTCCCCTTACGTTCCACTGTATGATTTTGTCCATTGTGGAAATAAAAAAGGAAAAAGTGCTGTGTGCAAAGAAGGCGAGAATTAACTCATTTTACGGGGCCTTTGTCAGGCCCTGTAATCGGCGTTCTGTCCTTTTTGGGGCGGTTGAGCGAAGCTCGCCGCTCCTTCGGCGCTTCCTGCGCCGTTTGGCTTGAACTGGTGTCCATAGCCTCTTGCGAGGCACTGGACACCCGCTCTAAAGAGCGATCTGTGCGTCGCTTAGACTTCGCCTCGATCGACGAAGTCTTTGTCCCCACTGAGCTGGGGGTTGATGAAGCCCCCTTGGCCTCGTGATTGCTCTGGCTGCTGCCAGAGCTTGTAGAGGCCACTCGTGTGGACAGGGTGAATGTGGGCAGGGCAGCGCTGGCTGCTCCCGCCGTAGGGGCTTGTGGCGTTGGCCTCGGCACGCTAGGCGCGGTCCGGGCAACTGCCAAGGGCCTTTGTGGTGCCGCCCCTCGTTGCACCACTTCGGCGAAAGGTGTTTTTAGTGCCAGTGTTAACGACATCCGTTGTCTTGCTTCCCTGAATGTGATATTTTCCTTTACTTTTATAGCTATTATTTCTTTTTCTTTTTTCCAGGCTGGGCACGCTCTGGAGTATGCGGGGTGACTACCTTCGCAGTTAGCACAAAGGACCTCATCATGTCTACATTCATCAGCACTGTGGCCGGTTGTGCCACACTTAGCACAGATCAGCTGCCCTCGGCAGCTCTGGGATGCATGACCAAATCGCTGGCATTTGAAACAACGCCTCGGGTTTGGAATGAAGGGTCGGACATGAAGTTTTACATAGCCAGTTTCGAGAGTTTCAGGTAAAGTGGTTGAATTGAAGGTGAGTATCAAGTGCTTTGTTGCTATTTCATTGTTGTTACGTCTGATTTTGATTCGCTGGACATGTATCACACCTTGGTCCTTCCATCCATCAAGAAGCTCTTCTTCACTCAGCGTCATCAAATCTTCGTCCGATACTACGCCCTTCACTGTATTCATCGTACGATGTGCGCTCACCGAGACGGGGATGTTACCAAAGGCTACAAGGCGCGAGAGTTTATTGTACTGTTCTTTGTCTTTTAATTCAAGAAGCAGATCACCACTTGCCATCTTCGTGGCCTTATAACCGGTTCCAATAGTCTCTCTCAAGCACTTGGCTACAAGGAAGGGTGAGATTGCTCTAGCTTTTGTAGACGATTGTTCGCAGTGAAGTACATGGTATTTTGGGAAAGTTTCTCTGTTTTTAGGCCAAAGTTGTAAAGTTGCGTCGGTGCGTACCCTTTTCGAGGCACGATCAGTTAGCGAGGGGGTCGAGGATCCCATGGGAAAATGTGGATTTTTCGGTAACGGCGCCTACCACCCACCATGGAGTCCAACAAGGGGACGTGGCAGAGCATGTGGGCATGTCTGCGCAACGCCAGCAGTACGCAGTTACTATAACCCAATATGGTTTACCCTAGTTTGGATAGCCACACAAGGTTAACCCTTGCCGCCAGGAAAAATTGGAAGTAAAATGAAGTGAAGAGGAGACAGGAAAGATGTAAAGTGAGAACAAAAGACGAAGATATAGGGAGAGAGAGATAGGAAAAGGCGACTGCCGATTTCCCCTGGGTGGGTCAGCCCAGGGGTGCCGTCTACGTGAAGCCGGGGCCAAAGGGGTGTGTTGCCTCTGCCGGGGGGCCTTAAAGGTCCAATCACCCAGCGTCGGCTCAACCCCCAGGATCCCCTTTTCCCCGGACACGGCAAAGCCACGCACGGCTAGGCGTGGGAGGGAGTAGAAACTCCCCCGTTAGCTCGGGTCCGTGGTGTCGCTACACACCAAACGCCTACTTGCGCAGGCGCCCCTGCGGGAGGGATACCGGAGCAGATCAAGCACTACTTCTACCATCGACATTCCCAAGAGGAGGAAGACAGCAGCGGGAAGACTGACGTGGCGCTGCGCGCAATCGGTCTCGAGAGGGAGCTGCCGGCGATAGACGACAGCAGCTCGTCCAGGTTAGTCTCCTGGTTGATAAAAAAGAAATCACATTTAAAAATGAAGCTTGTTACAATTGCAACACTTCAAAGAGAAAAACCTTCTGCAAACACTCTAGTACATTTGTTATCAAACCGATGTTCTTGCATGCAAGAGACAAACTGCGGTGTGGCAACCAGTGACAATGTGACTGCCACGCACTAACTGACCATGACGTTTGCACTTTATGCGTTGTCCTATCCCCCCTCAAAAGTTTCTCGGCACTTCACTTGGTATCGCACAAAATTTGAAAGCTCAGGTAGTTCGTTCCCCTTACTCGAAGAAAAGCCGCCAAATTCATAGGACACAAGAAAGAGCCGATCTGTTTGTCTGCCTCTTTCTCGCGTACAATGAATTCGGTGACTTTTATTAGGTAACTTAGTAAGCATCCCTTAAGAGATCACGTGATGATTAAATTGTGCGGCGTGGTGTAAAAACGACATAAATTCTGAACGTACCGATTTCGAATATACGGGACGTCACGATAACATTATATGAAAAGGTTCTAACATGACGTAGTGTTTCGTAACTTTGTCAGTTCATTCGCAAGCCACGTTTTCCTCAAGTGCCCGCGTTTTCGTCATCGCATAAGGCAGACCTACTGAAACACATAACAACCGCATCAATAAAGTTAGTACAATGATATTGGCATCGCTGCGAACGTTGACTAGCCAGTTCACTAGCAACAAGAAATGACACTGAAAGAAAAAAAAACATGTGCATCATGAAGAGGCGGAGCTCGTAAATGCTTTTAAAACTTGTACTGGGATGTGCGTCATTTTAGCGTACATGGAATCTAACACTCAGCAGCCTCGGGTCTGAAGATCGTAAAACGCTCAACCATACACTTCGCTTGCTTGAAGATATCTAGGTATTTGTTGTGTTTTTTACACATAAACGTTTTTATACATAAACATCAGGTTGCGTCGAATGTCGCAGGCACGCAGATGCACGAAGTCGGTCAAAGTATATGTTTTAGTACGGTGTCGTATTAAAATTAAAACCTCGAGTTGCTCAAGAAAATTCGAATTTGATAATAGGATGCGTACAGGATGCGTGCTGGATGGTTGCTGCGCCGAATGACCGGATGCGTGCTGTGCTAAATTGTTTGCTTTACGTGTTTGAGGGAGCGTCAACTATCGATTGCTGGGGTAAAAATTCTACAGCGGGATATAAGTGTAGACGGCGCCCCTGTCACGTTGGTCTGGTGGCTAAGATACTCGGCTGCTGACCCGCAGGTCGCAGGAAGAAATCCCGGCCTTGGCGGCTGCATTTCTGATGGAGACCACAATGTTGTAGGCCTGTGTGCTCGGATTTGTGTGCACGTTAAAGAACCCCAGGTGCTCGAAATTTCCGGAGTCCTCCAATACAGCGTCTCTCATATTCGTTTGGTGGTTTTGGGATGTTGAACTTCACATATCAATCAAGTGTCAGCGGCTAGGGCATTGTCACCAAGTTACCTCTTTGATAGGTTGTTCACCTAGTTGAACTTCACATATCAATCAAGTGTAGGCGGCTAGGGCATTGTCACCAAGTTACCTCTTTGATAGGATGTTCACCTAGAACAGAAGGTTTAGCCTAAACGCGTTCTGCAACAATACCTATGCACACGGAGACTATGAAACAGAACCAACAATCATCGCAACTACTCTACTAAATGAACTTCAAAGGTACACGCTGAACTACCCATGACTGTGCCATATAAGCTATACGTGCTTTACTTATCAGCTATATGCAATTATGTATTGCTTAGTGCTTTGCGCTTCTCAATGAACAAGCCAAAAAATTATTTCAGTTAGGATAACTTGTGTGATACCTCGAGCTTCAGAGGAGAGAAAAATGAAGCAGATCCCTCGTACTTTGGTAATCAACGTTCTGCGAAACAGGTCAATGCAAGGCGAAAAGGTTTATTTTATTGAGTGAGACGTTATTAAGTAGTGCTAAATATATTTACAAATCTACGCACACACATACGTTAAACAGCCGCATACGTTTTAAAATAACAGCTGTTTGGCGATTGCGTAGCGATGCCAACAGCAACATGTATTGATATTAGCTACATGAGAAGCGTTAATCTTATATGAGAGGCTGGTGTTTGCATTAGTGCTTGCGGGTACGGTAGCCATCAACACTGCTACAAAAATCACTTTCAGCGGATGGGGCCTAAATACCATTGACGTTAAGGGGGTAGGCCACTCAAAAACAAAAATTTTTTAAAGGCAGGCAGCATTGAGATAACTTTTTCCTCAAAACCAGCATGTCTTATTTAATTTACCCAGCTAATCACACTGCAAAATATTTATTTATTGGGAGGTAATCTTTGTCAAAAATTGCAATAAAAGTGCTAGCCATGCCAGCTGTGATAAGTGACTACTGAGTGGCTTTATTCAGTAAAGCTTTGAAATTTGTGTACCTAATGACGGAAGCTGTGCAGCGAACTAGAATAAATATTATGCAGTGAATATCAAGGTAGTAATGCTAAAAAACAAAAAAAACGGGGAAAAAGATCCAGTTTTGACTGAACCTGCTGGAGAATTCAGCTGTGAAATATTCGATGGATTTCTTTTATTCTAGCTCACTGCACAGATGTATATGTTGTAAATTATTGTGGAAAGTTTCAGTTCAAAGTATACGCTGAGAAATACGTTATGAAGGTTTGCGTCGCAACATTTGGAGCAAATTGCTATTTTCAGAAAAACGTAAACAAAGATTTCCGAGCTTGTAAAAAGGGTCACAATCATCGCTTGCGGGCCTAAAATGCACCAAATTCATAGCTGGGCCCTTCTGCGGAGGCATTATTATCTCTTTTTGTTCCGGTGGCTGCTCGTCTTTTCTTCCTGACCTGTTTTGTCCCATCCGCTGACTTGCGTTCAGCATTCTGCATGCGCAGGTGATCCCTGGCGATGCAAGCTTTCGTCGTGTGGTAGCCTGGTTCTATGCCACCTTGCCTCAGGATATCTAGAGTGCTTACACTGCAATTATTAAAGTGTGCCACAGCATCGTGCAAGGCAAACATTACTGTAGGCAAGCTTACGTAGACCTCTTAACATTTTGAGCCGTTCCATGAATGCACTTCATTGGAGGTTCATCAGAGCACAGATCACTATAGACAGTTTTACCTTTCTTGAGCACATCATTTGAAAGTCCTCCTTTGTGTACATATTTCCTTTGGCCGAGTGCTTCGACGCTTTGGTATCTGCACCAGCTTTTCGGTCCAAGTGGACACAGGCCATGTATTGGTTGCTTGTCGGCAGAGATGCAATGAAAAAGACTGGCAAGGGTAGCCTTTTTTATTGCAGAAATGTTGCCCACATTAGCCCTTATGGCGATGCCGTAGTAGTTTAGCAGGTGGTCAATGAGGGCATCAGTGAGCTTTCCCTTACCACTGAGTCCACGCACTGTCTTTATCAGTTTTATGAGGCAGCAGACAACACGCTTCTGGACATCCCCAATACATTCCAGTTTCTGCACACTGTCCTTTCCATACATGTCTTTGACGGCAGCATAGCTCTTGGAATCACCATCGCCGTAGTACTGCAGGTACTTCGAATCTCTTTTGCCTTTCGACCTTTCAAATATTCGGTATATACCAACCGTCTCCATACCGCCAGCACTTCCTTCATGGTTTGCTTGACACGAAATATGGTTTGCCTTCCATCCCTGGTATGAAGCACTATCTTGCGTCAACTTGATTTTGGTTTTGCAATACTTACCCGAACTAGAAAGGGCCTCAACATCAATAACCTATCCCGTGTCAACAGAAATCAAAAACACACAACCGTTCAAAGATGAATGGCCACGCTTCTGCCACGTGCCATCACTTGAAACACCACACTCGGCACTCCCCACAACACGACGAACTTACACAGCAGCGTTGACACGTGTAACAAATGCAGAACGAAGCCTGACGTAGACTGACCAAGGGAAACAACAAAAATTCCGTGCGTCCCCCTTGTGGCTGTTGTTAGAGATTAACGAAGACTTTTAAACACAAAGTTGTATTTAATGACCTCATCTTATACAACAGTCACAATAAAATGCATAAAGAGTTTTGAATAGCACTAATATAGACGAAACAACACTTGCTTTTGAAAGCAATTTTTCGAAACCCGATACCACAGTTGGAAATGTGGTTTCGGTTTTGCTATAGGAGCATAGGGTATAGAAAACTTGCTGTAACTCGCAATAAAATGATGCTAGGAGGATACTTTTTGTTGCAACATATATGTGAATGTTTGGTCGTGCAAGAAAAACAAAACCCTAAAATTCATTTTGCGAAAGAAATTACTTTTGAAGGTGGCCTACTACCTTAACCCGACATGACATCTTTATCTTGTGAGTACATATGATGTGCTTATAAAATTTGATAGCCAGTACTGCAACTATAATGGACGTTTGACGAATATTGGGGTCTATTTGCAAAGTATTTTCGAGACATGGCTGGGAGACGTTGTAAAATATTTGGTTGCCACGCTGAATGCTAGTGTGACGTCCCCGCAAACACGGACTGAACCCTGGTCCTTCCAAGATGTTCGCGCTCGTTTCTTAAACCCACGCATTAAAAAAAAAAGAAAACCTTCGGGGTAACAAATAGGCATTCCGGAGTGGAGTACATGGAAGGATTATTTCTACTGTTCTCGCGGGCCCCACCACGCAGACACGAGGACCGGGCGGCGCCTTGTTGTCTACAGACAGTGTAACAGTGTACGGTGGCAATAATTCGCGCACACCCTTCAGATTTGTGGCATGGGGGAGCAGCAGAGCCCCCTTTGTTGGTGGGGAGAATGCGACCCTGCTGTAGCGCCTCTACCGGGCGCGGCGTGACTTTACGTCAGCCTCCGTGGCTCCAGGGCTCATTACTGCGTTCTGCGCGGATGGCCACCCGCGGAGTTGAATGACGAAGAAGCGGCGGCTGCGGAGAATTTCGCGGGAGACACCAAGCTGCATGGAGACCTTGAGACTTGGTCTGGACAACGGGTCATCGGGTACCAGAAACCGGGGCAATTGGTTCGGCTGAAAACATTTCGGCACAACACTGGAAACTCCGGTCGATGGCCATTACAGACGACGCTCTTTGTCGGAGCATTGAGACCATTTTTCGCCCGTAATGCACGTGTCTTCGGACAGCTCGCCCATCTCTCTCTCTGAGGCTTGAGGTTGTACATAGTTACTTCCTCGGCTTTACATGGGAGAGGGTTTTCCACTGGTGCTGGCCGCGGGGGTGGCCGTCGAAGATGACACACACTGACTGACAGAAAAATGTGTCGTGTCAACAGTGGCAATTGGTTAGGTGCCACGGAGGGGCGGAGTCGGGTCCTACGAAACGGGACTACCAGACGATGCGAAGAGGGTCAGAGGAGATGATTTGTCGAGCTCGAGATGGTAGAGAGACGGGATGGAAAAGGAAGATAACGTTGTGAAGAGATAGCAATTAGAGTCGATGAGATGATGACTGAGGCAGAGATGATATAACGAGGAATGAAAGTTAGAGATGGGAAGGACGTTATGAAAGAAGATTAAGATGGAAATTGCTGAGAGAGACAACGAAGACGACCAAGACGATGACGACTGACAACAGGGACCATTCGTGAGACGAACTTTACGCACCCTATTTAGACGAGCCTTGCAGGCAGAGAAGCGGCGCGTTGAGATATTGCATGGTTTTATTCATTGATAACTTCATCATTTGTGTCGTCGTGTGTTTGCTTTATATATGCAAAACATTGTATTGTTGCAGTTACTTTCTTTATGTACCTGCCCTGTGTCTAACGTGGCGAGTGTCTAAATCATGTGTTAAAATGATTGTGTAGTGCTTGATGTACGCGGGTCTGTGATGCTTGCAGTCAGTAATAATTTAAATGAATCAGTAAACAGGAACAGGTCATAGCGTCTCTTACTTCCCGGCCCCAGCACGAATTCCTGTATGTGGGAAGTGATTGAGACACTTAGCCAAGAGGGAACCGGATAGACAAGGGGTTGAGTGGTCTTCCCTCTCATTTGGTTATCGGTGGCGTAGCGGGGGACGTCTCACTAGAGTACAATTTTTGCGGGGTTACTGACGTTTACTTTTTTGCATTTGTCTGCTCAACGTGGCATATGTCAGCTTTTCCTTAACACTCTTGTGTTACAATTACCCATGTGTTTTATCACAGATCCTGGGTACATGCAAAATGCGCCATCTGTCTTTCTTATTGAGCACATTGTGCACTCTAAATGTTATGACATAGATATAAAATTTGTATAACCTCTGGCATATACTCGCTTGACAGTGGCACATGCCAGCCACTGGGTATATGAATTGTTTTCTTTTTTGGAAGTGTTTGATGACGTACACGACAAGTTTGTGACACTACTTATAACGACCAGTGCATCGTATTGGTCATATCTCACCCTCCCGTGCTAGGTTAGGTGTACCCCAGGTTAAGGGGTGATCATGAGAGCATCGAGACACACAGGTGGCTAGAGAGAGAGATAGATAGATAGATAGATAGATAGATAGATAGATAGATAGATAGATAGATAGATAGATAGATAGATAGATAGATAGATAGATAGATAGATAGATAGATAGATAGATAGATAGATGCCAAAAGTGCTACCAGTACGCGAAGGAATGTTTCGCATTTGACACCTGCACTTGCTCGCCTCAATCCTTCGTGCACTAACGACGTTAGGCGTATTTTGCACTCCACACAGCACGATATTCTTTTCTTTGCCACCAGCTCGTCCGTGTTTACGCCTCTGTAAGTATTATGTGTAGTAAACAACACAACCATATTTGCCAGGTGGGTTCAGCTTGACTGGTGCCGTAATCCTCAGCACGCACTCGCTGCGACGTTGGGCGTCATGGCCGGCCTACTGCTGGGCCTGCTGCTGGCAGCAGTTGTGGCCGACGTCCACATTGCGTTGCCTGGATCTCGCTCCCGCGCTGGCCGCCTCGCCTCACCGGGAGACTTCCTGATGCCAAACCAGAAGGTCAACAACAAGCAGGCAGCAACTCCGGAGGACATCATCACGGTGCGGTCACCTGACGGGGCTGAGGTGACGGCGAGAGCAGGCATTGAAGACGTGCCGCCCAGTGGAGAAAACGCGACACAGATGCACAGCCCTGCGTTCTTCGGATTGCCGGGCTCCAGCAAATGGGCTGGCCTTCCGTAATAAAGTAGTGTCTGTACACTATATAGGCACTCTACACAAAATTATAATAGAGTGATTTTAAGAACAGCGTAAATAAAAATCGTGTCAAGAATACGTTTGTCTTGTATGCCCGTTTGAGACAGAAAGACGTTGTATGACCGTGCGAGAAATGCATGCTTCAGTTCTTATGACTTAAAAATGTTGTACCACAACACATATTACAACGTACTATTAGCCATCGTTGTGAACGGTAGTGACGGTGATAGGCTCCTGAGCATAAAGAAAAAGGCTGTGATCGTGGTCCCTGCAAATGCTTTCCATCATCATCCTCATCCCCATTATCATGAGCAGCCTGGCTACATCTACCTCATGGCAAATACCTCTCTCATGCTCCTCTAATCCACCCAGTCTTGTGTTTTCTGCTGCCTGTTATACCTTCAAATACCTAATCTCATCAGCCCACGTTTTCAGGAGCGAAGCTCCTTTTGGCGTCACCCGTTCGTCCTGTTATCCTTTGTAACCAACGGTGGCACATACCCGTTTGTAACTACCGGTAGTGCATACCCACATACTAGTGGCACATACGCGCCCTCAGGCACATATCCGCATGTCCATATGCTACGAAAGGCGTAGCATGGCATCGTTATAGTGCCCTTGGTGTTAAGAAAATGCGGACAGCCTAAATGGTGTACACAAACACGGACAGACAGATGGACGAACATACGCACGTACAAACGAACGTACGAATGGGCGCACGTACGGATATATGGACGCATGGACTAACGTGGCGCACGGACGTAAGCATGGACGATTTGACGGACGCTTCGCCGAACTCATCATCATTTACTCCGTGGACATGCTGTGATTTTGTTTCTTCTCTTCCTCTTGTGAACGACTAAAGAAGAAAAGTCAAATTTGTTGAAAACCGAAGAACTTATATTCTTTGAGGTTACACCAAGGAAGAACAGAAAATATCTCTGCGTTAGGACACATGTCTGCTCTCTACGAAACCTTATGAGCGTCTTTCTCAACGCAGGCACGCAGTGCATCCCCTCCTGTCCACGTAATCGCACACAATATACAGAGCAACACACTGCTCTTTCGTCCACGCCGCCGTCAAAGGTCGTTCCGTCAAGGCAATATCGGTGGTGGTGAGGCGCGGTCTCCATCCCCTAGTCACAGCAGGCGAGGAGTTCTGATGCTTTACAAGAAAAGCGTCTGGAATGCGCACGTAACTTTCAACAAGTATAATCACAACAAAATAGGTATACAACACCTCTCGCGCATTTGCTTTTTCTTGGAATGCCGTCAGTTACAATTGAAAACTGGCGGTTATCCGGCCTACGTGCTCAGCCCATGTCCATTTGTTCTCAATAATCGCGATAGTATTGAAGAGCTAGTTTCGCAGAAGTCCGGCGTCGGTGGCGGTGTTGTTGGTTATGAGTGAAAAATCATCTGGTGCGTGACCGTAAAATTGAGAAAGATGCAAATAAAACAAAGTATACAAACTATGGGTCTTCATGATGGTAGAATCCGACTAGTTTGAGTGACAAGCGACTATTCTACCATAAAGCCACGAAACTGCTCGGAAATGTTGTGAAAACAACCTTTTCTGCTTCGAAATGCAATCAAATTAACTTGCATGCTTTACAAAAGCACGCATCTCGTATGCATGCTTCACAATGTAACATGTAATATCCCAGTATCATTCGTGGTACAGACCTACATTGCGATCGGGCGTCAGAACATATGATTATAATGACTTCATGATTTAAAACAGGCCACGAACTACAAAAGGCGCACACGTTGTTGCGCCTTTTCTGTTAAGCCCACGTATAGAGGGTGCATAGAAACCTGGAAAGGAATTCACGAGCAAAATTGCCGTGATTTACAACAAGCTACCAATTACACAGAATGAAGTTGTATGTGAAAGCTTCACTAAAAAAACAATTTGAACTCAGTACGCACTAGCAATAAGATATTGCTGTCACGTTAAACTCTGAAGGGCATAGCTTGAGGGTACCTTATTTTTTTTCAACTATGATAGATACCCTTGACTATCGTTTGTTCCCTAACCCACTCTGCCCTATTCTTGTTTCATAATGTTATACCTCTCAATTACCTTTAATTCGATCGCTGCATAGTTTGTAGACAATTTAGGCTGGAAGCTCTTTGTAAACCTCCAGGTTCCTGCTCCGTAGGTAAGTGCCTGTATGATGCATCTGTTATCACACCTTCATTTTGAGGGATATATTAGCCGATTGCCATACGTGATTTGAGAATGCTTGCCGAAGATGCTGCACCCGATTCTTATTCTTCTAGTTATTTCAATTTCAGGATTCGGCTCAGTGGTTAACACCTGACATAAGTAAACATATTTGTTTACAACCTCCGGTATCTCTTCACCTATCCGAAAGCGCTGGCTCTCCCGAAACTTTTTCACGTTGCTTTAGTTTTATGCTTATTGATTTCGAGGCCCAGTATTCTGCCTTACGTGTCAAGCTCAGTGATCGTGAGCTGTAATTGCTCTCCTCAGTGATTCATCAATTCGATAACATCAATGAATCGGAAATTGTTGAGATACACTGCACTTGAACTTACTTTTCGCACTCTATAGTCCTAAGAGCTCCTATAAACACGCGGTGCATAGCTTCGGGCAGGTCATGTCTCCCTGCCTTACACTCGTCTTCATTGGTATATGCTCACTATTGTTATGGATGAGTATAGTGACTGCGCATCCGTTATAGATTTCTAAGACTACGTTTATATTCGCGACTCCAACTGAGCGCTCGCCACATAGAGGGGGCGCATGGAAACGGCGCTAGCACGTTCAAACTTGAAAGGAGATATGCGACCACGTTGGGCGCGTTGAGAAGCGGCCACATGGTTCCTTTATTATTCGTCATGTCGCACGCGCCAGCCCTCAAAAAAGAGGAAAGCGATGCTAAAGGCCATTGCAGTGCGCCGCAACGAGTGGCATTGAGGTAGAAAGATGGCAACGTGTCGTTGTATCCCTTCCCAAAGGATGCAGACGACACAAAACGGAAAGCGTCGCAAATCAGAAACTTACGCATCCGAAAGAAGGTGAGGAGCACTACGGCAGTTTGTTTATTCAATTCGCTCGGGCCGTCCTATTTGCCTTTGTGAGTACACCATTGTTTTGCCTGTGTGCATTCTTATCAATATTCGGGCTTCTCTAAGCGCCGAGTATAGCGTCGTTTACATACGAAAGTACTTTAGGAAACTTGTTGCGTAACATGTGTGACCGTAATTTTCGCACATGCTTGTTTCCTGCCAAAGTAGTTGTGCTACCAATTCTCAAATTATGCCGCTGTAACCCTTCCCACCGGGCATTTTTGATTTCGGGTATGCGTGTATATACACGCATACAAACGTGTGCTCGAAGATCACGAGTGCGTAGCATACGTGTAGGTATGTTCATGGGTATATATATCATGTCCATGCATTCGTAGCGTGCGTAGTGTTCGAGCTTTTATCTGCTTGAATATCAACTAGTGCAAAGACCAACAAGCGACCTTATTTCTTAGAAACCTAATAACATGTATTGTTGAACGAAAAGAAAGAAGGGTGTCTATGAGAGTTGAAACTACGATTTGCCTTATCTCACAAAATACTGACCAAGGTATAGCTACGTTCCACAATCAAGTGTGCGGCACGCATATTAATCTTTTGACAGGAGCACAAAGCTTAATGGGATGCATGCAATCGGCAGCTCGAGTCACAGTATTGTCACCTCTAAAACTGTTACGGTCTTGCCTGTAGCAATGCAGGAAATCATTGATTGATTTGTGGGGTTTAACGTTTCAAAACCACCATGTGATTATGAGAGACGCCGTAGTGGAGGGCTCCAGAAGTTTCGACCACCTGGAGTTCTGCAACGTGAACCCAAATCTGAGCACTTGGGCCTACAACATTTCCGTCTCCGTCGGAAATACAGCCGCCGCAGGCAGGATTAGATGCCCGCGACCTGCGGGTCAGCATCCGAGTACCTTAGCCACTAGACCACCGCGGCGGGGCAATGGTGTAATTCAGCGCAAAAGTGGTAGGACACCTCGGACAGGCCCGATAACAAATTAAGTTGCCTTCTTTAACGTCAGGCTCGTTGGACAGGTTTTAAATGCGAAGCATTTGTGAGCGAACTTCAGCTACTTTGCGCGTATCTATCTATCTATCTATCTATCTATCTATCTATCTATCTATCTATCTATCTATCTATCTATCTATCTATCTATCTATCTATCTATCTATCTATCTATCTATCTAGCCGCTTACGTTTGGGTGCTCCCGTGGTCAGCCCATTTACTTGGCGTGAACAAAAATTAGCACGAGAGGGATCAGGTGGTCTGACGAATACGACGTGCTTGTCAAGGCATGAATAAAGGCACAAACCCGTCGCTTAGGTCGTCAAACGTTTCCCGCTAGACAGTGGCACATACCCACGAGCGCGTATGTGCTGCTGGTATGCGGATATGTGCCTCAGGTGATAAACACTTGGTTCATAACCAGGAACGACGAGAACACACATGGGCAATTTTAACGCGCGAGTGTTAAGAAAGGCCTGACGTCTGTAGCGTTGACCCAACGAGTCCCAGCTTTCTGGGTGCCAATTAAGCATTTTACCCCAGAGCGAAGCCAGGTTTCGGAACCACTTTTCGAATAGACGCCAAAGGAAAAGGAAAATAGAGGGAAAAGAAAGGCAAGGAGGTTAACCAGCCTATAGGCAGCCGGTTTGCTACCCTGCGCATGGGGAAGGGATGGGGGAGATGAAAGAGAGCAGAGAGGGAAGATAGAAACAGCACATTCGGCAGCACATGCGCGCACACTCAGTCATAGTCCAGTCTTGTCTTTCGCGGTGTGTGACATTGCTGTTACAGTCGCTTGTTCAAGTCGGTGTCGCGTAGGAATTTCAACAGAGCTTTCGTCGCCTTCTGTTGCAGTGTCTTCTCTCGGGCACTCCACAGAATAGTGTCCACAGACATTTGGCTGTTGTCGATGCGCGCAAAAGCAGACGCCAGTGACTGTTTCTGGATTTCATACAATGGACAGTCACACAGGATGTGGTGTAGCGTCTCTTCGCAATGACAGGCATCGCAGAGAGCGTTGTCGGCCATTCCTATGACAAAGGAGTAAGATTTTGTAAATGCCACTCCTAGCCATACGCGATGAAGTAGGGTGGCTTCTCTTCGGTCGAGGCCAGTGGGCATGCGGAGAGCCATCAAATAGGACAGGTGGTGTTGACGATTCGTATCGATGCTTGGTGGGCACCATAGTGAAAACGTGATTTCACGCGCAAGTCGTCGAAGATTACTGGCAGCATCAGTCCTCGAAAGTGGTATGGCTTCTTTTCGTGTTCCTTCAAGGGCTGCCCGCGCGGCAGTATCGGCATGTTCGTTCCCTATGATGCCGCAATGACTTGGCAGCCATTGAAGCGTCACATGATGCCCTTTCTCGAGTAAAGTGTGGAGAAGGCATCGAATGTCGAAAACAAGCTGTTCGTACGGGCCGCGACGCAGTGCTGAGAGCACAGATTGTAGGGCAGCCCTTGAGTCGCTGAAAATCGACCATTGTTGCGGTGGTTCCCGATTGACCACACAAAGTGCAGCGCGCAAAGCAGCTAGTTCCGCTGCTGTAGATGCCGTGGAGTGGTCAGTCCTAAAGCTCATGGTAACACCTCTTGCTGGGATAACTACTGCCCCTGACGAACACTGGTGGTTCGTGGAACCATCGGTGTATACATGTATGCTGTCTGAATATTTCTCATGCAAAAGAAGAAGAGACAGTTGTTTCAGCACGGGTGACGAAAACTCAGATTTCCTCCGGATCCCTGGTACACTAAGATGCACTGTGGGTCGAATAAGACACCAAGGTGGTATGGATGGTTTAGATGCATGAGTGAAGCCCGAGGGAAGTTTATCGTTGTATTTCACGATAATTTTGGCGAACGATGCTTGGCGCCTCTCTGAAGGCAACAGTGCAAGGTGATGGCCGGGGGCACGTGCGAAGTGTCGGATGTGCGTTCTCAGGACTTCTACAACAATGTGAGTTTGTATCGGATAGTCACCAGCAATTGCAATTGTTGCTTCTGTTGACGTACATCTGGGCAGACCGAGGCACACTCTCAGCGCTTGAGCTTGTACTGCCTGTAAAACACGAACATTGGTCTTGCGGATATTGCTAAGCACAGGCAAGCTATATCTGAGGAAACCGAGAAACAGGGCCCTGTAGAGCTCCATCATTGCGTCTACTGACATCCCCCACGTCTTTCCTGCCAGGAACTTGAACAGTTGAGAAACAGCGGTCAGGCGCTTCTTCATATAGGTCACATGCGGACTCCAACAGAGGTCCCTATCAATAATGATGCCCAGAAACCGGTGGGTTTTGGCGTAAGAAATCGGTCGCCCGCAGATTGAGATGACATAAGGGGTCATTGCTTTGCGAGTGAAAGCCATTAGCGCGCATTTTTCTGGTGATATGCTGAGACCTTGTTTGAACAAGTAGTTGGCAATCGTAGTTGCTGCTTTTTGAAGCCGGGAACGTATCTGAGGACGTGTGACTGCCGATGTCCAGACACAGATGTCGTCTGCGTATATTGATATTTTAATGGTGCTTGGCAAGTATTCAGCAAGGCCAATTAGTGCAAGATTGAATAGCGTCGGGCTAAGAACTCTGCCTTGAGGAACACCCCTGGAAGTATAGCGTCGCGTAGTTGGGCCATCTTCTGTTAACACAACGAATGATCTTGCAGCCAGGTAACTCGAAATCCACCGAAAGACTCGACCACCAAGGCCAACCACCGCAAGAGCACCCAAAATGGCTTCATGTAGTACATTATCGTAAGCGCCTTTCACATCTAGAAACAAAGCTGCAGATAGTCGCTTACGGGATCTTTCGTGCTGAACGTACGAAACTAGATCAACGACATTGTCAATAGAAGAGCGGTCGCGTCGGAAACCAGCCATTGAATTCGGATAAATCTTGTAGTATTCAAGATACCACTCCAGGCGGCCTAGTATCATCCGTTCCATTATCTTCCCTACGCAGCTGGCCAGCGCTATTGGGCGGTATGAGGTTAGTTCGAGTGGGGATTTGCCCTGCTTCAAGATGGGTAACAAGCGGCTCACTTTCCAGTCATCAGGAACATTGCCATCCTGCCACGAGATGTTGTAGAGGCTCAACAGTTCTCTCCTTGCACCTTCCCCAAGGTTGCACAAGGCTCGGTACGGAATACCATCTGGGCCCGGAGAAGTTGAACGCCTGCAGAGAGCTAGTGCCGCCTCGAGCTCCTCCATTGTAAAAAGGAGGTCCATGTGGTAGTCACGGGAACGGGGGACGTCACCTCTCAGTGGAGAATCTGGACGAGTGACTTGGTTGGCGATCTGCGCACAGAAATCTTCTGCGACATCGATGTCTGGCCTCCTTTGAAATAGCGCGAGCGCTTTGAATGGAAAGCGCTGTTCCGTAGGGTGACGCAGACCTTGCACCGTTTTCCAAATGTGTGAGAGTGGCTTGCGAGGGTCTAGTGACTGGCAAAACGTTGTCCATCGTTCCGACGCTAATCTATCCATGCGACGCCGAATGTTCTTTTGCATCCTCCTGGCTGCCCTAAGGTCGTGAATTGATTTTGTACGCCGATACCGACGCTCCGCCCGGCGTCGCAGTGCTCGGAGTCGCTCCAACACTATATCAAAGTCGTTTCGTGTGGAAGTTATCGTCACCGTGCGAGTGGTGTTTTGCATTGTGCTCTTAATTGTTTCCTCTAACCCAGATCGTAGGCCATCGCTGCAAGCATCTTCCATGTCAGATTTGAAGTTGGTCCATTGGACTGCTCGAATGGTCGTCCGTGGACCATAACTAGACAAGCCTTTGATGTTAAGGTAGATTGGAATGTGATCACTTCCTCGTGTCTCAACATCTGGAAACCACTTGACGTATCTCGCGAGGGAGTTGGAGACAAAAGCAAGGTCGAGACAGCTGCCGTATGTCACCCCTCGAAGAAAAGTGGGGCTGCCATCGTTCAGGAGAGTAAGGCCATAGTTGTAGGCGATGTTTGCTAACCTGCGTCCTCTTGCATTTGTCCGCGTACTTCCCCATGCGTGATTGTGCGCATTGAAATCACCTATGAGGACCCATGGTGCAGGACACACTCTCAAAATATCCGCTAATCTCATGGAATCGAGATTACTTGACGGTGATATATAAACGCCTATGAGAGTAAACATGAGTTGGTTCTTTTTCACAGTGATGCAGACATACTGATTGTCATCGTGAGGTGCAATTGGTTGCACAACATACGTCAGTTCACGACGAACAAAGACGATGATTTTGCTGCACGCACCGTTCGTTGAAGACATGACAGCTTCGTACCCCGATAGTCTTATTGGTTTCGACAAATTGGGTTCACAAATGACGATAATTGGAAACACGTTGGTAAACACAAACTGACGAAAATCTGAAAGGCGTGATTTTAGTCCTCTGGCGTTCCATTGGATGACGGATGCAGCCTTGACTTCTTTAAGAAATGTTGAGGTGTGAGTAGCCATCTTACTAGTTGAGAGATTCAAGCACTGGGCTTAGGGCGTCCAATAGTCCAAGTGCGCTTCGAGCAGATGGTGTCTTCATGTCGACTAATATGGCTCGGATGGCTTCTATAAGGGAACGCAGCACCGAGATCACTTGACGATCAGTTTTAGGCAAATCTTCCATGGTTGGAGACGGCTCTTGTGTGGCCACAACCTGCACAGGTTCCTTGGAAGAAGAGCGCGTCGGGAGCGTGGGCCATTCCTCCAGAGAAGGAGGCTTCTCTGTTTCTTTCGTAGAAGTGGTGGGCCCTTTCGCGGCGCTACTGGATGGAACCGCTACAGAGTGGGAAGGAGCGTCTCGGGAATGTGCCTTCTTTGAAGACTTTCGATGATGCCGACGTCGACGCCGACGCCGGACAACTTCGGCTGCCTCCCTGTGTGTTGAGTTGTCTCGGGCCATTTATCTGAGAACCGCGCGCTCCTTTTGGATTCGAGGGCAGTCTTTCGACGAGGCAGCATGAGGACCACTGCAGTTGGCGCACTTCAGAGTAGTCGCCCGACAGGCGTCTTCAGCATGAGATTCAGCGCAGCGGGGACACAGTCGTAAGTTGGGGCATACGCCCTTGACGTGTCCTAGCCTGAAGCACTGATGACATTGAAGTGGCTTTGGGATGAATGGTCGCACCGGATGTCGAAAATGTCCAACTTTAACGTGGGACGGTATGCAATCTCCCTTGAAACACACTTTTACGCAGCGCGTATTTCCAAGGCGCCGCACTTGCGTAATGACAGTTCCCTCGTTTGCAGGCTTGATGAGGGTAGACAAGTCAGCATTAGGAATGGCAGTGTCGATGTCATAAATTACACCGGCAATTGATTTGTCATCCATCGGGATAAAGGGGCGCATTTTAATGCCACCTAGCTCAGTCATTTGCTGCAGCTGTCCTAGCGCACTCACATCGTGCACGTCTATGGCGAGAATATTCTTCCTTGGGTTTACTCGTACGTCTTTAATTTGATGTGGCACCGCACATTCGAGAGCAACCGAAAGGGCTTGCCTGTTCAGGAGCCGTAGGTTGCTTGATGGATCTTCGGGCATGAATATGATGACGTGCGGCCAGCGCGCAGGCCTTGAATGCACAGTCGCTGTGCTTGCAGGAGCTGATGCTGCTGTATTCGCCGTCCTTCTCTTTGCCCTCTTACCCCGGACAGGTATGAAGCTGCCATCGGATGTGTCGTCTTCCGACATAGAATAGAGATCGGTGTCCTCAGTGTCACTGGGAGAGCCAGCTCGCTTCCTTGTGGCTGACGGGTGTAAGGACCTGTGACCAGGCGGGCCTCTGCCATGCTCCATGTCCATCGCCGCAAGACGGAGAGGCGAGGCACCTCAAAAGACCGATGATTTCACTAAAATAAAACAGAGCGCTGAAACAAGCGTTCTTCTAAAGAGACACTTCTTCTTCTTCCTTCCAAATAGACGCCAATCTTCGTGAAACGTTAATAGTGGTTGCAGTTCTGCCTACTCAATTTTATAAACATTACATAAGTACTGTTTTGACACAGCCGTCCAGTCCGGCTAACGTCAGATATGGTTAGCTGCCATGCACTGAAGTTGATTTCTATAGCAGTGTCTGGGACCAGCATCTTCACGAGCATCAGCGATTCATATCAGCCTTTGGTGGTGCTAATGCGCATGTTCCAGTTGACATCGTTGTGCAAGTGCAAACAACTGGGTATATAAACATCTGCAACTCTTCAACATATGTCTGTGCGTGCAGCATTTGTACATATATTTCGAGTCATTGTACTAGGTACGTGCAATCTGCCGAATTTTTTTCACTTGAAGCAACTATGACGTGCTTTACCGAAGAGGCTTGACGCTTCCGCACAGAGCGCAATTATTTCCGCTGTTTCACCAGTCAAATATTTTCTACCGATGAGTGAGATGGTCCGCCGCCAGCACCCTTTCACCTTCGACAAAGCAATGCAATCCGACGCCACAATCAAGAAACTGCAGCACAGCGCCAAGCGAGAGTGCCACGTTGATCCTGTTAAGGGCACCCATTTTTGTTTTTTTGACCAGTTTTTCGAGCACACAGAGCGTTTAGTGGAGTTACAAGTAGGCTTTGTTTTAGGCCTAATGCTTAGTGCTTGCATTACTTCTCATACTTCGGCAGCATCAAACGCAGTCTCGTAATCTATCAAGGCTATATATAAGGGTTGGCTGTATTCCACGCACTTCTCTATCGCATAATTATTCACATGAATATGATGTAATATTGGGGCTGTATGAAAACCTGCTTGACCCTTCGTTAAATTGAACTATAATGTCGTCATCTACCTAGTAGCTATTATTGTTGCAAATAGCTCGCAGACGGTGGAAACTTAGCTAGTCGGCCTGTAAATTTTCTCGTCTTGACGTCCCCTTTCTTACGCATTGAGATCTTATTGGTTCTATTCCAAGCCTCTGGTACCGTCCCCTTCCAAAACACTCCGCATACGCGATAGCCAGATTTTTATAGCACAATCTCTCCATAATCTTTCAACAGGTATGACGTTACCTTATGCTCACCAGTGGCTTTGCCTATTTTAATCCACTCCAGGGCCCTCTTTACTTACGCTGATGTTACGTGTCGTATGTGCTATTTTTTGAGCTATTACCTCTTCTTTCCATATCATTTTGCTTGTCTCGGTTTCAGTGCATGTCTCTGAATAACTTGTCGGATACCTCAGCTGTCCTAACCATGTTTGTTACGACCTTGTCATAGTTGTGATTTCTCTCTATGCACATTGTCTTCAGAGCTTTTAGGACTCTTCCGCTCTTTCCAGTATGCTAAATTCTGCCGACGTATGCCTTTTTATGTAGGTTACCTTACGCCTGTTAATTAACATCGAAAATTCCACCAGCTAATGTTTCCGTGCTTCATTTTAGGCTTCAAAGGTTTGACGTCTCTGATTGACGTCCTTCTTATCATGGCATAGCCTGCCAGTGTCCTGTCTAACGACTGTATTGCCAGATTCTATTGGACACTTCTTAATAAGGCGTATCACATTATCATTCACTGCGTCAACGTTAAAGTCGGTTTACTGAGTTAGAGATGCAAATATAGTCTGAATCAAAACTCTTCCTGTAATTTTCCTCTCAGCGCTAGCTCAATAAGGGCACGGCGGCACTGCCAGAATGCAACACCTCAACCCGTCTGTTTATCTACCGCAGATATTTGGCATCCTGCTGCTCGCACAAGCAGGAGGCGAAGAACCGGCTCTGCTATCTGGATACGACGGCGCACCACTTCCAAGCCACCAAGCGCATCATGTGCGCATTGCGCACTTGGAATCTAAGCTCGGCGATTTGCCTGGAAACAGGCCTGCCTCGGTGACTTCATGCGCCGACGCTGACCACCACAACGTTAAGACGGCGCTGCTGGCAGACTGGAGTGGTATAAAGACTGGGCACCGCTCGACTCAAGCCATAGGGCACCGCGGCACTGCCAGGATGCAACACCTCAACCCGTTTGTTTATCTACCGCAGATATTTGGCGTCCTGCTGCTCGCACAAGCAGGAGGCGAAGAACCGGCTCTGCTATCTGGATACGACGGCGCACCACTTCCAAGCCACCAAGCGCATCATGTGCGCATTGCGCACTTGGAATCTAAGCTCGGCGATTTGCCTGGAAACAGGCCTGCCTCGGTGACTTCATGCGCCGACACTGATCGCCACAACGTTAAGACGGCGCTGCTGGCAGACTGGAGTGGTGTAAAGACTGGGCACCCCTCGACACAAGCCATAGGGCACCGCGGCACTGCCAGGATGCAACACCTCAACCCGTTTGTTATCTACCGATTTGCCTGGAAACAGGCCTGCCTATACTCCAGCTTTCCCGAAACGTCAATAGTGGTTGCAGTGTTGCTTACCCAATTTTATAAACATTACATATGTACTCCTTTGTTACAGCCGTCACGTCGGGTTAACGTATATTGTGGGTAAGTGTCATGCACTGAAGTTGATTTAGGAACAGTGTCTGCAGGGACAGCATCTTCGCGAGTATCAGCGCTTAATATCAGCTTCTGGTGTTGCTAACACACATGTTCCTGTTGACATTGTTGCACAAGACCAAACAACTGGTTATATAAACATCTGCAACTCTTCAGCATATGTCTGTGCGTGCAACATTTGTACATATATTTAGCGTAATTTCATGACGTATCGCTCTATAAAAAATTGCAACACGGTCACCTTCCTTCCGCATGCTTCGCATAACGTGGATTTCAGGTACGTGGGATTTGCCGATTTTTTTTCCTACGGTTGTTTTTGCTACATGTTCCAGCATCATGATGTTAACATGCAATTTTGAATGTCCTTCATGTTTTATCTCCACTATATATTCTCACAAAACATCCGCTTGGATAGCAAGATATTCACTTAGAGTGCCTGTATAACAGATTCATTTACTTGTGAATAAGTTCACTGGTATGCCACACACGTTTTCACTGTAACTTTTGAAGTTAAACCTATGTGTCGCGACTTGCCGCCATTGAGCAGTACAAGACTCATCATAAAAAATGTAACAGGGAATTCTCGCTAGCTGGAACGTCTGCCTTTGATTTTTTTCCCTTCCTCCTCGTCCTTCTCCAGTGGGAGCATTACAGTGCATGCTCTCATTTCAAAGCTATCATTCGAATATCAGTCCAATAGCGATTGCGTTTGCACAATCGGAAATAACTCTCTCTTTATATTACGCTGCTCTTTTCCTTGCAATTTGAGGGAGGATGATGCTTGAAGAATTATGCCCACCATATATGCTGGTTATACGATCGGATAGAGGAGAAATGGCCAGGTAGCTCCGCGGCGGTGGTCTAGTGGCTAAGGTACTCGGATGCTGACCCGCAGGTCGCAGGATCAAATTATGGCTGCGGCGGCTGCATTTCCGATAGAGGCGGAACTGTTGTAGGCTCGTGTGCTCAGATTTGGGTGCACGTTAAAGAACTCCAGGTGGTCGAAATTTCCGGAGCCCTCCACTACGGCGTCTCTCATAATCATATAGTAGTTTTAGGACGATAAATCCCACATATTAATCAATCAGAAACGATCAGGCAGGAAGGTGCTCGAGGAGCGATATCCGGGTCTTGCCGGTACACAAGTTTCCCAGAAGGAGATTTCAGTTCCATTGAGGTGGAGTGCAGAGTGCGGAAGAGGCGTCACTGCGTAGAACAGCAACTCTGCTAAGATTTTCGGGACAACTTGGTTTCACGATGTAGCTCGCTTAACGATGTAGCTCACGATGTAGGAGGTCCCACTAACGCGGAGCAAGAAAGGGAGGAAGTAAAAGGCTTCCAGTACCGCAGCAAAAGAGTGTGTGTGGACGTATATAGAAAATGGCAAATAGAGGACCCACGATTGCCGCATCCCTGCTATTAGCCTCGCTCGTGCCGATTGTTCCACTGATTGCCTAAGGATGTCTTTGAAAGAGCTAGGGTGTAGCTGTTTCGTGCTTTCACAAACATTCGGCTATTCTGTTTATCTTAGACCCGCAATTTGTACAACAGCCACCACTGATTCGGTGCTAACACACAGGAAGTATTCGTGCGGATGACATTGCCGCTTTTAAATATCGAAGGCCGAGTTGGGCAACATATTTTTGCATAAAAAGACTTGTTCAAGTGCAAATAAACACAGTTTTAAGTCAACAATTGTCTGTTTTTTGTGAGTTGGCTATGGTATTCACCTGAATTGCACTGTAGCCTATCCAATATTATTATAGTGCCACTTTCAGGAGCGCGTTTCTGCATTAGGCGACGTCCGTGTTGCCGTCACTTTAGATGGCGTACCTGTTATACATAAAAAAAAACTGGAATGAATGAAAATTGACCCAGGGCTCACCGACTATCACACTAGTATTTGACCACAGAGACGCTGGCCCTTCATATTCTTTCCCAAAAAGACCATATACACTGGCCATGTCACGCAAAGAACCGTGTTAACCTATGTAACATAGCGTGGTAGAAGAGAAAAAAGACAACATCTTTCACACAACGCTAATTTGCAACGAGTATGCGGCTTAATGCGTCCCACCAACAGCTACCTGATCAGCCATGAGTGGTCACCATCACTAGCCACATTGAGCATCAAAAAGTGCACACAATATCGTACAGATATGTAGTGCGCACCTCGATTATCCAAAGAAAGGCGAAAATGGAATTGAATTGGATTTCATTACTTCTAATATTCTCTTCTTGGGAGCCTTCTCATCTGGTCATTGTCACCCAGAGTTATTCAATCATTGAATAACTCTGGGTGAGCGGAATATCTCTTCTGCTGTACAAATATTCTTAGTCGAAACAAGGCGGTTTTGAATGCACATCTCTTAGTTAGTAAACTTTTATTACTTCTAGCTATCATAAAATTCCTTAGATTTATTGTCCTATGTGATCCACTATCTCAATATTCGTTTCTTGGCCAATCCCCCAGAGTGGGTGTGAGCCATTAGTTTAGGTCATCAACATCATCATCACCATCATCATCATCAATGAGTGCTGTGCTGCTTCACAAAATTTATTATTTAAAACGTGGTCGATAACTTGCGGAAAGTGAAAACTTTTAACACAAGCAGCCTTGCTCCGACTCAAAGCTACGCAGAATTCGCATTATGGCAGGATTGCATTTGTCTGTATATCTCTCATAAAAATGCAGACAGTTCATGCCGATGTTGGCGTGGTAGTCGTGTATGAAAAGCTTTGTGAACAATCTCAGACTGCCGCAGTTTATTACAGCTTTCTGTGGCAGGCACGTGCACCGAAGGGACTTGCATTGGCTATGCCAGCGTTGCGACTGCAGCCATTCCTCGTTCGTAACACGCGCCTGTCGTCTTTCCTAGATGATTAGAGCTGGATGTCCACAAATCAATTGGTAAACAATGGTAAGCATACCAAAACTGAAAGCCCTGTTGTCTTGCTTTCGTTTCAAATAAAATTATGCGCATGTTCGTTCTGTGCTAATTTTTTTGACACGGGGGAGACATTGCACATTTTAAAACTTGCTTCTCTGACATTTTTTACCCCGTCAGAGAGGATGACGAATGCTAATGCGACGATCTCGTGTTCCGTATGGGATTGTAAAGACGGCTACTGTTTTTCATACTAGTGTTTAGTTACAGTGCGTGCATTGTACGGACCCTGCTGCTCGTTTATATTTCAAGGCATATTACAGTAAGGCATAGGCATCGCCATAGATATTACTGCACACGAGTCTCTCGTGGCACAGCACTTATAAGCTGGAAGAGGAAGAAGTGGAAATAGGTTATGGCGTCTCACTTGGAGAGAAGACGTCCTGTAGTTTTCGGCTGCGCTATTTTATTAAATCCCGAACGACGGCCTTCCACATCCAACCAAGAGGATTCAGCATGTCGACTTAACAAAGTGCGATGTGGAAACCCTGACCCCGTCAGAAGTGACATGCTCAGGCAGGACTTGTCTCCACTCAGGTCCGCACCTGCAGCTGAGATGCCGAATCTGGATCGCATCGCTTTCTTGAAGAGGAACGTCAAAGGCCAGAAAGGTGAAACATCGCTATTTTTGGTGAAAGAAGCGTAGATAGAAGGGTTTTTTTTTTCTTTGTTTAACACGGTAATATTGATGTTTAACAGTTTAACAGACAATGATGTCAAAGCAAGTTTAGGGTATGTGATGTCGTAAGAAGTAGTTGTAAAGTAATTATGAAGAAAGAGAAGTGCGCTAAATATTTTTTTGCCGCCGGCCAGGACCAACAAGGTACCTTCAAAACGCGTGCCCAATGCGTCACCATTGAGTTACCGGGGTTGTCATCACTCCATCCGCTTTATAATGTATATATGTCCATTTAAACGTGGGAGCGTCAGTCAGGGCAGCCAGTTGCAAATTCGTGGAGTGGGAAACATTCTTTTTTGCAGGTTTGCGTCACGTTGCACGTGATCTTAGCACGAGTTGGCATATTACCAATTATCTCTCGCATGATACCTGAAAGAATGACGTCTGTCAGAACTAGGCTCTCACTGTGAGTGAAGGAAAAAAGTTTGAACTTGGAGGCTTGTTTTCTTTCTCGGGCACAATAATATTGAGTGCTAACAAGTAATGATGCCAAGAAAAGAAGAGGGGATGTTATTAGTAAAAATTGTTCTGTAAATGCGAAGGAAGTGGAAGCAAATACAATTGCCGGCGGTAGGCTGTCATCTCCTTCATAAAACAACATCATTGGCAGTTTTCTATAGGTAATGGTTTTATTTATGTATGTATGTATGTATGTATGTATGTATGTATGTATGCATGTATGTATGTATGTATGTAATACAAGCCCGTGTTTCATGATGCATTTCCTGCATTCGATATTGTTACATGGTACTCAGTTAAAAGATCAACAAACGTGAAAGCGATGCCTTAGTGCCACCGTTGTGGTCGGGCATGCCCAGGAGTTGGCGTTAGACTGTTTAGTTAGTCACTTACTCATGATTAAAAATAGCCCAAGAATAGTAGTGCAAAATGAGCGAGTCTACAGAACAAGCGCATCACACTTTTTTGTGCTAGTTCTTCATCATGAACTGGATTCACGTAAATAAGCAAGCTGTAACCAGATATCACTTCAGAAGCCAAAATAGCGCGTGCGCGATCAATACCAGTGGCGAAGCGGACTCTTTTTGGCATGGAAGCACTGGATCTGTTCGCCTTGCTCTTGCGCACATCTTCCCGAACATTGCATTGAAAAATTATTTGCAGTACCACGAAAAGCTCTGACACCCTCCTATACATTGCAGGAGCACATGTTGGTTCTGGAAGCAACAAGACAAATCTGACTGACAAAAACTTAGAAAGTTAAGATTTAGACTTTCAATAATAGTAATACAATATAATACAATGAAAAAAAGCTAATATTACCAATGGAGGTCACAAAGTGAAAACTGTCAGGGGGACCTGCTGTTGAAACAAGCACAAATAAGGTAAACAAACATTCACATCTAAGAAAAAGGAAGAATTTTTTTCTATATACCAAACTAGCACTTGTTAAAATAGTTACTTGGCATAAGGTAGAACATAAAGTAACATCAATTGACAGAGCGCTGCTTCGCCATTCTGAAACCACGAGTCATTTTTGAAGCCTCTTTTATGAGCTTTGCAATCAAAGTTAGAGGCCAAAATGGGACTGACTTGAGGCGCAGCTCTCATAGGTGGTGTGGTATCAACTTCACATTAGCTGGAAAGGTAGGCGCTTCCTGACGCGTCGTTAGAACTACACCACAAACGTTCTAGTGGTTTTTTGTCATCGCAAAGCGGGAGTCGTTTTCAATATCATATTTCTTCACGAGATTTGACTCTCCTTCTCTACTTTTTTATTTATTTACGGTGGGGTGCTCAGTCCCCGCCAAAAAAGGAAGCATCATTTACATTTACCGAAATACTGGAGCACATATACATTGGTGCTCATGTGCAGTGAAATAATAAATACCCTGGCGCAGGCTGGTATGCAGCCGCAACTTTGATAATCAAACACCGTTTTTTGTTTCGTTTAGTGTCGCGCTTTGATTCAGTAGCTTCAACATCACCATGCCCAGGAAGAGCTTCAAGAGTTGTGCAGATGAATGAGGCGTTCCTCTCAAGCTGTTACCCCAGAAGCTGAAAAAGAAACAGTTCGATAGATACTCGCGATTGCAATGTAGATCCATTGAATATTTCCTTACACTTCAACGAATAAACGAGTGATAGAAGGCGCTTCATGTTCTTCCTTTTCTGGACGGCACTATATCGCCATGTCAAACGTTGCACATATCATTCTTTTGCTGTTCGCTTTTCTCAAGAATAATTTAACTGATATGTGATCTTGCATCTCGTAGCAGGCGGCCCTAAGAAGGAGAAGCCACCATCTGCGATTCTTACAGTTCCCGAGGCCTCCGAGATCAGTACCCGCAAGACAGACACGACGTCCAACGTGTCGCTGACTGTGGGCGCCGTGTCCTCAATAAGTGCCAAGGAGAACGGCCGCTCGGACACCCACGCGTCCGAGTGCAGCAGCCTGGCGCCCTACTGGATACCGGAGCAGATCAAGCACTACTTCCGCCATCGACATTCCCAAGAGGAGGAAGACAGCAGCGGGAAGACTGACGTGGCGCTGCGCGCAATCGGTCTCGAGAGGGAGCTGCCGGCGATAGACGACAGCAGCTCGTCCAGGTTAGTCTCCTGGTTGATAAAAAAGAAACCACATTTAAAAAATGAAGCTTGTTACAATTGCAACACTTCAAAGAGAAAAACCTTCTGCAATCACTGTAGTACATTTGTTGTCAAAACGACGTTCTTAAGTGCAAGAGACAAACTGCGGTGTGGCAACCTGTGAGAATGTGACTTCCATGCACTAACTTACCATGACGTTCGCACTATATGCGTTGTCCTATCCCCCCCTCAAAAGTTTCTCGGCACCTCACTTGGTATCGCACAAAATTTGAAAGCTCAGGTAGTTGGCTCCCCTTGAAGAAAAGCCGCCAAATTCACAGGATACAAGAAAGAGCCTATCTGTTTGGCTGCCTCTTTCTCGCGTACAATGAATTCGTTGACTTTTATTAGGTAACTTAGTAACGCATTCCATAGGAGATCATGTGATGTATAAATTGTGTGGCGTGGTGTAAAAACGACATAAATTCTGAACGTAGCGATTTCGAATATACGGGGCGTCACGATAACATCATATGAAAAGGTTCTAACATGACGTAGTTGTTCATAACTTTGTTAGTTCATTCGCAAGCCACGTTTTCCTCAAGTGCCCACGTTTTCGTTATCGCATAAGGCAGACTTACTGAAACACATAACAACCGCATCACTAAAGTTAGTACAATGTTATTGGCATCACTGCGAATGTTGACTAGCCAGTTCTTTAGCAACAAGAAATTACACTGACAAAAAACATGTGCATCAAGAAGGGGTGGAGCGCGAAAATGTTTTTAAACTTGATTTGTGATGTGTGTCATCATGACGTACATGGAATCTAACACTCTGCAGCCTTGGGTCTGAAGATCGTAAAGCGCACGATTATACACTTCGCTTGCTTTAATATATCTAGGTATTTGTCCTGTGTTTTTTATACTTAAACGTTCACAAGAGGTTGCGTCGACAATGGCAGGCGCGCACATGCATGAAGTCGGTCAAAGTATATGTTTTAGTTCGGCGCCGTATAAAATGAATACCTGGAGTTGCTCGACGAAAAATCGAATTTGATAATAGGATGCGTACACGATGCGTGCTGGTTGCTTGCTGCGCCGAATGACTGGATGCGTGCTGTGCTAAATTGTTTGCTTTACGTGTTTGAGGGAGCGTCAACTATCGATTGCTGTGGCAGCCATTCTACAGCGGGATGTAAGTGTAGACGGCTGCCCTGCCGCGGTGGTCTAGTGGCTAAGATACTCGGCTGCTGACCCGCAGGTCGCAGGATGGAGTCCCGGCTTCAGTGGCTGCATTTCTGATGGCGACCGAAATGTTGTAGGCCTGTGTGCTCAGATTTGTGTGCACGTTCAAGAACCCCAAGTGCTCGAAATTTCCGGAGCCCTCCACTACGGCGTCTCTCATATTCATATGGTGGTTTTGGGATGTTGTACTTTACATATCAATCAAGTGTAGGTGGCTAGGGCATTGTCACCAAGTTACCTCTTTGATAGGATGTTCACCTAGAACAGAAGGTTTAGCCTAAAGGCGTTCTAGAACAATGCCTATGCCCGCGGAGATTGCGTAATAGAACTAACAGTCATCGCAACTACTTTACTAAATAAACTTAACAATACACGCTGAGCTATCCACGACTGTGCCATATCAGCTATACGTGCTTTATTAATCAGCTATATGCATTTATGTATAGCTTAGTGCTTTGCGCTTCTCAGTGAACAAGCCAAGAAAATTATTTCAGTTTGGAGAACTTGTGTGATACCTCGAGCTTCAGAGGACAGATAAATTCAGCAGATCCCTCTTACTTTGGTAATCAATGTTCTGCGAAACATGTGGATGCAAGGTGAAAAAGTTTATTTTATTGAGTGAGACGTTATTAGGTAGCGCTCAATATATGTACAAATCCACGCACACACATACGTTAAACAGCCGCATACGCTTTATAATAACAGTTGTTTGGCAGTTGCATAGTGATGCCAACAGCAACATGTATTGATATTAGCAACATCAGAAGCGTTAAGCTTATATGAGGGGCTGGTGTTCGCGTTGGTGCTTGCTGGTACGGTAGCCTTCAACACTGCTACAAAAATCACTCTCAGCGGATGGGGCCTAATTACAATCGACCTTAAACCGACGTGACAGCTTTATCATGTGAGTATATATGATGCGCTTATAAAATTCGACAGCCAGTACTGCAACCAGAATGGACGTTGGACGAATATTAGGTTCTATTTGCAAAGTATTTTCGAGACCTGGCTTGGCTACGTGGTAAAATTTTTCGTTGCCACGCTGAACGCTAGGGTACAATTTCTGCTGGGTTACTGACGTTTACTTTTTTGCAGTTGTCTGCTCAACGTGGCCTATGTCAGCTTTTCCTTAACACTCATGTGTTACAATTACTCATGTGTTTTATCACCGATCCTTGGTACATGCAAAATGCGTCATCTGCGCTTTTGGTATTGAGCCCATTGTGCGCTCTAAAAGTTAGAACATAGATATAAAATGTGTAAAACCTGTGGCATATACTCGTTTGGCAGGGGCACATGCTAGCCACCGGGTATGTGAATTGTTTTTTTTGAAGTGTTTGATGACGTACACGACAAGATTGCGACAATATTTACGTTGTGACCAGTGGGTCGTATTCGTCACATCTTACCCTCCCGTACTAGGTTAGGTGTACCTCAGGTTAAAGGGGTGATCATAAGAGCATCGAGACAAATGTGGCTAGATAGAATTATAGATAGATAGATAGATATATAGATAGATAGATAGATAGATAGATAGATAGATAGATAGATAGATAGATAGACAGACAGACAGACAGACAGACAGACAGACAGACAGACAGACAGACAGACAGACAGACAGACAGATAGATAGATAGATAGATAGATAGATAGATAGATAGATAGACAGATAGATAGATAGATAGATAGATAGATAGATAGATAGATAGATAGATAGATAGATAGATAGATAGATAGATAGATAGATAGATAGATAGATAGATAGATAGATAGATAGATAGATAGATGCCAAAAGCGCTTGCAGTACGCGAAGGAATGTTTCGCATTTGACACTTGCACGCCTCAATCCTTCATGCACTTTCGACGTTAGGCGCATTTTACAGTCCAAACAGCACGATAATCTTTTATTTGCCACTAGCTTGTCCCGTGTTTATGCCTCTGTAAGTGTTATGTGTAGTAAACAAAACAACCGCATTTGCCAGGTGGGTTCAGCTTGACTGGTGCCGTAATCCTCAGCACGCACTCGCTGCGACGTTGGGCGTCATGACCGGCCTACTGCTGGGCCTGCTGCTGGCAGCAGTCGTGGCCGACGTCCACATCGCGTTGCCTGGATCTCGCTCCCGTGCTGGCCGCCTCGCCTCACCGGTAGACTTCCTGATGCCGAACCAGAAGGTCAACAACAAGCAGGCAGCAACTCCGGAGGACATCATCACGGTGCAGTCACCTGAAGGGGCTGAGGTTACGGCGAGCGCAGGCGTTGAAGACGTGCCGCCCAGTGGAGAAAACGCGACACAGATGCGCAGCCCTGCGTTCTTCGGATTGCCAGGCTCCAGCAAATGGGCTGGCCTTCCGTAATAAAGTAGTGTCTGTAAACTATATAGGCACTCTACACAAAATTATAATAGAGTGATTTTAAGAACAGCGTAAATAAAAATTGTGTCAAGAATACGTTTGTCTTGTATGCCCGTTCGAGACAGAAAGACGTTGTATGACCGTGCGAGAAATGCATGCTTCAGTTCTTATGCCTTAAAAATGTTGTACCACAGCACATATTACAACGTACTATTAGCCATCGTGGTGAACGGTAGTTACGGTGATAGGCTCCTGAGCATAAAGAAAAAGGCTGTGATCATGGTCCCTGCAAATGCTTTCCATCATCATCCTCAGCCCCATTATCATGAGCAGCCTGGCTACATCTATCTACCTCATGGCAAATACCTCTCTCATGCTCCTCCGATCCACCCAGTCTTGTGTTTTCTGCTGCCTGTTATACCTGCAAATACCTAATCTCATCAGCCCACGCTTTCAGGGGCGAAGCTCCTTTTGGCGTCACCGTCTGTCCTGATATCGTTTGTAGCCACCGGTAGCACATACCCACATACTAGTGGCACATACGCGCCCTCAGGCACATATCCGCATGTCCACATGCTACAAAAAACGTAGCATGGCGTCGTTATCATGCCCTCGGTGTTAACAAAACGCTGACAGCAGAAATGATGTACACACACATGGACAGACAGATGGACGAACAGACGCACGCACAAACGAACGTACGAATGGGCGCACGTACGGATGGACGGACGCATGGACTAACGGGCGCACGAACGTAAGCATGGACGATTTGACGGACACTTCGCCGAACTCATCATCATTTACTCCGTGGATATGCTGTGATTTTTTTTCTTCTCTTCCTATTGTGAACGATTAAAAAAAAGAAAAGTTTAATTTGTTGAAAACCAAAGAGCTTTTATTCTTAGAGGTTACACAAAGGAAGAACAGGAAATATCTGCGTTAGGACACATGTCTGCTCTCTACAAAATATTATGAGCGTCTTTCTCCGCGCAGGCACGCAGTGCATCCCCTCCTGTCCACGTAATCGGCCACCAATCTGAAGCACATTATATACAGAGCAACACATTGCTATTTCGGGCAAGCCACCGTCAAAGGTTGCCCCGTCAAGGCAAAATCGGTGGTGGTGGGGCGCGGTCTCCATCATCTAGTCACAGCAGGCGAGGAGTTCTAATGCTTTCCAAGAAAAGCGTCTGGAATGCACACGAACTTTCAACAAGTATAATCAAAACAAAATAGGTATACAACACCTCTCACGCATTTGCTTTTTCTTGGAATCCACTCAGTTGCAAATAAGGACTAGCGGTTATCCGGCCTACGTGCTCGGCCCATGCCCATTTGTTCTCAATAATCGCGATAGTATTGAAGAGCTCGTTTCGCAGATGTCCGGCGTCGACGGCGGTGTCGTTGGTTATGAGTGAAAAATCATCCGGTGCGTGACCGTAAAATTGAGAAAGATGCAAATTAAACAAAGCATGCAAAATCTGGGCTTGCGTGATGGTATAATCCGAATAGTTTGAGTGACAAGCGACTATTCTAACATAAAGCCACGACACTGCTTGGAAATTCCGTAAAAAATACCTTCTCTGCTTTGAGATGCAGTCAAATTAATTTGCATGCTTTACAAAAGCACGCATCTCGTATGCATGCTTTGCAATGCAACACGTAATATCCCAGTATAACTCGTGGTACAAACCTACATTGCGATCGGGCGTCAGAACATATGAATATAATGGCTTCATGATTTAAAACCGGCCACGAACTACAAAAGGCACACACGTTGTTGCGCCTTTTCTGTTAAGCCCACGTATAGAGGGTGCATAGAAACCTTGAAAAGAATTCACGAGCAAAACTGCCGTGATTTAAAACAAGCTACCAACTACACAGAATGAAGCTTTAGGCGAAAGCTTCACCAAAAAAAAAACAATTTGAACTGAGCACGCACTAGGAATAAGATATTGCTATCACGTTCAACTCTTAAGGGCATAGCTTAAAGGTACCTTATTTTTTTTATTTCAACTATGATAGATACCCTTGACCCCCGTTTTTTCCATAACCACCTCTGCTCTATTCCTGTTTCTTAATGTTACACCTCTCATTTACCTTTCATTCGATCGCTGCATGCTTTGTAGACAATTTAGGCAGAACGCTCTTTGTAAACCTCTAGGTTTCTGCTCCGTACGTGAGTGCCCGTATGATGCATCGGTTATACACCTTCCCTTCGAGGGATATATTAGCCGACTGCCATACGTGATTTAGGAATGCTTGCGGAACATGCTTCACCCGATTTTTATTTTTCTAGTTATTTCACTCTCACAATTCGGCTCAGTGGTTAATACTTGACATAAGTACACATATTTCTTTACAACTGCCAGTATCTCTTCAGCTATCCGAAAGCGCTGGCTCTCCAGAAACACTTTCACGTTGCTTCAGTTTTATGCTTATTAATTTCTATGCCCAGTATTCTGCCTTTCGTGTCAAGTTCAGTAATCGTGAGCTGCAATTTCTCTCCTCAGTGATTCATCAATCCAATGACATCAATAAATCACGAATTGTTGAGATACACTTCACTTAAACTTAGTTTTCGCACCCTATAGTTGTAAGAGCTCCTGTAAACACATGGTGCATAGCATCGGACAGGTCATGTCTCCCTTCCTTACACTCGTCTTTATTGGGATTTGCTCGAAATTGTTATGGATGTCTATGGTGACTGCGCATTCGCAATGTATTTCTACGACTACTTTATATTCGCGACTTCAACTGAGTGCTCGCCACATAGCGGGTGTGCATGGAAACGGTGCTAGCACGTTCAACATTGAAAACAGATATGTGACCACGTTGGGCGGGTCGAAAAGCGGCTGCATGGTTCCTTTATTATTTGTCATGTTGCACGTGCCAGCCTTAAAGATTCAAGAAAGCGATGCTAAAGACCATTGCAGTCTACCGCATCGACTCGTAGTGCGGTTGAAAGATGGCAACGTGTCGTTGTATCCCTTACCAAAGGATGTAGACGACACGCAACGGAGAGCGTCGCAAATCAGAAACTTGTGCATCCGAGAGAAGGTTAGGAGCACTACAGTAGTTTATTTATTGAATTCGTTCAGGCTGTCCTATTTTGCTTTGTTAGTACACCATTGTTTTGCCTGTGTGCATTCTTATCAATATCCGGGCTTCTCTAAGCACCCAGTATAGCGTCATTTACATACGAAAGTACCTTAGGAAACTTGTTGCGTAACTTGTGTGACCATAATTTTTGCACATGCTTGTTTCCTGCGCAAGACGTTAAACTACCAATTCTCAAATTAAGCTGCTGTAACACTTCTCACCGGGCATTTTCGATTTTGGGTATGTGTGTAAATACACGCACACAAATGCACAAGCGAAGATCGCGAGTGCGTAGCGTACGTGTAGGTATGTTCCTGGGTATATATATCATGTCCATGAATTTGTAGCGTGCGCAGTGTGCGTGCATATATCTGCTTGAATATCAACTAGTGCAAGCACCAACAAGCGACCTTATTTCTTAGAAACCTAGTAGCATGTATCGTTGAACGAAAAGAAAAAAGGGCGTGTTCTTTTATCTCACAATATACTAACCAAGGTATAGGTCCGTACTACAATGAAGTGAACGGCACGCATATTCAGCTTTTGACAGGAAAACAAAGCTCACTGGGATGCATGCAATCGGCAGTGCGAGTCGCAGTATAGTTACCTCTAAAACATTTAGGGCCTTGCCTCTAGCAATGTAGCAATTATTTGATTGATTTGTGGGGCTTAGCATCCAAAAACCATTGTATGAATCTGAGAGACGCCGTAGTGGTGGGCTCTGGAAATTTTGACTACCTTGAGTTCTTTAACGTGTACCGAAATCTGAGCACATGGGCCTACATTTCCGCCTCCATCGGAAATGCAGCCGCCACAGCCAGGATTCGATCCAACGACCTGCGGGTCAGCAGCCGAGTACCTTTGCCACTAGACCACCGCGGCGCGGCAATGCAGCTATTCAGCGCAAAAGTGGTAGGACATCTCGGACAGGCCCGATAACAAGATAAGTTGCCTTCTTGAACGTCAGGCTTGTTGGACAGGTTTTAAATGCGAAGCATTTCTTAGCAAACTTCGGCGACTTTGCGTGTATCTATCTAGCCGCTTACGTTAGGGTGCTCCCGTGGTCACCCAATTTACTTGGCGTGAACGAAAATTCGCACGAGAGGGTCAGGTGGTTCGATGAATACGACGTGCTTGTCAAGGCATGAATAATGTCACAAACAGGTCACGTAGGTCATCAAACTTTTCCCGCTAGACAGTAGCACATACCCACAAACGGGTATGTGCCACTGGTATGCGGATATGTGCCACAGGTGATTAACACTTGGTTTATACCTAATGAAGCATTTTACCGCAGAGCTACGCCAGGTCTCAGAAGTGCTTTTCAAATAGACGCTAATCTTCGTGAAACGTTAATAGTGATTGCAGTTTTGCCTGATCATTTTTATAAACATTACATATGTGCTATTTTGATACAGCCGTCACGTCGGGTTAACGTTAGATATGGTTAGTTGCCATGCGCTGAAGTTGATTTATGTAGTAGTGTCCGAGACCAGCATCTTCGCGAGCATCAGCGATTCATATCAGCCTTTGTTGGTGCTAATGCGCATGTTCCAGTTGGCATCTTTGTGCAAGTGCATACAACTGGTTCTATAAACTTCTGCAACTCAACATAGTCTGTGCGTGCAGCATTTGTACATATATTTAGCGTCATTTTATGACATGTCACTCAGTAAAAAAGTACAACACGGCCACCTTTCCTCCGCATGCTTCGCATAACGTGGATTTCTAGGTACGTGGAATCTGCCGAATTTTTCCCACTTGAAGCAACTATGACCTGCTTCATAGAAGAGGCCCGATGCTTCCGCACAGAGCGCAACTATTTCCGCTGTTTCCCCTGTCAAACATTTTCTGCCAATGAGTGAGGTGGTCCGCGGCCAGCACTCTTTCACCTTCGACAAAGCAACGCGATCAAACGCAAAAATCAAGAAACTTCGGCACAGTGCCAAGCGAAAGGGCCACGTTGATCCTGTTAAGGGCACCCATTTTTGTTTTTGCGACCAGTTTTTCGAGCACGCAGAGCGTTTAGTGGAGTTACGAATAGGCTTTGGTCTAGGCCTAATGCTTAGTGCTTGCATGACTTCTCATACTTCGGCAGCATCAAACGCATTCTCGTATCCTATCAAGGCTATATACAAAGATTGGCTGTATTCCACTCACTTCTCTATCCCATAATTAATTGCATGAATATGGTGTATTATTGGGGCTGAATGAAAACCTGCTTGGCCCTTCGTTAAATTGAACTATAATGTACACGTATATAATATATAATATATTGTGATGTACAAGGTAGCCAGCCGGTCTGAGAACTGGCTAAACTCCTTGTCCTTCCTCTTTCAATCCTCCTGAACTATAATGTCGTCATCGACCTAGTAGCTATTATTGTTGCAAATAGCTCGCAGACAGTGGAAACTAAGCTTGTTGGCCTGTAAATTTTCTCGTCTTAACGTCCCCTTTCTTTCACATTGAGATGTTATTTGTTCTATTCCAAGACTCTGGTACCGTGCCCTTCAAATACACTCCGTGTACAAAATAGCCAGCTTTTTATTGCACAATCTCTCCGTATGCTTTTAACAGGTATGACGTTACCTTATCCTCACCAGTGGCTTTGCCTTCTTTAATTCACTCCAGGGCTCTCTTTACTTACGCTGTTGTTACTTGTCGGACGTTAGATTTTTTTGGGCTATTACTTCCTCTTACCATCCTCTTACCATATCATTTTGCTTATCTCGGTTGCTGGGCAGACCTCTGAAGAACTCTTCGGATACCTCAGCTGTCCTAACCATATTTGTTGTGACCTTGTCTTAGTTGTGATTTTTGTCTATGCACATTGTCTTCACAGCTTTTAGCATTTTCCCACTCTTTGCAGTATGCTGAAGTCTGCCCATGTTATGCCTTCTTATATAGGTTACCTTACGCCTGTTTATTAACATCGAAAATTCCACCAGCTAACTTTTCTATGCTTCATTTGAGTCTTCAAAAGTTTCATCTTGCTAGGAAGCGCAGCCACTCTCACAAAGAACACACAGCACAAGCGCTTGTGTTGTGTGTTCTTTGTGAGAGTGGCAGCGCTTCCTAGCAAGATGGATACTTACCAACTGGCCCGATACAATTGTTCAAAGATTTGACGTCTCTGACGTCTTTCTTATCATGGCATAGCCTGCCAGTGTCCTGTCTAACGACTGTATTGCCAGATTCTATTGGACACTTCTTAACAATGCTTATCCCATTATCATTCACTGCGTCGGCGTTAAAGTCGGTTTCATCAGTTAGAGCTGCAATTCTAGTTTGAAGTAAAACTCTTCCTGTACTTTTCTTCTCAGCGCTAGCTCATTAATTGGCTCCTCGCGTATAATTTTCTGCCATCTCAAGACTAAGTGGAATTGTGTCTTGCCATTCTATGGTCACTGCATCAGATCTTGTGAATTACTTCCACATCCTGTACAAGGTCTGGGTGTGCAGAAATAATGTATTTTATTTATTTTTAGTGTATACTTTGGGACTATTGATTGATATGTGGGGTTTAACGTCCCAAAACCACCATATGATTATGAGAGACGCCATAGTGGAGGGCTCCGAAAATTCGACCACCTGGGGTTCTTTAACGTGCACCCAAATCTGAGCACACGGGCCTACAACAGTTCCGCCTCCGTCGGAAATGCAGCCGCCGCAGCCGGGATTTGAACCCGCGACCTGCGGGTCAGCAGCCGAGTACCTTAGCCACTAGACCACCACTGTGGGGAGCCTTTGGGACTATTCAATGTCCAAGTATTTAGAGGTACGTTTTAGTACTGGAATGATCTGTTGGTATACAATTGAAAAATGAATTTTTCTTTTTTGGTAGTGTAATAATTTTCATGTTTTTATGATGTATCGACTTTATCGGCATACTATGCTGGACATTTGTACCTCGTCACTTCTTTACCGGAAATGATCACACGTGGTCTGCAAAAAGAAAAGAATACTTTCATGCTTAGAAAGGAAGGCATGCCACTGACTGGTGACAAAGCAAAAGTGGCGAAGGGTTCTCTGCAAGCATCGCATGCACTTCAAATACTTGATGGTATAATCCTGGAATTAGTATTGTCAGCCTAGCCGACGGAGTTCCTGTCTCTTAATGCAACATAAAAACCTAAGATTTTATTCGAAGTCTCTCCTTTAGAGTGTTCGTGAGTCTTGTCTTGAAGTCAGACCGACACTTTTCTGGCGATTTCCTGCGAAGGTGCTCGTGCCTGAGTGCAATTAACGAAACAAGCTTCTCAGAAAAGCACATCTCTACAAAGAAAAACGTTGAGTCAAATATGATTGTATCCCGTTACCTTGATTTTATTCTTCCAGCGCGTGAATTTCAATACCTGTATTGCGGAATAATTTTATGAGTAACTCCGCCCAGCCCTGATTAGGCTCTCTGGGTCGATCCTTTTGTAATGCATGAGTAGCTGTTAAACGACCCTATTGTTAAGCCATCCAAATCGTGTGTTCGTGCGATCTGTAGCTGCTGACAGAACTCCTCATTCCTAATGTTGCTCTAAGAGACTCTTTCGAGGTGATTTAAAACAGTGGCGCAGGAACTTGGTCGATATGTTGGTTCATAGCGATATCTAAACGTACACATAACTTCTAACTTATCTTGGAACACCCGCAGAAACTACATGACTAAGAATGAACACCGCATTATTGGCTACCTACGCGGTAACTTTTTGAACGCCTCTTCTTTCCTCATAATGCTTTTATATAACCCTTGTACGTCGAAACATAGAAGGTGCATGTGCTCTTTGGAATTTTACTACTGAAAAACTAATTATCTCATTATAACTTGTGCGAAATAAGTCACCTCACTTCACCTTGTCTAACTACAACCGTACCGCAAGTGTGACTGCCGTGAAATCCTACCTCTCACTAACATCACTATCTCATCGTCACAAAATCGCACTTCACTCTTGTTCATAAAATATATCATCATTCACCTTACAAGAAGGAACTAATTTTGCAGCCACAATACATATCATCTAGAATCGACCACCGTTACAAGGTTGGCCTTGAAACATGCCACACAAAAACATTTTTTTTAGTTATTCATTCCTCGAACATCAATCGAATGGAACCACCTTGCTGATGACATCGTATGAATTCGCCATCACCATTTCTTTAGAGGGGCATTGATTACCACTGTATAGCCGGATCCTCATTCCTTTGTTCTCTCCTCTCTTTTTTATATCACTATTCTGTGAACACTATGCGTTCCCTTGTTTTGACTTGTTAAAACTCTATAATTAAAAGCCTGTGTATTAATATCATATTATCTGCTTCTTTGTAGTACCTCGTTTATTGTAACCACTCCCCTCTTCAATCATTTTGGCTCTGAAGGTTTTAATAAATAAATAATGTTAAGAAACAAAGGAAAGAGTTTGGCATAAGTTTGAACGTAAATTATTTGACTTATTGAGAAATCGTGAAGGTTCCACTCCACCAGTGTTTCTTTTCATTTGTATGGAATAGCGGAGACGGGTAAACTGCAGGCGACGGCGATGACTGACATCATCACTGAATTCAGGCGTTCTTACGAGCTCAACAGCTTTCGCCGTAATATCTCATGAGATCACGCTGCTCAACATTGCCTACTCTAAAAGGCCTTTTGCAAAAACTTGAACGCAAACTGCTTTGCCCACTTCAGGACGAATTTTCGCTAATCACTCTTATTCTATTGAACTGTTCATTGGATGAAATTTGAACCAATCCTGAAACCCGCTACATAGACAGCGAAAGCAGCTACATAGTGAGCATGTGCACCTAAAAACGAGAGCCTTTTGAACCCTTTTCTCGAAATGGGGCACAGGTAAAGCAACAGGCTAATAAATTTTGTCTAGCTCCACTGTGAAGTGTGTCTACAGCTGTGGAATATCTGTCGCAGTGGACGCGCCAGAGAGCTCTACGCCAGAAAAAGCATAGTTCAACAGAAGGTGGAGAACTTAGTTTGGTCGAAAAAATAAACGAATGCGTCGAGTACAGTCACCCAGCCTACGAGTCACCGCAAGCTTACTTGTACATGCGTGGTCAGGTCTCTTACGGTCCCTTACGCACTTACATCGTACGTGCCCCTGTGGAGGCACGATAATACGTGGCGGCGCGTGTCTTAGTCACCACCGACCGCCCCCGAGCCGCAGCACGTGTCGCTATGCGCCATAAACACAGGAGCCAAGCGAAATGCTGATGGATGATGATCGGGGGATCAACGGGGCCTCGCACTCAGCACGCAGATGTAGTCCTCCCTCTGCGGTTCAGAACGAGACGCCTGCGTTAATTTGCTCCCTGCTTTCTCGCACGCGTATTTTCTCCCCTGGCCCCCTTACCTCCCCTCTGCGTAAGCCTTATTTCATGATATCCCGCTTTGAACTGCCGTGCGTATTCGCGACCGTGTACTGGTCGTTCATTCACGCCTAGCGTGACTCAACGGTAAGGCGCACCTCGCGATACGCCGACTGTGCAACATCCCTTACACACAGACCGACATCCCCGTCAACAGCACTTGTGCATTATCAAAGCTAATACTGTGTCTTGGCCTCTAATACTCATTTCCCAAAGGTAAACAAGACCTTACCCGGTAACCTTTATTTGTACTGGTGATGACGAGGAGTTTTAAGCTTTTTATTTATTCTTTTTTTCCGCAGTTTGCTTAATCGGCCAAACCGCTCTTTTGGGTACGAACCATGTGCAGAGAAAAACAACAACAAGAACTCGCTAACACAGCGTTGTTTCAGTGTGCGTGTCTCATAGTGTACAATAATGTACACAACAGATGTTTTGTGCCACAAACTACATTCTCGTCCTCTGTACCCTAAACGTATCGTGTGTTTCTGAGTGTATTGCTTGGTTGCTCATGCCTGCTGAAGAAAGCATGTCAAATACAAAGAACGAAGGCCTTGACCAACAGGCGCACACACCAGACGTTTAATAACTGAGTAATGTAAGAAAATAATTTGCCACATTGAATAAACTAGGAGAACAAGCTCTGTAAAACGGAATATTACCTACCATTGCAGACGAAGTGCCCTTATAATTTATAGCGGTCTAAATGAAACAATTCAGTAGTTTCCCAAATTGGAAAACGCTTAGAGTGGACGGGACGGACCTATTCTTTTGCTCTTTCTCGTTTTTTTTCCCTTTTGTTTCCTTTTTTCAACATTACACAACGCTCTGTCCTTATGTAGGCGTTCAAATATATCTAGTGGCCTCCTTTGGAGCACTGTTTCCGGGGAGACTCTACTTGGTGTCTCTCATGTTCTGTGCAGCTTTCGCCACCCCCTGCAACAACCAAGTGATGGAATGATCAGATGGTCAACCTCCCGTTGGGAATTCAAGTTTCCCATTCTCTATTGCCCCGAAATTTTCAGTTTTTTGCACCAACCTTACGCGTTGTCGAGTACATCATTTTTACTCCACCAACACGAACCATTTCAAGAAATCGCCCATAGCTTGTTTACAGCTTCCCAATAGTTTTTTTACATCCTCGGTAGCCCAAAATTGTAGGGATAAGATAAAGATACACGACTTGTCTTCGAGCATTGATAACCAAAAACAAGTAGACCTCATCCTACTAGACTTTTCAAAAGCTTTCGATCGTGTCTCACAAAAAATTAATTAAGAAACTTCAGTCAGCTATGGGAAATTGCTCAATTGTTCGCTGGATTAAAAATTACCTATCTGATAGGACACAGTACGTCGAGATAAATAATGAAACTTCCTCTATAGCAGCAGTAACTTCCGGTGTACCTCAAGGCAGCGTCCTAGCACCTTTGCTGTTTCTTATATTTATTAATGATTTACCGCTGAATATTCCTGTTACCTTAGAGCTTTTCGCCGACGATTGCATACTGTACAAAGAAATTAACTCCCACGAAGATCATATAGCGCTAAACAATGCCTTAGAAACCGTGTCAAAATGGTGCGATGATTGGCAAATGACAATTAACGCCAAAAAATCCGCTCTTCTGACAATAACTAGAAAAAAAACAGGTCTACTTTCCCCTACATCATTATTAACATTCCTCTGCTACGAGTTTACGAACATAAATACCTCGGCCTAACAATAACCCAGGATCTCAGGTGGGACTCCCACATATCCACAGTAACCTCAGCTGCGTTACGGCGCTTGATGTTCCTTAGACGACGCCTTCGATTAGCTCCTGCAGAAACAAAACTAATTGCGTACAAAACGTTCGTCAGACCTGTGTTAGAATACGCCAATATGGTCTGGTTCCCATTTTCTTTCACCAAAATTAACAAGTTAGAAGGAATTCAGAGGAAAGCAATTAGGTTTATATACAATAAGTATCAATTTTCTGACTCACCCACTTAACTTATTAAAAAAGCTGGAATCCTAACTCTTCAAAACCGAGCCAAATTAGCATGACTACGGTTCATGTACCAACTGATACATGGAGAGATAAAAATTAATACATCCAAATACATTTCTATTGCACAAACAAGACTGACACGTCACACACATTCTGAAATGCTTGACGAGTGCTCATTTCACACAGATTAATTTAAATATTCATTTTTCCCATTGGCAATAAGGGAATGGAACCGGCTGAGACCTTCTATACTTCGCTGTACTTCACTGGATAATTTTACCGCGGCAGTAAAAGAGCATTTACAAGGCGACAACGAATAACCCGTCTACATTGCAGATTCTCTGAATTACTCGTGTTCTGTACGAATTTTGTGTTTTTGTTAAATCAATAAAGAAGTTAGTTGTTGTCAGGTTGTCATAGGTACGAGTATGAACATTGATTGTTGTTTTATTCTGTATACTGCGGTACTTGTTTGTCATGCTCGTCACACTAGGTGCGATGCAAATTATGTTACGCCTTTACTGTTCATTCCTTTTTCAAACAAATACCCTGTGCTAAAAAGTGCCTAGCCCTCAGCAAGTATTCCCCTCGTGTATGTATGTGTTATAACTTGAAAGCCCAAATGATTTGTTTTTTTTCTTTCTTTTTATTGTTCACATTCTATAAAATGCCCTTCCTGCTAAAATCCCAAATGGGATTAGCAGTATCTGTAAATAAAAAAATAAATAAATAAATAAGTTGACTTCATAGAGTAAAAGCATTAGCGCCTCGTTTTGTAGTCGCAGAACTAGGCGTCGGACTGGAGTGACCAGGGTTCTAAGCCCAGGCCAGTCCGGCACCAAGTTCTTCTACCACAATGCGAGGCGCTCATGCTTTTACTATATGAACTCAACTGAAGCATACGGTAACCAGCTCGTGACGTGGACGAAGGGAGCACACATGATGTTTAGACGAAACTGTTTATTGAGCCAAACTGGTGGCCACGAAAGTGAAGGTCAGGTTATAGCAACAAACGGGCATTCAGAGCAGTGAACAGAGCATCGGCCGGCGATCAACTGACAAGCAGTGAAGCGCGTCGGCATTCATACACGCACCGCCGAATATTCTAGTATTATCGCCACCGACCACATATGTTCCAGGATAATTAATAATAGTCGCGAAGTGGGCGTGATCTTAACAAATTGATCTATTGCAACCCTGAAGCTTCTCCGAACACTGCAGGCGTGGTTTGCGCTTATAGTTGTTGACAGTGTAACGAGATGAGAAAAAATTGTGCAACCATTGTGGCTGCATTGTGGTTCATCGGGGTGACCCAGGTTCTGGGCGCACGCCGAACCAAAACTTATTTTGTCAAATCTCACCTTATGTGGTGCGGAATGGGACCATCCGTATCCCGTCTCGGCCGCATAACACAAGAGTGAAGCAAAAAAAGAACTGTCAGGTGACAACTGTCAGGTGTCAGGCGACCTTGTGACGTATATAGGACGTCGTATTGTAACGTCGTCACATGGAATTGTGACTTAGTGATTAGTCGGCCGCTCACGGAGGCCGTGCCAGATTCAGGTGAGGTGCCGAAAGCTTTCACTGCCTTCAATCCAGGGAGTGCAAAACCACGTTATGTGCAAAAAGCTCTCGGAGGGAGAGGCCACGATCATTGCGTCGACTTAGGTCAGCTATACAAAGAATATGTCTTTTTTTTTTCTTTTGAGTCATCAAAGGCGAAATCATGTGAGACCCCGTGAGTTTTACAGCGAAAGCTGTATATAGCTGACGAGACGTGAGCCTGACGAGACGCGAGCCGAGAAAGCCAAGCGCAAGCCTCTTTAACGCGTTCCTCCTCTCGTGTCCTTGCGTTTCAAACAGTCACTTACTCCAGTGAACGCTACACCGAGTTTCGCTTCAAACCCTTCTTCCAGAACCCGCGTCGATGCCCCTTTCATCCGGGTCAACGCCGTGCGCACCACTGCTGCTCCTAATTCCATCAGGGTTCCCTTCTTACAGATGGTCAGTAGTTTTTAGGGGCGAAGCTCCTTAAAGCGGCACCCGTTCGTCCATCATAGTCGTAGTCGTGGTCTGTAACAAGTGTTCGATTTTGACCTGCAAGGTGGTGCTGGTGGGAGATTTCTCCTGAACTTTGTTGAACAATAAAAAGTTCGCGGTGTGCGCGTTTACTAAAAGCCGAATGCTCCTGTCTCTCATTCCCCTTTAGCAGCCATTGGCATGTTTTAGTAGAATACGTTAGTGGCAGTAGAAGTGTTAATATCCGACTTCTGTTGTCTCTCATTCTCAGTAGCAGCCATTGTTCCCCTCCAAGATAGTGCCTGGTGAGATTTCTCCTGTGCGTGAATAAACAATAGAAAATTTTTGTTCAAGACACCGTTGATTGATGAAATAAACCAACTAAAGACGCCAGATGTTTTCTAAAAGCAAAACGAAAATACCGCAGATGTTTATAAAGCAAAACAAAAAGAAGACGCCAGCTGCTTACCGAAAGACGCCAGGTGTTTTTTATCAGGCGAGTGGGAATTAAAGGAAGAAAATTTCACGGCATTATTTCCAGGAACTTCGCCCAATCTCATCATCATTCACCTCGTGGATCTGCCGGCAATTTTTTTAAGTACTTCGTCCATGCTCAAGAGCTCTTCTTTTAAGGGGTCGTGAAACGGTCGCTTTACAACGACAATGCGGCACCATCGGCAGCCACATGCGCTAACTGTATCATCAGCCCGAGTGAATCTGCATAGAAGCTTTGCCTATCGAGGAACGCGGAACTAACTCTATGGCATATCGAGCACGCGCAAGAGGCACTCATGATGATATCTACTGCCATAGGCGATCCGCGTCCCACAAGGACGCTGCTTAATATGACGTCAGAGTTCAAGTTGGCGCTGATTGCGTATGACAAAGACGCTGACGAGTGTCCCTGTTGCACGAACGCAAGTAGCGAAAAGTTCCGCGTTCCTCGATAGGCAAAGCATTACTAATGGTGACGTCAGCTAGTTAGTGCGTGTGGACGCCGGTGGCTTCGCAATGTCGCTTTAGAGCGAGCGTTTCACGACCCCTTTAACTTATCGGCTTTTGGTTGAGGAGGGTTCTTTAGATTGCAAGCTTCACGTGCCTATAATTATAACGTTTCCAATATTTCACCTGATTCCTGGGTTCATTAAAGTGTCAATCACGCGTGGTGCTAATCTGCATACCATATAGTATGGAAGGCGTGTATGGGTTACATATCTTGATAGAAGAAAATTTATGACATACACGAAAGCATTTCCTTGTTATGCTTATAGTCATGCACTCGTGTTTCACCACGCAAATATCTGTATGTACGTATCACATTAGTAAATTGGCGTCCACAGGAGCATTAAGACGCAGGCTTATAGATAGATAGATAGATAGATAGATAGATAGATAGATAGATAGATAGATAGATAGATAGATAGATAGATAGATAGATAGATAGATAGATAGATAGATAGATAGATAGATAGATAGATAGATAGATAGATAGATAGATAGATAGATAGATAGATAGATAGATAGATAGATAGATAGATAGATAGATTATAAACTGTGGGTGTTTTAAATGTGAAAGCATTCTTTGCTTGCGCAAAGAATGCTTTCACATTTAAAAGCCAAGCCTTTACGCCAAAGCTAGTATTACGACACTAAAAAGGCATATGTATATTTTAACAGGACTCCAAACAATGATGTGACAAACCGTAGAAAATGCTACTTGATTGAACACAGGCAAGGTAATGCACGGGTATGATTTTTGTGGAGTTTTACAGGACATAAAGTGGCAGTTTTCAGGGCAAAATAATAATAATGAAAAAACGACTTTGAAAAATATGGTCTTACTTGGCCGAAGGCCCAGATTCAAAGGTAGCAACGTATATAATTGTATTCTTGATCTTGTCCGCTGCAAGCGAGGCTCCCAGCTCTTGCTTCCCTGCCAGGATAATTAGGGTGTCCTGCCTCAAATGGCTGCATCGCTAATCATTGAGGCGCTGCACCTGAGGAGAAGCTATGGTGCTGCGCGTGGGTTCGGCAGGCTGAACACTGTCAACAGGCTCGGCAGTTACGCCTAGAGGCAAGCTCTCGTGCCGTGTAAACATCTGCGGAGATGCGGGAAAGCAAATGTGACAGGGTATGCGGGCGCACGCTTGTACGGTGGAGCGCGCGATAATTGAAATTAAAGGGCGATGGCGGGCTCTCCCATGAAGGGAATGCTGCACCCACTATAGTGCATACAAAAACGTCATCGTCTGTGCTTGCGAAGCAGGGTTTCTGGCTGTCGGAAGCACTTAGACTGAAGTAACAGGTATGAAGCGCGACAGAACCTGAGTGGTTTTTCAGGAGCATGCTTTCTTATTAGGAAGTAGAACGCCTTCGTTGTCTGTTTTTTCGCACTGGGTTGTTCAGGAAGGTTGTCACGAATAGATTTTTAGGTTACATGCATGGCTACCCATGTGGACATCTGATACCGCCGATGCGGTCAGTGCAGGCGTGAACAATAACAACTTGCAGACAGTGGCGCGAAATAGAAAGATGTCTAAATGCAATTGAAAGCTGAAACGTTCGCAGTTCAATCAGCACCAAGAAATTAAGGCAGATTCGCACTAGAGCTGTGCGCCGCCGACGCCACCCGTTTTTGCTAACGCTGTTTGCGCCGGCGCCAAAATTTCGAAAAAGACCACACCGCCGCCGCACAATAACTTGCGGCGCGCCACCGTTTGTCTTATGTTTACCCGAGCGGGGGAATATGGACATAAAATACATCACTACACCTTATTTTCTGCAGCTTTAGGATTTCTGAGAGTGGCAGATGTGGTGTCGTGACTGCTGCCTTATTTCTGTGTTTACATGCGCCGTCTTTGTAAGGGCCCTAAAACAGCTTCTGAAGAGGCGCTGCAGAGTGTGTTATTTACTCTTGACGATTCTCGTTCTTTTGTCACTTTTTGTGACGCTAGAACAGTGATTCACGTGACATGAATAAGGCACATACTCTAGAATGGTTCATTTACGAGAAATATGAGTTGTAAACACTTTTCTACGCTGCTTTGCCATGCATTCGCCACCCGCCACCCCTTTCTTTTTCGTGTGTAAGCTTATCATGCACAATGAACTTGTAATTCAGTTGCATTTTGTGAGTTTCTGATTGCGCAAGTGGAAATCAGAGGAGTATGGCTGAGAAGTTCGAAATCCTGATACGCTCAACGCTTAGCGCTCACATTGCACATATGCTTTATGAAGAAATAAATGTGGCCTGTAACAATTGTATTAAAGAGAGTTTAGTGCAGTGTAATCGAGAACAAAACCAAATAAAAGAGCTCCGAAATATTTTATTCTCCCAACGGGCGAATTCTTTACAGCGAAGACAAAGAAGCTGTCCATAGCAAACTACAGCCCACTTGAACAGTTTTGTATATTTTTTATTATGTGAACACTCTCTACAGGCTTTCATCATCTCTGGTATGTTCCGTATAAGTTCCAAATAAATTACTTTTGAACGCACACTGTGTGTTGTTACCACGGATCTGATACCACGGACAAAATCTCAAGAGTGCTATAGTAGGAAACACTGCCCATCTCCAAACAAAAAGGAGGTATGCGATAACACCACAAAGACGATAGTCTTTTTGGGAGACTTTCGACGGAAATATTTTAGTCTGTCTCTCTGTACTTTTGTCTGTTTGTCCGCCTTTACTGATACCTGAGACAGCACAAAACGGCTGACCCCATCCGCAGCGCCCACCCATATCGCTCAAGGTTCAGCGTTCATAGTTGTGCGATTGTCAATTTAAAATCAATTATTGCACATATCTGAGGCGCCATAACAACACGTTGACATTTGTATGTGTGCCTTTACACTAAAAGAGGTACACACAAGTAATTCTAAGGACTGTAGCATTTATCGCGCTGCGCTGACAGCGCAACGCCATGGTCAAAAAGGTAAGTGTTCCCAACGCTTTGCTACCACCACACGGTGGTGGCACCTGCCCGTCGCTTTGCGCTCTACACCTTATCACCTCGGAAACAGGCACGCATCTTTCTGCCCGGGCACGCACGCCTTCGTTTTTGTAGATAACTGGCAGATCACGCTCGTGTCTAACGTGCCTCGATGCACTCGTTCGCCTCCGCTACGCGCTCGAGGCACTCTAACACAGCGCCTCCAGAATACCATTCACTGATTTTCTAGCATAAGACCAAATATATGTTTTGTCCACTCTCTCTAGACGCAAGACAATCTATGAAGCGTGGAAGCTTGGGCAAGTTGGTAGGACATAACTGAATGCAGGAACAGCGCAACCTACAAGTAGTTACTACGGAAGCGAAAAAACAAGGCCAGAAGAGAGCGCTGACTTTCAACAAAGATTTAATATCGGAGTGGTGTACATATATAGGCGAAAAATGAGAAAAACGGGCATGCGTAGAAGGGTGCAGAAACTGCGATACAATGTCAGCAAAATTCTTGTCTCTTGTTGAATGGGCTGAGGAAACAGGAGATTGCGTATCTCGACCTTTTTTAAGTTACATATGCATTTGTTTCCTCAGCTCATTCAACAAGAGACAAGAATTTTGCTGACATTGTATCGCAGTTCCTGCACCCTTCTACGCATGCCCGTTTTTCTCATTTTTCGCCTATATATGTACACCACTCCGATATTAAATCTTTGTTGAAAGTCAGCGCTCTTTTCTGTCCTTGTTTTTTCGCTTCCGTAGTTACGAAGTAACTACTTGTAGGTTGCGCTGTTCCTGCATTCAGCAAGACAATCGTCTTTCTACGACATTTGCAGTGTAACATGCAGAGTCGGGGTCATTTTTTTGCTTTTCTTTGGAATTGTGTTTCTTACCACACCTCCTTGTTTTTTTAAGTTTTTTCTGCTCTTTTTGATGATCTCTTTTTTGCTCGTTATGTCTATATTTCTTAGTTTAGATTTTTCTTTTCTTGGTCTCTCCTACGGTGACTGCATTTTCGATGGAGGCGAAAATACTGTAGGCCCGCGTGTTCAGATTTGAGTGCACGTTAAAAACCCCAGGTTGTCAAATTTTCATAATCATGTCGTAGTTTAGGGGTGTTAAACCCCACATATCACTCAATCTTGCTCTCTGCTCATTTCGCGCTTGCTGCCGCTTTTAATATTCATACGCGGTTTGTGTTTTTCTGCTTCACTAGCGTCAGTAGTAATGTCCGCACTTGGTATCACCTTCGGGGTGTTCGAAGAACAAGACTAAGAAGACTACTCTTCTTCACGCTAGCTCCGTATGGTGTACTTAGCTATGCTATACGTGGTTTTTTCCTGCGTTATTATCATCATGAAGGTGCTTGAAGAAGAAGCGGAAGAAGGCTTCTCGTTGCCACTAGCGCACGCTCAGTATGCTATAGCTGGTTATAGTACATGGTGCTTCGTCTGTGTTCCGCCAAGCAACGATGACAGCCTACTACGGCCTGGAAAAGCTCTATACTGAAAAAAAATTGCAAAACATTAAATTTGCGACGTATCTGTCGTGTCATGGTGCGTGCGTGGGCGCATGTGTGGGTGTATGTGAGTGTGCGTGTGTATGTGTTCTTGCGTACCTGCCAGCCTGTGTGTGTGTTCGCGCGCACTTGCGTGCGTATGCTTGTGTGTACGAAATTGGAAATCTCTTCGCTTTATAACACAAATACGCCAGGTGCAGGTAAAGTTTTCAAAAAATGAACCTACATATTAGTCTGCATTCTTTCAGTCTACTTTTTTTTCTGTTCTCATGCAATGTTGTGTTCCTGTGTTCACGCAGGCGTATCGTAAACGAATGTATGCAAAACCTGCCTCACACTCAAAGCGTAACCTCGCTGAGCGGTTTTCAGACAGCCCTTCCTAATTTATACTAGAACGCCACCGTTACTAGAGTTTGAAGGTGCCCAATATGCGACAGATCGTCACCAGAAGCTGGATTTACAGGCATTAGAAAATCACGATTCGGGTGCCAATATTATGTGAACAAAACAAAGTTTCAGGGCTCCAACGTTGATAATATAGGCGTGGTATATTTTTCGTAAAATCAAATATTTTTTGAATAATGACGTAAGCACCCGATTCTGCTGAATCTATAAATGCAGTGAACGTCCCCTACAGAGTCTGTCTGAGCATGCAAGCTAACTGACAGTCTAGATGTGAGAGTCCCTTATTCCAGGAACCCTCCAGCTGCCATCACATACGAGTTTCTGTAATCAGTCGTCATTGCGCACCAAAATATTGTTTAGGAGGGCTGAATTGGGCTAAGAGTTGTACGTAGCCATGCAGCTATCGGAATTTCCGCACGATTCACAAAACGAGGTCTTTCCTTTTTCGGTATAGCATAGTGAGCCTAGGGTCCACTGCCACATCAACACAGACCTGTAGGTACTTCTTTTCAGCATAGCTGAGAAGTGCAGACCAGGAGCAGTGAGTCCACGGAGCAATAATACTTAGGAAGGCAAAACTTCGTTTGGCTTGGCGTCCCAATAAAGTCATGTTATTATCCACTGAAGTGACGCACCTTAGTCGGGAGGGTCTCCTAGCACCGAAGAGTAAATACACGGGTTGTTCTTTCCGATGAATCTTATTGTTTCAACGCCATTCGTAACGGATCCACCACTTACGCCTTACACACGAAAGTGTGCGCTTTGGGCACCTCTTCAACTGCTTCGAGTTTGGCAAATTAATGAGAACAAATCCAAGAATAAAAAATTACCTGATTCAAATATTTTGTCAAACATGGCGTACATGTTTATTTTATAACCTGTCATCGATAGCTCAGATATCGCCTGTTTCAACCAATATTGGGACTTCTACACACCATCATTTGGAATTTAGGTTCTCCTTATTATTCTTCTTTCTTTATATGATTGACGAATGGCTACTGCTGGGACGCACTAGTTCTTGCCATAACATCATTTTACGTGTTCAAGATCTTTAGGACGCTGCAAAATAACGAAGTGGGTGGAATGTTCTTTGCATAGCTCTGCGTTCTAGGGGTTAGTTCTCGCCCCGCCGCGGTGGTCTAGTAGCTAAGGTGCTCGGCTGCTGACCCGCAGGTTGCGGGTTCGAATCTCGGTTGCGGCGGCTGCATTTCCGATGGAGGCGGAAATGCTGTAGGCCCGTGTGCTAAGATTTGGGTGCACGTTAAAGAACCCTAGGCGGTCAAAATTTCCAGAGCCCTCCACTACGGCGTCTCTCGTAATCATTTGGTGGTTTTGGGACGTTAAACCCCACATATCTATCTAGGGGTTAGTTTTTAAGTTCGCCATAATATAGTCACTTTTATTATATTGCGACCTTAAAAACAATGATGCCGAAAAAACTATAGGGAATATTATAGGAAACAAAGTATTGTTAAATTGAAGAAAAATTAGGCAAAAAATAACATGCCGTCCCGAGGTTCTACGGCTGAGCTGTAGCGCCGCTTATCTCTCCACTCACTTCACAGGGTGTCTACGTGAATTTAGGCGTGGGAATGTCAGTCAGCGTAACTAGTAGCCATTACGGCAAGCGTAGGGCATTCTTTTTTTTTGCCTGTTTGCGCCACGTATAGCACGTGTTTGCATTACGAGCTGGGAGCTCACAAATACTTATATTCACAGATTTCCTCTATAAAGTGGACGGAGGAATAACTGAGAGGTAGAGCATCGCGCCTGTTGTTCAGAAGTAGGAGGTTTGGTCCCTGCCAGTGCAAAATTATCTTTTCGTCCTCATTTATTTTTTCACATTACCAACAAACTACTTCTGCCAACAACCCCTATATTTTCCATGGCATGATTGTATGTTGTCATGAATATTCTGTCGAACAAAGAAAACGCTCTCTTAAATGTACAATCCGCTCCCTCTGCCATCTTTCAATGGCACTAACCGACGAGTGTTCCTTCAAAGCGTGGTCAGCAGTCGTCAGCTGTCGGTGTACTCTTAGTATTGAGCAATTCTAACCTCATTGAGTGAATAGAAGCTTTTCAAAACCTTCTTCTTGCTGTGTGTTGCCGCAGCTAATCTCGGAAGGCATCGTTGATACGTGGAAAATCCATGCATCACCACGAAGTGATAAACGACGAGTGGGCGAAGCCCTGAGTAGTACATTCGCCCGGCCACTCGCGCATGTAACTCTGTGACATGCGTGTGTGCAGCATATATACAATGTTTTTGATCACAACTTGTATGTTCTGCTGAGCTTCGCATTTCATTTTGGCCTAATTATCTCTGTTTTGCGGTTCATGAAATGTAAAGCCGATGGTTCTTTGATAGGATCCAGCCTGATGTTAACAAAGACGACATCTGTACACGTTTTCTTTGCACATAGGTGTTTTTAGAAAGCTGAGTCGTCTAGGTGCTCCCACCACTCGTGAATGTTTGGTTTCATGACTATATGTCGGAATCGTACGAGAGCTTGCTTATCAGCTTTCGCTTCATGTGCATGTCAATGGCCACATCATTGGCTGTGTAGTTCTAGAAAGCCATTGAACCGTTTTCCTTAAGTCTATCAGGACGACGATCACGAGACCTTTGATTCCGTACTGGCCATTTACCAGAATAGAAGCTTGTTGTCGGCATGCCGCTTTGCTTCTGCGACCTGAACTCTCACCTCTGGTGTATCTTGTTTTCTGCGTCGACGTTGTCTTTCGCAGGCGAGAGAGCGTCGAAGGCACGTTCATGCTCGTTTTCGTCTATGGCAGAATGATAATGTGTGTTCTAAAAGGCGCCCAATATTCATCCTCAGCCGCAGCACAAAGAATGACAAAGTGCACATCACGCTTACATGTGTGTAGTGGGCGCCTCGCTTATAAGCAGAAGGACGAATGGCATAGTGGCAAAGTGGGTGCTTCCCTACTTGATCAGAGTTATGGTGCTGTGCCATGTGCTGTGCCGGACAACGGAAAAGCCTAGACCCTAGGGTGCTTCATCCCTAAATTTTGCGCAGAGAGCGATAAGCCAGCGTTGCCGGCACAGCGCGGAAGCCGGTGAGAGCGCTAAACGTTGACCGAAAATTAGAGGTTCCGAAAGCTTGACCTCCCAAGTTGAGCGCCACCCTCTCCCTATTTTATTGCTTTTATAGTTTCTTTTTCCGAAGTTGATTGAGAAAACAGACCAGATTGAACCCCATAGCGTTCTGAACATTTGATGTTTGCCCGGTAACGTGAATAACGGCATTGTTTCACTTATCACTTTGAGAATTTTACCGTGAAAGTGTTAAGGAGCTCGTTTCACAGAAATACCGGCGTTGGCATTGTTGTTGGATGTGAGCGAAAAGTTACTTTTTAGCGTGACCGAAAAATTAGGAAGGATGCAATTAAACTACATAATAAAGAGTCTCGGTATGAGTGTGGATCGAACACGGGTAACCTGCGTGGCAACCGATGTGCTCCCACACCGCCACGCTCCTCCTTGTATACATGGAAGTAACCTACTGAGTTTAATATGCAGTGAAAGTAACTTTCAGGCTTTACAAACATGCGCGTCCTGCATTCATGCTTCACTGTGCAACATAAAATATCGCTCTCATAATGCGTGGTACCAGCGTACATTGCCATCGGGAGTCACAGCATGGGATTATCATAGTGCCTTCATAGTTTTAAGTTTTAAGCCAGTCACCGCTACAAAAAGCTCACGCACTACTGCAACTTTAAGGTCACGTAGCGGGTGCGTGCCAAGTTCTAAAAGATTTTGTACACTCAGTGCTTGTATGCACCAGCAACACAATATCGCTATTTCGAACTTTTAAAGGCGAAGCTTAGAGGTTGCCTAATTTTTCTACATGATTTTCATCGTCCGTTTTAGTGCTTTTTCTCTTACAAAGAAATGAAAAGGTTTGTCTGCATGATGCTTTATTGGCTTTGTTATTCCTCGTTATGTGCACACCATATAGGAGTTTGTCATTTTGACGAGTGCGTTAACACTATAGATGTTGAAGCTGTGAGCGAAGTTACCCCCCTATCATAAACATCGCAATAATTGTAACTACCAGGTGGTCAAAATTTCCGGAGCCTTCCACTACGGCGTCGCTCATAATCATATGGTGGTTTTGGGACGTTAAACCCCACATATCAATCAATCAATCAATAATTGTAACTAGGAGTGTTGATATATTGAGCAGAAGGCCAGAGCTAGATCTAAGACACAGAATTAGAGCACTTCAAAGAACAAAAAAGAGTCGATAGTAGTGACAATCTTAGAGAGATAAGGCTGTCCGTTCTTCCTAAGGTCTTGAAACACTGCCTCTTTGTAGTTTGACAATCAGTAGATTTTCAATTTTTATCTTGACTGGTAGTTGAGAGAATCGCATTCACAAACTAGAACGAAGTGTTGTAGTCGTCATTGTAAATGATTTAAAATGATGCAGTTACTGAGCGCCGGTGCAAGACACCATGATTTTCTCCTTGCACATTTTTTCAAGACGTCTCCACCAAGACCACATATAGCCAACGAAAGCGTGCGATTCTTTCGCGTGAACCGTAATTTAGCCTGCAGGGCGTGGGTTCGAATCCCGGCTGCGGCGGCTGCATTTCGATGGAGGCGGAAATGTTGTAGGCCCGTGTGCTCAGATTTGGGTGCACGTTAAAGAACCCCAGGTGGTCTAAATTTCCGGAGCCCTCCACTACGGCGTCTCTCATAATCATATAGTGGTTTTGGGACGTTAAACCCCACATATCAATATTATCGTAATTTAGCCTCTCAATGAAACAGAACGCTAAAAAACTTCCGGCACGAATAAATGGCTCCCTGTGGGTATCGTCTGTCGCGCTGCCTCATTGCGTCTTATCGTTCACGCCGCTCGACGCATTCTAGGTCCTACTTGCTATCTTTGTTTACGTAAAGCAAAGCATAACCTTGTTGTGACGTAAGTAGGTCAGAAACGTCGCACGCTTAGCGTATACCTTATTGAATCAACGGGAGCACGTGATTGTGTGCTGCGCGGGGTTACATCGGATGTGAAGCCTATTGGTAGAGACAGATCCAGCACTGCTGAAACGAGGGTCAATTTCCCCAGAGAGAGGAGGACCAATTTTCCCCTTCATTTCGTGCTTCTCATCTGGCCCCCCGTCCAGCGCCAGCGCACCTCGACACATTACTCCAACCCGTTTTCTGGTACAATCCAATTTCGTTGCCCTTGACAATTTTCTGAAGGTTTTTGTTTAGCTCTGTTGCCGGCTGTAACCGTAAACGGAACCACCACCCTCATGATGGCACGTATGCACTCATGCCTCCCCGTTTTGTGTGCGATGAGCAAATATTAGCAGTGCAGCATCCCGGCTTTATTGTGTCGATGACGACGTTCCCCAGGCAGATATACGGACTATAGATATTCTGGCTAGCGACGTCCTGTATTTATGTGCCTCAAAACTTTTCATGAATGACTAGCTTTTTTTCTTTTTTCTTTGATGAACACTTAAGTCATAGCTAAATGATTGGTCGCTTAAGTAAAAAAAAAAGAAAAAAAATTGATTTTAACAATCTTGCGAGAAGAGATCGAAAGGGTTTTAATATGGACAAGTGAAATTACAAATGTATATTTTCTTGAACTTGATCTATTTATAAGAATTGTACCAAAAATGTGCTACGAAAATTAATGCAGTGGAAAGACGATCTCTTGTGTTCGTGGGCGGCAGTGAAAAAGCAGGAACTCAAGAAACTGTTAGCGAGTGAAGTAAGGCATCACGATTCCGTAATCGAAAAACTAATAACGCCAGAAAAGTAGTCACGTTAGTTCACGCTAGCTTGTGTGGTATGTTTCGTCAGGCGGTAAACGGAATTTCCTACCAAGGGTAGGTAAACGCTGTGATACAACACCCAAATATATGGCAGCATTCATTCCATGGCTTATTTTCGAAACATCACTTAAATTTAGTTTTTTATGGCGTAGTTCCTGTGCCTGGACGGCACTACCGGAAACTAGGCTCACACTATCGTCTCGAGTAAACGCAGGTCTTCAGATACTCGCTTATTATCAGAAACTAACACTGTGCAGGAACTCTCTGTTTTAACTATAGGGCAAGGGCTCCTTATCTTCTTGATGTTGATGAAGGAGAATAACGATCACGCCACCACTGAGTAATAAGTTATTTGCAACTTGCGTAACTCTTGATACAGCTTTATTCCCTATTTTTAAAGATACTACCACCATCTACATCAGCAGCAGCAGCATCAGCAGTCTGACTTTGCCAAAAGTAGGCCAAAGTTCTTCCCAATGTTTTGCCAAACAACACTAACCTCTGCGGGCTGAGCCCTCGCTAAAGCCGCGAACTTGTCAACTTGATCTTCCCACCTGACTTTCTGTCTCTCCTTAGGGGGTTTGCCTTCTCTTGTGATCCACTGAGTTATTCTTGATAACCAGCCGCTATCTTGCGTATGCACTACACGCCTGGCCAATTATCAGGTGTTTTTTTTTTCAATTTGGAGTATGAAGTTCTGAACACCCCTTTGGTACCCACCCACTCCTTTCACTTTTCGTCCCTTAGGGTGAGTCCAGCTGAACCTAAAAAAGTATATATTTGGGGCATCCTAAAAGTAATTGCATTTTTTTTGTCAAGGTATGATTTCAGTAAGCAGAACAAACGCTATAATAGTTCCGGCATCAAGCACATAAGAAGAATAATTACACTCCTGAAGAAAAAATAATAAAACGGGTGTTATTTCTCTGCGTAATAACCTAACGGGACTTTGCCAGTATCGTACAAGCTCACTGTACGTATGCATGCTGCATTTTATAAATGACGTCATACGCAGGTAACTAGCAAGAAGTTGTGCATTGTGTTTTTACATTATGCGAAACATTTTTGCTAAAGATACTGAGCGAATCTATTCATTCTATCATAACAACGAAACAGTTTTTCGCGCATATTCCGGCCAACCCGTGTATACAATTCTATATATTGAATACGAAATATCATAGGCGCGGCCGGAACTACGCTGACAAAGAGTATCATTTACAAGATAATTTGAAATCCTGTCTGAGTATTAGCCATGAGTAACGTTGAAGAAATAATTATAACAGGCCTGAAAAGAAGTCGCACGTGAAAACTGTATGAATAGCTGTTTACCATTGGTATTTCAGGCACAGTGAATAGCTCGACGTGTCTGACATCTTTTTTTGCGAAACTTATGCCATAATTCTTGCTATTCAATAATATTGGATACCAACTACCCGAAACTTCACCTGCGGCTACCCTCTGGTCTTTCCAGGAAAGAAGGCACAGTACGATGTTGTCAGCACCTGGGTGTAGCCTTCACCAATGCCTACTTATTTAGGATCGGCATGGCCGACAGCGCAAAATGCAGTGACTGTGCCGTCGGTTAGACTAATAAACACATTTTATGTTACTACCGAGCATACACAATCGAGAGGCTTCACCTCCACATTCTTCTCTGGACAAAAGTGATTTCACTGTCGAGAAGGTATTTTGACCAGGAGCTGCCTATCCCAGTTCCGAAAAACAACTAAAGCGACGTTGCGTTTCCTCAAAGACACTAACCTGCTTCACCGTTTGTGATGTGAAACGTGAAACTGTTACTGGTCGGCGCAATTATGGGAATTTTTTCTCTTCCTCTATAACTTTCTTTTCGCCTCTCTTTCTCCAGTGCAGGGTAGCCTACCGAGGCTCAGCCCTGGTTAACCTCCCCGTCTTTCTTCTTGTTCTTTTTCTCTTTCTCTCTCTCGTCGCCTTTGCTTCAAACAAGAAAAAAAACATGTTCACAAGAGAGTAGCCATAAACGTTTTTTTTTTTCACGTTCGCACGAGCGTAGTTCTCGCAAGCTTCAACAGAGACCAGGATTGGCATTCAAGGTTTATATTAAAAGCTAGAAACAGCAATTACCGGTATGTGCAAGTGCCAGACTGAGGACCGTTAAGGAAATGTCAATGAACGCTGATAAGTGGCAAATGTGTGCATGATGGTTGCGCGGAATTTAAATGGTTGTGTTTGGAATTTTCTTGAACAAGGTCAAAACTTATAACGACATTCTACTCATTGTGTGCGAACTACAGAGCTGTAAAAAATCAATGTGAATTTTTTGAAGGTGGAAACAAAATAAAGCCAACGATTGATTGATTTCTTAATTTTGTGAGAATATGGCCTTGCTAGGTATTTGTAGACTTTCTTTTAGCCAGTGTGGTATAATGAGTTGTGTGCATTTTTCATGTAATTGAGCTAAATGTACTTAGTGCATATCAGCAAAACTCATTTTGTTATCGCTGCACCCAAACGCCCGCAAATTCCAAGGCAGACAAGTTGCTATAACGACGAAGATCAACATGTTCAAATGACTTTTTTCGTCTTCAAAACGTCTTGTCAGGTGTCAGTGAGGATACAGTGGCATGTTAACCACATATGGAATTAGCGCCACTTTGAAATGCAAGGAAAGGCAGGGAGGTTAACCAGACGCACATCCGGTTTGGGTAGCAAACCGGATGTGCGTCTGGTTAACCTCCCTGCCTTTCCTTGCATTTTTATCTCTCTCTCTTGAGATACATAACACTAATGGAAGACAGGAACAAGACTCGGAGCATGTAGCACTTCGCCTTTTCTCCGCTATTTACGCTACTTACGGGAGCGCCCTGCGCGTGTGTATTCGCACACGCACACTTATTCCTGAAGTGTGTCTCAAATGTAGGTGTGGGCTTGCAGGAAAAGCGGCCAGAGCTCAGCCAGTCATTTCGCATACCATCGCAAAGACGGTGGTACATGTTCAGCGGCAGTCCTGTGCTTCTCTGCGAAAGAGAAACGACCCTTAGTGCGCACGAAACTCTCGCTTTGGGAGCCGTTCGTCCACGTAGACAGCAATTAGCTCAGGGCCTCCGGCAGGCTCTGCTCAGTCGCACTTATGAGCAGCAGATACACTTTGCTGTATTCTCTTGGGCCATCGACACTGCCGCTCCGTATTGTGGTTTTTGGGATTACGCAAGCACCATCCCACTGGTAGGAAGGCAAGAGATCTCTTAGAACACTCAGCGAAAGAACGTGGCAAGGATTTTGTGTTTTGCTGGGTTACGAATGAGGACGAAATGTTCCTGCGGCAAAGTGGAAGAAAGGGGGTCACCTAGTTGGTTCTTTAGGAGCAAGAACATCAGCGCGATGGTGGTGGTGGTTGCGGGAGTATGGAACGCTTACCTTCGATCTGTACCCCGCTACGCTTTCAGCGTTGACTTACGCACAGCTTTCCTCTGCATGGCAAGTGTAGTAGAAGGGGTTCATGTGTTCTACTGTTTAGTTTTCATCTTTTCAACACGTTATACTTAGTGAGTGTTCTCTCTGTTACTATAGCAGTCGGAGCGCGAGAGCCACGTAATGCATGCGAATTGAACGAACCGAATCCGCTTTTACCGCTGTTGTCTGTCTGTCTGTCTGTCTGTCTGTCTGTCTGTCTGTCTGTCTGTCTGTCTGTCTGTCTGTCTGTCTGTCTGTCTGTCTGTCTGTCTGTCTGTCTGTCTATCTATCTATCTATCTATCTATCTATCTATCTATCTATCTATCTATCTATCTATCTATCTATCTATCTATCTATCTATCTATCTATCTATCTATCTATCTATCTATCTATCTATCTTGAAGTTCTTTAAACAACTACATAACTACATACTGTAGCCTATAGTGTGCGGGTATTGGGCTCATGTGATTCGATGTCTATAGACGTAAAACTCCACCCAGGTGGCGCTGCGAAAAACACCGCCGCTGGCACTCCCATTGCTGCCCTGGCCATAACTTGGTAGTGCAAAGAAAGCCGTTCGCAAGCGAATGTGTATTTTTGACTATAAAAACCCCCCACACCCTATTTAGTTCGTGTTGAGGTGCGTGTTTATCAAAATCAAGGATTTGGGAAGCTTCCCACGTCAATCCACCCGCGCTTCAGAAAAGCGGGAAGCTCATCAAAAGCAACTTTGGCCGCAATGCAACAGATGTTTTGGTTATTTCGGCATGCTGGAACTCGACAGTGCAAGCGAGAATCGGATGAAATCGAGTTAGAGGCAAGCCCTACGACATGAGTTATATTTGCGCTTGAATGAGTTACATTTGGTACACGAATAATGCCCAAGCGTTGAAGTACAAATACGAGCAATATATATAACGATCAGTGAAACGAAGCTCACTTGATCAGCCACGAATGGCCCCAACTATTTTCGTGTTCACATTTGCATTCTCCCTTACTTTCCTCTTCCTGTGTGTTAGACTGTTTTACTACGCCTCCTCAAGTGCACCGTACAAAGGTATCTTCTGTCTCTATATAGTGGAAGTAAGGATGCATGCGCGTTTACTTTGACGGGGCACAACCAAGGGTGAAACCGAGATAGCTTCAGCAATCGCGGCCAAGCGCAAGAAAGCCTGAAGGTAGTTAGGACCAAAATTAGGCGATTTACTTGTATGGCGCACGTGTTAGCAGTTGCTAGTTAACTACTCTTTCAGCCTTCAAAATGTACGTGCGCGGAGCTGTGTGATGACCACCGATTCAGATTATGAGATGGTGTGGGGCACGCAATGTTTAGCGCGTTACCAGTCTTGATTCAACAGTTACACGCCATCGCGATCCACGGTCAGAAGCTCTGCTAAGCTTTCTGGTCAAAGTTACAGCCCACATTATCAATTTTTTTAATGTGACCGACTGTGAAGAGAGCGAGTAATTCACTTACCCAACCCGTTCACAGCAGCTCGTATCCAGCAATATAGCCATTCTGCTTCGTACGACAGCTAAGTAAATCAGTAAAACTAACCATTGCTATTCAGTTCTTGATGTTCGTGATATTCGCAAAGCAATAGTAGAGTGTTTAGTGGTCTTTCCTTGTAGCGTGTGAAACTGATGTGTAAGCTTTTGTTTTCAGCATAGTTCTGTAAGGGGCTAGTTTTTTTTTATTGATATGTGGCGTTTAACATCCCAAAACCACTATAAGATTATGAGAGACGCCGTAGTTGAGGGCTCCGGAAATTTCGACCACCTGGGTTTCTTTAACGTGCACCCAAATCTGAGTACACGGGCCTGCAACATTTCCGCCGCCATTGGAAATGCAGCCGCCGCCTGTAAGGGACTGGTTAAAATGCTGTGGCAAAACACTGATGGAAAAACACTAGTTAAAACGCGCTGGTATGCTCGGTCCTGCGTAAGTGTGTAAGAGGCCATCACCTCTTCCATGGGGTTTCCTCATGAAAAAAAAAGTAGAGTATGCGGCGCTGCGATGATTCAACGACAATGGGAATGATCGGTAGTACACGGATTAGCCATGACTTCGTACTTGCGGGCTTCGAATGCTCTTGTGGCTTTGTTAATTGTTGTGTTTTCGTTTTGTTTGGATAATAGAAGAAACCGTTTCGATCTAAATTTTCCAATTTCCAATGGTTATTCTAGAATAGTTAAGATGGTGAAGTGCAACTGCTAAACGTTTGCTGATATTTGTTTCATGTCAAATCAGCTCGAAGTCACGCGAAGCTTAACTGAGCCGTAAGTAGGAAGATCAGACAAATCAGTGTACAGCCCATCATTCCCATGCTCGATTGCTGAGGCACCGTGCATGGTAGCTCCCGTATACACTAGAGCCAGAGTTACCTCTGGCGTATATATACGAAAGTCTATGACCTCTCCCTGTTACACTCTTGCAGCAATCAGGTTTGTGCTTCGGAGGACGAGATTCGGCTGAAGCGCGATGAGCGCACGTGCTCCCACGTCGCCTGGTGATCAACCCGCGTGGCGTGCTCCAACAAGACTTCGGGACAACTAACAGCTACAGAAACTACACTGAATTCAGTCGCGAACTTTGGGACACTTGTCTGTATATTTTATACTTTGCATTAATCTTTTCTGCCATAATAAAAGCTAGTTTGATTATTTATTTATTTATTTTTATTCCAAGAACGGCGCCTGAAACGCGAATTCACTGGTGCGATTAAACTTTATGAGCTATTTTCTTTGCTCCGGGTTAGATATTTGAATTATCATGATGATGGAAACACACTGACTCGATGAATTTTTCTGAAAAATAAATAGATAAAACAAGTTTTTGTGTTGCCTCGAAATTAATTACCGTTTGAAAGACGCAACCTCGAGTGAAGCGATAGAGGTTACGCGAAGCTTACGAGCTTAACGTAACCTCTCACTGATTGTTACACTACCACGCCATCTGTTATATCATGACACCTGATGTGTGAAAGAGCTACGGTGCCAAACGAATTCACGCACCCCATTATTCAACCTACGTGAATCTCGAATAGAGAGACTTCTGCACATAAAGAAGAACGTGTTAAAAGGAAGACTCAAAGAGCGAGGTAGGAATACGGGGATTAGACCAAGAATGAGAGAGTGACTCATCGTTCATCGCTGATCGAATTGTCGACCGAGGTCTGTCCTGGAGTGTTTGAGAGGAGATGATGACTCCGAGAGAAAGGTGAGATTGAAAGGTCGCGAATTCTCTCCTCTCCAACATCGAGTCAATAACAAGGGAAGACCAGTAGGATAAATCTTGCCTCGCAGACACGCTCGCTACAGGCGTTAGCGCGGCTTTAAGTGGCACTCCGACCCCAAAGACCACTGTCCCCCACCGAATACACCCTGTTCGCTTGTACGAGCGTCAGCGGTGGTGAGGTCACCGAGCCATCACCGGCAAGTCTGCTCGTACATTTGTTTACTGCCCCTGCGCTGCCCCCAAAACGTGCTTTATGAAGCGTTCAGCCTTCTCTTGTCCTGGGGAGCCAGAAGTTGAGTGGAACCGTGTTTGCGGGTCACCACAAACACGACGTAAGGTCCAAAAAGTCGTGGTGGCATGACTAACGCATTTGTATGTGGCACTCAAAGCTTCGAGAATTGAAAGTTGTATTTTCAAGTGGAAAGAACGCTGACTGCAATAATAACAATATGTTAGGCGTGGGTGCAGACAAAGAGAACTGCTTCACTCGTTTGATGAGACCTAATTCACATACTTAAACACATTACTTTAACAATGCTCAAAGTCTGTTCAAGGCTCGTAGGTCTCGAAGGAACTATAGATGCTTTTCGCAGCTCAATCTGCGCAAACGCAATCGGCTAGAGAACTGAGCTTTTTATTAATAGCACGCCATGTATATAAAAACGCTTCAATAAGTAGCACAACAAGGCATTGCATTGCTTGATGTATCGAAAAAAATTGGGGGACCCTTAAGCTTCGCCCTTAGGAGTTGAACGTAATAGCGAAATCCGGTTTCTAGTGCACCCTCCAACCGCTAAGTGCATACTTATTCATATGTTTTGTTACATACACACGCACGCACACTAACACGCACACAGTAGATTAGACCACCACGTGCTATGATCGCCAAATGGGTACGTTTTCGTCATTACACCTGTCGAACAAAATGCGTTAAAGGTGTCCTGAAACACTTTTCCAAGTAACCATGGAATGAATTCACTAGAAGAGCTTAATGCCTCATGAATCATCGCCGTCGAAATTTCAAGAATCCGTCCAGTGCGAGTGCAGTTAAAAAGCTTTATCGCATGCTGCAATTGCATTATCTATTCTCTCGTCCCAATGAAAGCACAGGAAGCTGAGCAGGGAGGGGTGGCAGTGCAAAGAAACTCCCACGCGTCGTGACCTTGTGCACATTTTTTTTAAGAAAGCGTGGCTTTCTCAGTGTGATTGTGCACGCACGCGTGGACAAGTAGCTGCCTCCAGCAGCTATCTTGGTGACTTGATCTTTCGATTACAGATGCACAGACGATTTTTCGCTCACAACCAACGGGGCCGACACCGGCAGCGGGTTTTCCGCGACACGAGCTCTTTAACGCTATCGTGTTAAAAGCTTATTTATAATATCTGTTTTATCCATACATAGCATACACAGAGCCAGCAAACTTCTCAACATGTATTTTGACAACGAGGTTTTTACATGCCTGTGGAACTTTTTTCAATAGTCAAGAGTGGAGTTGAATTATAGCGAGGCACGGAGTTCACCCACTGGTGAAATGATGACATCGCAAAACTTGGTATATGAACATAAGTGATCGATTTGAGAGTGAATAATGCGTAGTAACATGGAGTTGAATTGATAAATTCAATCGAAAAGCTTCATTGTAGATAGGCATCATCCTCTCTTTTCGTGACTTCCCAATCTAAGTGAAATGCTGTTTCTTATTAGGATACATAGGAGCTTTAGCATATAGATACTTTATGTCTGTTACTTTGCCACTCATTTAGCACCTACGAACTAAACTCAGACAAGCTGGCTGTTGCGGGATTTGTGGTATGCAGCGCCAGTGAGCCTTTGTTCTTAAGCACTGTAGGAACACTTGTGACGATATTCTTATTTATGGAAGCTTACACTAATTCTCACTGTCAGAATGTATATTAACCGAAACGTAACCAAAATAATCAGCAATGACGTCATCAAACCACCCGGCCGCGGTGGTCTAGTGGCTAAGAAACTCGGCTGCTGACCCGCAGGTCACGGTTTCGAATAACGGCTTCGGCGGCTGCAGTTTTGATGGAGGCGAAAATGCTGTATGCTCCCGTGTCCTGAAACTTGGTGCACGTTTTGGAACCCGAGGTGCTTAAAATTTCTGGAGCCTTCCACTATGGCATCTCTCATAATCATATCGTAGTTTTGCGACATTAAACCCTACATACCAATCATATCAATCGACGCCATCGAACCATCGGCTGCTTGGCCTTCTGGTGTCCCTATCATCTCAAATAATAAAGACACGCGGTTTTACATCGAATAGCAATACTTTTATAAGCATTGAAGAAGCTTGTACCCAGGAACTCCACCAGTATGGTTCCTGAACAGTGAAGAATACACTTGTTTTGCTGGCTAAAGTGATGATCAAGAGATTCAAGGTGGCTGACTAACAGAATCATGCACCATGCTACTCGTTCATATATTCATTTCTCGCCGTCTTATTTTTGCATCTCTCTTCAACTCTACTCAAGGTAAGTATAATAACCAAGTCAGTAAAGTTGTCACGTGGGCTATACTTTTGTAATTGGCATTGCAAGATATTGCACAAGAAAAGCGTAGCATGCAAGGAAGACATGAAGACAACCTGTTTTCTCTTGCTTTTTCAAACCTGACAAATCCAGAAAATAAACATTTCAAGACGAGAGAGTGGCCATCCTAAAAACTTACACCCCACTATTTCTTCGCTGCGCTACTGTCTTGTTCCCAGTCTTGGAAGTTCAGTTCTTCCAGCATCGATCCACATTTCCACTAAGCTCCCACGAGGTGCTTCCATTTTCCCAATCTGGCACGCAAACGTTTGTCATGCCTTCTGTCAACGCTTCTATTTTTTGCAACCGTACATACGATGCATACGCCCCTCGTTTCACCGTAAATGTAGTTGCGACGTTGGCGCGAGTTAGCCGAAGAGTCACGTATATGCCTATAGCGTCACTGCGAAGTCGCAGGTGACAGTAATGAAATTTCGGCTGACGGGAAACCAATCTTTTTACTCTACGAAATCCCGGGAGCGAGACATGAACTCGTGGCCTATAGATGCGATTATGGTTGAATAACTTGCGACTCAAGTTCTGTCCTGTCAAGTTTTTTGCTGCACGAGGCATGTCGATTGTTTACTTTTTGTGATATACGGGGGCACAAATAACGCATCTTATACGATCGAGCAGCCCAGCCTTGCGTCAGTGCATTTAAAGAGCACCATTACACTTGCTCTAACTTACATTATAACGCTGCTCGGGCGGAAATCAAAATTCCCATCAATTTATTCTCAACGTTCCTGTCGAGACAAAGGGTAAGCTGAGCAATAGCACCATGACGCGAGAGTTGACAGCAGGGCGCATTTGTTTCCGTCTTGGCTTGTCTTCTGAAGTGTGCTTATAGCATTTTTATCCAAGGAGAGAAAGACTGCACATTTCTGCAGCCTCCACAAGAGATCATGGCTGATTGCTGTTACAAATGAGCATGTAAAATAATGCTTTGACGCTGATGCCTACTCTCAAGCCGTATTTTTCAGCACAAAATTTCTATTCGTGGGGATTTCGCAAAAGCCGCATTTCGTAAATTTTATGAGAAAGTGGCCATTTCGCGACGGAAGTGACATCACGCTGGCTTTATTCTTTGGTGTACAGCTCGACTATTCGAAGCCTTTCGTCCTCAGGTACTCTAGCCATGCTGCTTCTAAGAACTAGCTCCGCCGAAAATGTGATCAGCGAATAAATATGCCCCCAGCTGTGGAAGTCTGTGAAAGCGATAACGAAGCCCATCCCTCGCGTAACCTAATCTTTGTGCTCACCAAAAATCTAATCGTAAGCTTTTCAAAAGTCGTTCGAACCAGCCAGCCGCTTTTGATAACAGACATGGAAATTGATGGTCGATGGAGCGAGCACTGTAAGCTTGTCGCTAGCGCTAGCCGAGCGTAGGTCGGGGTAGTAGCAGACGACGCGGGCAAGTACCGCCCTTGCGATTCCGCGCGCATGCTCCGCGTTTCCGAATCTCGCCAGCAGTTGGCGCCCCGCGGACCGCCCACAGCGTGCTCGCGTGTTCCCCCTAACAGTGGACCGTACTGTACAAGACATCGTATTTCTTCGCACGCCTTTCCGCTCTACGTATTCTGTAAAGCTGAATCACGAGCAGTGTTTTTGCCGGTGTTTTCTGGCGTTGCATCTCTCGGCACATTGGCATACACGCCGCCAGAAAAGGCAGCCAATCACAAGAAAAGCGCTGAGGCCAGCACCCGTCCAGCGTCACACTTGTTACCAACGTGAATGAACCTGACACCTTAAAGGGGTACTAACACAAAAACTTTGGACACGCATTTTTTTGCTGCAATGCGATGTTGGGGGCCTCTTAGTCATGACACGACACATATTTTGCTGCAGCACGTGACAGATAATTGATTACAGGCCCCTCATTATCAATCAGTTTCAGTTTCGGTTTGAGAGGGTTCCAAAAACTTGGTGCAATTGACGCCCCCTAGCGTGTGCATCTCTTGACCACGTCAGCACACAGAACAGTGACGCACTTTCACATGGTTCGCATGAATAATTACTTTCGAATAAGAAACGGGACTTGAATGTCGCCAAACAGAAGACTTTTTCAGCGTGCGCCATGGCCATGCACTCGCAACCAGCCGCCGATAAATTTAGACTTGGCAAAACTAACATGGCAAAAGAAAAATCGCGGCTATGGCGTCTTCGTAACTTTGAATTAAATTGAATTTTATTGGTCACACCTTTTACAAAAAATTTGCACACACTGCGTGGACCCATAGCTATAGGCTAGTTTAGGTCCAAAAAAGAAAGATTTTATAAAGACACTTCGGAAAAGTGTAACTTAGAAACTTATACAATATCAATAAAGAAATAACTGAAGTTTTTACAATCTAATGTAATAAAGAATCGGCAAAGAAACATTACAGTGCATGAAATAACCGCACTAAACTGTTACAATGCACGAGAGAACGAAAACGGAATAAACACCTACTTAAATATTGAAATCAAGACAGCCATCAGACTAATTATGACACGACATTAATAAATCAGTACAATCTTCTAACTAATGTTTTTGTAGTGCCTTAGCGAAATTTAAACACATTTTTATTTCAAAAGGAATAACATTCTAGATTTTTATACCAACAAACTGTAAGAGCCGTTCACCATATACGTTGTTAGTTCGTGAAATATTCCATTTACCAAAGGTTTGTTGTCTAGTAGAACGACAAGGGGCGGAAAACATCGACACATAAAAAGGGTGGTCGTAATTATTAACTGTGTGTACGCATCTGGCTAGTTATAGTTTCCGTCGCTTGTCGAAAGGCAAAATAAGCAATCTCGAAAACAAAGGTTTGCTGGGATCATTATACTTGGAATTAGTAATGATTCCTACAGCCCGTTTTTGAAGTTGTCTAACCGGGTTCAGGTAATTTGTGTACGTGTCGCCCCAAGACTCAATGCAATATGAGATATGACAATCAATGAAAGCATAATAAAGCATTCGTAGAGTAGTGGCGAATGCTTTATTGACCGCAGAGTGGTGACGTGAGGGAAGTAGGGGGTCCTCTCGGAGTCCCCTCCGGGTCCCCTCTGAGGGTGTCTATAGCGCTATGGAGTTGGCCACTGACGCAAAAGTTCAAAATTACTTCAAAATACCTTCTAAGCTATAATTGCTGTTTATATCTTGCAGATGATATTCGAATGTTCACGAAAATCGACCCCGCAGGCTATCTTGGCTCCGAAATTTTGTGTCGGTACCTCTATAACATTCATCAGTGTGCAGTGTCCGTCGATGAATGAACAAGTTATATTCCTGATTTAAGGTTTTATGTCTCATTTGGAACAATGAATTTAGTAAAACAAGTCGTGATGGCCCCGAAAAGTGGCAGTGTGACTATTGGGAATAAGACAAAACAAGAGCTTGTAATATGTGGCCTCTAAGCTTGGAAGTTTTGAACATCTTCGAGCCACGTATTCGAACTGCCACGCCTACCCATGAACTTGACGATGGTGCTCGAAAATGGTTCGAAAAACTTCCTAGCGCTTGCTGTCGAAGCTTCTGAGGATCAAGCTAAGTAAAAGTACAAGCATCAGCTGGAAACTTGCTGGTCACACAGGGCCTGTCCACAACCTATAAAACACATTATGGCAGCAAGAACGATGCCACTACGCCGCGGCATCATGCCTGTTCTAGTGGCGCATGAGGACCTGCGTTAAGCGAAAGCATTCTTACCACAATAAATGAACTTGGCCACTGACGCGATTGCCCCTGAGCCCCTGCACTCAAGCTGAATGAAACCTAACCCAAATACGCATTATGCCCACTGCCGCAAGTAGCGAACAGTGCAGGCGCACGATAGCGAAAATGAGGGCCCAGAAGGGTTTACGAAAGAGCTTATTTCGGGGATCACCCCCACGTTAATCCTCATTAGCACTCGTGGCTTGCTTGCGTCCGGATGCTATGCCCCGTGGCCCCGAGTACAAGCTGTCGCTCCTCCATACCGCACATCATCTGCTTCGCCTGGCAAGCGTGAGCCAACTGTTCCAGCTGTCATGTACGCTAAACAAATGACGCTTCACTCCCGAGAGGACATCTGCGGCTGCGTTCCTAACGAGAATCGGCTTAATCTGTGGGAGTACAGCTGTGGATGGGCGCTTCGTTTGTCGTGGTCCTACTGATTACATTTTCCCACCAACTAGGAATGCTTTGTTGAGCTTAAAATGAAACTTGTGGATTTTAAATGTGAATAGGAAAGAAAACAGGTCTATTCTTGCATATTTACGGGTTCAGCATCATTGAAGTAAGCCTTCAATTGCTTCGGTATTGTCACGCCACCACCGTTGCCTTTCACGTTCTCTAGTATCCTGCCGTTTTAAGTACTCTGGGTGTCCGCTCTGCATCGTTGCTTCACAGCCATCTGCTGGGCAAACTGTCTTCTTCTTCGTCTTGTGTGAACTGGCGGTGAATGGCAGGATTCACCCAAATTTCGTGAAACATATTTGTTTGAATTGATGGCAGTTTTCCGGCAGATGATACAAGAGATAAGTGACAATCGTACTTTTTCAAAATTAAAGCGTATCTTGAAGGTTACAGTATCATCAAAGATACGAAAAAAAAAGAGTCTTGCTTGTTACCGCGCTTGGAACATCCCCAGTTGAAGTCTTATGTGGAAAAGTGGCGCCCCGAGCACAAAGTTTTTTTTTTTACTTACTGTGACGTCGTACGGCAACCTTCTTCAAACAGCTATTATAGCCCACATCCGCCCGAGATTATCGAGCGATTCAACTTCTATTATCCCTGTCAGCAAGAGGAAGAACCTATGCAAGCAAATGGCGAACAATCGACAATTTGCGTCAGTGTTAAACAACATGATAAGAGCGGATGGTGTGTGGTGTAAGGCCCAAGAGCTTGCAAAAACAGCTGCCAGCGAAGAATGACTTCTCTTTGGCTGTCGCTAATGCCCTCACTGTTGCCGCAGAAACCACAAAGTTAGACTCACAAGGCGAAAACGAGCAGTCTAATGAACTGCAACTATCGCCGTGACGTGAACAAGTCTCGGAGGAAAAAAAGACCGTTGACGCTTAAAGCACTGTGTAAAGGTTGGGGCAATTGCGGGTACAAAGTATCTTCACGCAGGCTGAAAAAGCTGCGGAGTTTGAAACGCTGGTGGAAGGATCCCTTTTCCGGCACCACCACCAACGAAATACTAGCAGTACCTGCGTACGCGATGGATGGTACTGAAAATAGCGACACTAGTACTTCGCAGATTCGGTCGTTGACTGCTGCTCTGGCCTTGATTCCGTCTGTCAGAAATTGTATAATTTGGGGTGGCAACAAACTTACTATGAACATCAACACAGGATCGCTAGTCTGTGTAATTGTGAGGACAGTTTGTTAAACGTACCGTGAACGATGGCCGCACAACTAGAAGCTAAGATAAAGCTGTCATGTTACACAGGCAAGCTGCCAGTGCTTGGAGTATTCATCATGAACCTTCTTGTCGCTATTCTACAGTAAACTGTAGCCTAACAGTTCTGAATTGTGATGGCCCCAGCATTTTCGGGTGGAATCTTTTGCAGAAAATGCGAGAAGGCATCTCTTTGTTACACGTGAAAAGAGAAAGCAGATTCACGTCCCCTTCCACAGCACTACTGGACCACTCCACGGAGCTGTTCACCGACAGAGCTGGACTGCTGAAAGGCCCAACAGGTCGACTACATGTCAAGGACAAAGCCAGCCCCAAGTTCTACAAAACAAGAAAGGTTATATTTGCACTTCACAAAGAAGTGTCTGAAGAACTAAACAGACTAGTCGCAGAGGGTACAATTCCTACTCTTCCTCATTATGAGTGCACCACACACATAGTACCTGTGCTGAAAAAAGACAAAGCAGTACAAATTCGCGGGTATTTAAAGTCACTTTCCGCCATGTGTGCGAAGCGAAACAATACCCAATGCTGATTATGGGTAACATATTTGGCAATTTCTGCGGGGGGGAGAAGTTCAGCATTCTAGATCTATGAGACGCTAACAATAAAATTTCTCTTCGCGTCAGCCCAAAAAAATGCTGGTGGTTATTACTACTCACAATAGAATATTTTGCTACAACCGTTTACCTTTCAGCATAGCTTCTGCACCCACTATACTTCAAGGCAAGACCGAAAAAGTACTACTAGGTCTGCCAGGTACCCAAACGTATTTAGATGAAGTACTCACAGCAGACACCGCTGGTGACCTGAATGCTAACATTGAGGTGGTGCTTCATCATTTTAAAGAGCGTGGCATCGATCTTCGCACCTACAAATGTACACTGTTGTCCTTTATAAAAGGGAAGACGCGAACATGTGGCCTGCGCTCTGCGACGGCTGCCTACAGCACAATCAACCGACACCCAAAGGAGACATGTTCGCTTTCAGCGTCATCTGTTACTGAAAAAAAATAATAACGAGTTATGGCTGGTAGACAAGCGCTGCTAGACTGCACTCTCTCTCTGCTCACGCCTGCCCTGCGTAGTCCACTGCCAACATATCAAACGTTGTTCGCGACCACGGCGCAAGCTGCAGTAGTCGACCGATATCGCTCGCCGCACGAGCAATCAGGGAACGTAATCTGGCAGTGCTTGTCTACCGGCCGTAATTTGTTATCTTGTTTGGCTATAGATGACGTAAAGCAAACGTGCTTTCTTCACTTGTCGGTTGATGTAGGCAGCCGCCACAGAGCGCAGGCCATGCGTTCGCGTGTTCCCTTTCATAAAAAACGACAGTGTACAATTACCGAGTTATCAGTAACCCGTCTTCGTCACTGTATACGCAGAGCGATTACATTTTGTAGACAAATTGATAAAATAAGGCCGGCTCCATCCTCGCGCAATGTCACAGAATTGTGGTCAATTATGTGTATGATCGCATTTTGCAACAAGTATTTCCAGATAATTTGTCTACGTTGCTTGGGCTGTTATACCGAAAGAGAGAGAGAATAAGGTAGAGTGAACGGCAGAGAAGCCGCTATACTGTTTTTTAGAAAAAAGAGCAAAATGAGTTTGGGGCAAGAAAGAACGAGCTTTCGAAGAGGCCAGGAATGTTCTTTGCGCTGCACCATTTCTAATCAACTTTCATGCACAAATGAGCTACTCTTGGAATGTGACGCTTTTTCGCATACGCAGAAATTGTTTTTTGCGTCAAATAAATGGCGAGAACAGGCCTAATATATTTACAACTCAGACATTGACCGTAGCAGAAACGAAGTACTTCCAAAATAAACGCTAGGTCCTAGCATTGGTGCACGGTTTTACTTGGTTCAGGGATTACTTTCAGGGACACGAATTCACAATCATCACTGATCACCGTGCCTTGATAGGTCTTTTATGGGCAAATCATCAGACCTCTGCCAAGATGGGCTGTGTTGCTGGGTGCTAACAAGTGTAAACTGCTGTTTACACCCTGTAAACTGATGCTGAACTCCGATGCTCTGAGACGTCTGCTAGAACAGTTGCAGGCGCCGTCACCAACCGTAGAAAATTGGGAGTACACGGGACTCGCCATAGACAAATGAGATCATTGCGCAGTGTCACGCCAGGAGTGTAAAGCACTGACAGTAACCGACGAGATGCTATCGAGATGCTATGAAGGCTCTGCAGGAGTGTTATCATTGGTTGGCTGTCATCGCGCCCTGTAGGCACCTTAGGGAATTACAACTCTGTAGCCCCAGAACAGCAGAAGTCCTATAGAAAACTTGGCACTGTCCGAATAATACAAACAGCGACATCAATTCTCCGCCAAAGGAGTTTCCTGTTTTGGGGCTACCGAGTAGTATTCCCCGAAGGTGCTCGTCAGAGATTGTTACAGTTTTTACACGAGGCTCAATAGGCAGTTTCGACCATGAAGGCGGTCATGAGGTCTAGTTTCTGGTGGTTGGGTCTTGACCAAGCTATCCAGTAAGTCGTGAGTGAATGTCACAGCAACGTATACACGTGTTACACACCATCGACATGGGAGCCTGTTAGCTGGCCCCAGTAACAACGAGAACTGGTCCCCACAGTACATATATGTCGTGGGATTGATTAGTAATATGATGGTTCTAATTGTTGTGAACTTTTTTATTGAAATAGAAAATAAACGAAGGAGTTTTTGTCACCGTTACTTGGCGACGGCTACCCCTTTCCACTTAATTAGTACAAATAAGAATATATAAAAACAAACAATGGCATATATGCATATATACAGTCCTAAATGGGTGAGAGCAAAAGTTCTCCTATATGGGCAGAACAAACACGTAGACGACACACTCACTTTTGCCTTTTGTCCGCTCAGTAGTCGTCCCACATCTTCGTTTCTTCGAAGAAGTGTTGCAGCACATTCATTGCTTTGGCGTTTGTTTTGGATGGCCATGAACCTAGTATTTTATTCAACCCGAACGGTCGCTCAGGATGTAACCAATGCAGTTCTTGTTCTAGTCGCCTTCGGTGTGTGTCGTGTTTCGGACAGTCGAGCAAGAGGGGACAGATATCCTCGTCGTCGTGGCCGCATGAACATGCTGACGATGTTGCACGATGAATACGAAGTAGGAAGTGCTTTGTGTAAGCAGTTCCGAGTCGTAGGCGATGAATTAGTGTGTCGATACGTCTTGGGAGGTCACGGTATAATTGGTATTGAAGGTCAGGATCAACAGAATATAGATCGATTCCTTTGTTTTGTCTGTGAACCAGGTGGACAGGCATAATTAACGTTTTGTTGTTCTTAAAATTCTATTTACAACATATTGAGATACCGGAATGAGGCACGTTTGCGTAGAATTTTGAGCGGTTTTCACCAATTCATCCGCCATTTTATTTCCCTTAATTCCGCAGTGACTGGGAACCCACCGAATTGCCACTCGATGATTCGACTTCGTAGCTTCTGAGAGCTCTTTCAGTATAGCGTATACTATATGCAACTCAATGTGTCTTGAAGTGGCCCTTTCCATACATGCCAGTGCTGCCAGAGAGTCTGTACTTACCACCCATTTTCTTGGTGTCGTTGACAGTTTAATAAAGCTTATGGCTAGCAAAATTGCTACGAGCTCCAACGTTGTTGAAGAAAAGAGGTTGCCCAACCGACATGCATATTCTTCGTGCAATTACGGAATTATGAATGCTGATGTCACTGTCTCTTCGGTGACGGAGCCGTCAGTGCACACGTGAGTGTATCCTTGGTACCTGTCAAACAGATGATGTGATGCCAACTGCGGAGCGGCAACGATTGGCACTTCATGTTTGCTGCGAAGTCCTTCTATTGGCGTTTCAATAGTTGGTAGCTCAAGCAGCCATGGGGGTAGTTTTGGTCCAGTGGCCAATGTGTCGACACAGGAAGCCGGGAAATGTACTGTTGGTACACATGGTGTATTTGCGCTCCAGCATGGTTCACATGTTGGATATGGGCGGATGGGAAGGGTGTTGCGTGACTAGATGAAAAAGGTGCCGACATGTCTCCCCATTTCTAATTACTATAAAGTTGGGTTCTCTTGCCTCTGCCAGTGTCAAAGAACTTGATGTTGCATGTGGAACCCCCAGACATATGCGTAAGCTTCGTGCTTGTAACAGCTGAAGTCGGTGTAGCGACGTCTGAGAGATGTTGTGGAGAACTGGCGCAGAGTAGGCAATTTTCTGTCGGAGTCGTGCACATTGGACGTGGAGCCGAGACGCTGATGTACCGCCCCATTTTGTTCCCGCGATGCGACGTATAACATTTATAGTGTGTTCACTTGATTTTCTAGATCAGCAATGTGCTGACTCCATCTGAGTTGGCAATCTAAGGTAACGCCAAGGAAGCGATGCTTTCGTGCGATTTCAATTCTCTGGCCATCCACAAGAAGCTTCAAGTTTTTCACTCTTTTTCTCGTAAATGGCAGAACTACAGATTTGGTGTGAGAAATCCGCATGCCTCGCTCTTTGAGGTAATCACTTATTGCGTCTAGTCCTTGTTGAAGCCGATGTTCGATCACTTCCAGTCACTTGTGAGACGTCCTTATGCATATGTCGTCTGCATACATGGATATGTTCAAGGCTTCGGGCAGTACTTCTGGAAGACCTGCCATTGCAGCATTGAAAAAAAGCGGACTTAGAACGCTTCCTTGAGGTACACCTACGCTCATGTTGAAGCGATCACTGTCTCCGTTATTGGTTGAAATGTATATTTCCTTGTTACATAGGAAGTTCGCGATCCATTGAAGGATACGACCATGAACCCCTAGTGAAGTAAGCCCATGCAGCACAGAAAGGTGGCTCACAGAATCGAACGCCTTCTTAATATTTATGAACGCCGCAACAGCCATGTTTCCACAGCTCATCTCATGTTCTACAAATGTAACGAGGTCGAAGACGCAGTCCATGGTGCATCGCCGTCGTCTGAAGCCAGCCATCTGTTCTGGAAGTGAGTTGTTAGCTTCAATCCACCACTGTAATCTTCTGTAAACCATTTTTTTCATTACTTTAGATACACAGCTAGTGAGGCTGACTGGTCAGAATGAGTCAAGCGAAAGCGGTGATTTACCGGGCTTCAGTAGTGGGACGACCCTCGCGACCTTCCAACACATTAGAACGTACGCCTTCGTCCACATGTCGTTATATATTCGTAGAAGAACTGGCATGCCGTTGGGTCCTAGATTTTTCAGAACACTGTACGATACGTTGTCGGGACCGGTTGCTTTTCTTACGCGGGTTAGTGAGAGAGCAGTACGCAACTCTAGTAGAGAATACGTGTTATCCAGTTGAGCATGTGATAAAGTGCATGCATCTTGGATTTGCTGCTCTACAGACGTAGGCCGTGCAGTAGTGTTGTGAGCCAATAGCCTAGTTCCAGTCAGCATTGTGCAAAACTTATTAGAAACATCACGTACGGATAATCCAAGAGATATGGCCAATGCTAAGAGTGTGTTTCGCTGGGATACTGGATGACTTAGAGCAGTGATTGTTTGCCAGATTTTCGGAAGTGGAGTAAATAGGGTCAACGAATTGTAGAAATCATGCCATTTTTTACAACCTAACTTTTGCGTGTGTCGGTTAGATTGGATGTGTGTGGCCTGACTCTTATAATCTTCAAGCCTCCCAGTGCGGCGATAGCAACGTTCTGCTCACCTTCTAATAGCTCGTAGGCGCTCATATCTGCATCTACACGGGAGTGGCCGGCTGGGACAGCTGTAAACTTTGTCGCACGGGAGTAACTGCTTTTAATGCAGGATATAAATGTATCCAATTCATTGACTCCCATCAAGTCCCGTCCAGTATGTTCACGAAATAGTTTCCAGTCAGTTAGCTTTGTCATCAATGTGGTCGTTTGCACTTGAATTCTTGGGTCTTGCCTAAGAATTGGGTAATGATCACTCCCTCGTGTTTCGAGGTCTGTACACCAGTTCATATCTCGTGCAGTGTCAGGAGAGGCTATAGCCAAATCTAGACACCTAGCATACTTATTATTTCTTAAAAACGTTATTGATTCATCATTCAGTACAAGGCCACATCGATCAATTGCTTTTTCGAGTGTTCTTTAACGTGAATCGTTATGAGTACTGCCCCACGTGGTATTGTGCGCATTGAAATCTCCACAGATGAGGGCAGGTCCCTGGACTTTACCCAATAAATGAACCAGAGATGATTCGGAGATGCGTGTCGATGGTTGTTGTGAACTCCTAAAGAAATTGGATAGAGGAAATACCAATGCGCCTATCTATCTATACCAACACCGTGAATGCTCTTAGAACATTGTTTAGCAGATTCGGAGTGCTTCAACTGTTGTCTCGGATAATGGAACGAAATTCGCCACGTCAGAGTTTCGCGAATTTATCGTGTCGTTCATATTCACACGCTGCCTTATCATTCACAGAGCAGCGGATTAGCATAACGCGTTGTCAGAACATTAAATGACGGCTTAAAGAAAATGACTTCAGTCGATCTCGGGATTGACTTGGATATAATTTCGTTTAGGTACAGGAACGTGCCGCAGCCTTCTGCGTTGTGTCCACTAGAATCACTTTTGCGATACAAATTGAGGACAAGGCTACACTTGTCTTTTCAACCCAGCAACCTGACAGCCCATGGGTGGAAATATACTTATGACAATACCTGGAGTTTCACTCTAGGCGATACAGTTAGCCTCCACAACGGCAGAGTCGGGGACAAGTGGACACCTGGTAAAGACATGTCTGCCATGGGTGCTCGACTGGTGGCTATTCAGACAGAAGAAGGTGTGGTTCGCAGACACACCGACCAAGTACGCAAGCGTTTCGGCGACCCATCTGGGACTCCATCCACCAAACCACTCTAAAACCTGAGGCCCACAGAGCAGTGGGCCTCGGGCCTGTCACAATACAACAACATATTGGAGATGAAGAAGGCAATCGATTGGAAGGGTATGAAACACTAGGTTACAACCGAAAAAATAACAGCTGAGTCGAATAAAAAGATCGTCAGGAGTATTTCCGTGGCGAGTAAAAGTATGACGGATATAGGAACCGAGGAAGGGCTAGAGCTTGATAATTTCAACTAGCCAGAGGCTGGTGGAAAATTTCCAAAGCACCCTGCGGCTCGTTCAGATGGAGCTGAAGCCAGTCTCTATAACAAACTAGAACTACAGAACCACTGCTGACATGCGCCGTAGAATGCTTACAGTACAGAAAAATACTAGAGTTGGCAAAGCGTAAAATAAACCTAATCTCTCAAGGCAAGAAAGAAAAAAATAGCATTTGCTCGCATATAACGCTGACGATTGCATCGGTACTATGCAGGTTGGCGATGCGGCCAGTAAAAATGAAAACAGAAACGCGGGCATAACATGAGAATATTTTGGGAGAACATCAGAATGAATTTCAAGTCGGCAGGTGGTTGGACGATAAACTATTTGTTCTCACTGGGTGTATATACATATCTAAAGTATCTAATTTCATAACAAAGCATTGACGATTAGTATGATTAACTTGTTGCCAGTGGGGTGTCGGGTAAACGTAGTTGTGGTTCCAGAGCTCCTCCACTTTCTTAGCAGTCTGATAAACACTACATTTTATTGCTGTGACTCAGCAAGCCATCATTTTACGTGTTCTGTAGCCAGCGATTCCTCTGCCTGATGGCTCTTTGGGATGGGGGGTAAGGGGAAGGGGCTTAGTCAAGTGGCTAGTAACTTTTTTTCTAATTATCTCCATCAACCCTGCGCTGGTGGGAATAAGTTATTATTATTATTATTATTATTATATTATTATTATTATTATTATTATTATTATTATTATTATTATTACATCCACCACGGAGGAATACTAACAATTTTTCGTGGCATATTCACATCATCGCCGCGTAAAAAACACTAGTGTTGATACTAGCAATGCACGTCTTCTACCGTGGGGGCTGATGTTACGCATTCTTTAAACGCCAATGAAGTCGATTTGCCTGGTAAGGCAACGATGTTCACAATACTGCTCATAACAATACACGTCAATCCACATTGTGAGACTCAGCCCAAATACAAAACCGCAGAATACACCCCTACTTTCTGGCTGATTCGCGAGAAACCGATTGCCACAAAGCATGGGACCTGCTGATTTTTTTCTGTTAAGAATGGGTCCCCACTTTTTTGGCCATGTGTACCTGCACGACTGTTATTTTAGTCACCTACTAAAACAAGCAAACATGCGTTCACTGTCTCAGCTGAGAAAGTGTTCTTGTACTTCAAAGAAAGAAGCTTTCATTCCTGCATGTACCATCACTTACTTGACCAGCTTTTAAATTTTTTTCTCGACCCGCAGGATAGATGTTTTAGCGTAATGTTATAGGGGGTGCAACATCACAAAGTCTTTACATAATTTCCTCCATGACACAGTGTTAATATATTTCAGCGAAAAGTGAGGGAATAAAAACTTAGCAGTTAGAACTTAGTTTTTGGAAAACCATGTATGATTTCAGGCAAATATTTCGAAAATACGACAATGTTACACAGCCGTTTGTAGAGGCGAAGCTCTAACACACTGTGAAAAAATTGGGCATGCCGTTGCGTAGGAACAGAAATCGAATGCAAATCTGGAGCATAAATAGATGTGCAGTCACAACCCCTACTTTGTACTAGAAAAAACAAATAAGTACTACCTATTATTTCTCATGTTGACTGCTTGACAATGTTCTCAAAAAGTTGGAACGTGTAGAGCTGCTTTTAGTACTGAAGCGTTCTCAGTGGTCTCGCTTTCCTTGTCTTTTTTTTTACCTCTCCATCACTTGCTTCTTTTAGAGAACTATCTTTTCTAATGCGAATAGTGTTCTCGCTTTTGAGTGTTTTTTACGCGTTGAGTTTCGGCATTAAAGTAAAAGACGTGTTAGCTTAGCACGTGAAACGCCTCTTCGATAAACAAGGGGGCGCAAGTAACATTGGCGGTCCCGGTGGCCCCTTTTGAATGGTGGTGAAATGTACAGACCACCCATGCACTTATTTATAGGTGCATACTAAGTACCATCAGGTGGCTGAAATTCACAAAGTGCCTTATACCATGAAGGAATGAGAACAGTATCGTTTAGGGGCGTAATACTGAAACAATTTTCATACCTGTATTTGCAGAGTAATGAGCAGACAGTAGGATAATGGGTCCTGCAGCGAGTCAGTGATCTCAGTGATCTGACGTATTGCGTCATATGAAGTCTCTTTGATTCCTTCATCCCCTTTTTGATCGCATAACACTGACAACAGGCGCTTACTAGAGACAGTCGCAACCAATACGTAAAGTGATGGTTCGTTTCACGGCCCACTTGCAGATGCGGCAGATCGGGCGGGATTGAAAAGGGCCCCTCTATTAACCAAAGGGGAAGCGTGCACTGTTAATCTTCTCATAGAATTGAGTTCTCACGCACACACCCTTGTTCCTGCTAGCGTCTACCACCCTTTCTAATCATTCCTTGCTCTTGCTGTTTGAACGAGAGAAGTCATACGTCTATGCATCTGATGCATCGAGTGTTGTTTTTGTAAGTGGGGAGGCAAGCAACGACGCACCAAGTAACGGGCCACCGTAGTCGAGAATAAAATCATTTATAACGGTGCCCACGCCTCATGACGTCACCGAGGTTACGTGTTCCCTCTTCATGCCCTCGGTATAAGCCCCGTCTCTTCAGATATGCAGCGAAGATATGCACACACGCATTCTCATTTTCTTCCCAAGCCGTTAATCCCCGATAGTCCCCCGTCTCTACACTATTGAAACCCAGCCCTTCTACGTGCCCTACCCATTGAAACCTATTACGGGCCTGCGTGCCAGCGTATTAGGTCATGTTTGAGGGCGCATTTACCCTTCTTGCATATATCAATGTTTTCCTCCATCTTCAATTGTCGGTGCACCAACAATAAGTAAACTTTAGCTTGTAATAAAGCGCTGCTGTCCTAGTGACCCACCAACGGGAACGTTCTCAAACGAACGTGATTGAACGCTTCTCAATGAATGAAGTAAGTGACTATGTGTATCTCTCGTGCCTAAGAAAGGGTAACGGACATGTCACGCACATATGACAATGTATTATTATGTTTGATTGTCCCTTTTCTTCTAGGTTCCTTCCGCTTGAGAGTTGAATATGGAAGTATTGGTTAGCACACTCAACTTTGTTTTGTCATTTGCACTTTCGCTGTTGTGCAATTTGCGCAATATGCATCATCTAAATTTATCAAATTAATTATTTAGGTGAATGAAATGAACATACGCTTGCACTGGTGATACTGCCGGCGTCAATCAAACAAGCTCTCACTTTTCAAAGCTTTCTACAGGCGTTAAAATTTTGTTTTCATAAAAAACATTTGTCATTGTGTAATACTACTTCCTTGTGCGGCTTCATCTTCCTTATCACAATCTCCAGCTCAGCTTGCCTAGTAGATTACGCCTTCACCTTCCTAATTTTGTAATTTTGGCCTACGCACGCTAAATCCGCCTGCAGCCAACGTGACATTCAAGGTAACGCTGAAATAGGTTGCAACCCTCGTTATACATCAACGTGTGACAGAATTCTTGCAATACAGGTGACATGAGCAAAGAGTATTGTTTAGTTTCAAGGTCTACAACGAAAAGGAAGCATTTAAAATTTGTGCAAATTAGCGTTCACGCAGACCGTGTGGGCTTTACTCGGGATCACTGCACCCTATGCTTCCGTTACCACTTTGAGATATACTGTGGATCGTTTAATCATTCTGCTTCTATTTCATTTTATTTTTTCCGCATCAATTGTTCTGCTCCTACACTCAGTTCTCCGTGGCTCCCCTTCAACGCATCTGTGTCGTGGCTCTAAACGGCCCCCTTCCTTGTAAATGACCGTTTGAAGAGACGGGGGAGTGAGTCATGCCGCGGTGAATTTAGATAGCCTTTTTTTACGACAAATAAAGCCGTCCAACAAGTATTTATGGCATTTTCAACTAGGGCAGGAACCTGAGGTGAACAGTGATACATGGTCGTCGAGGCAAACGACATAGAAAGTAAGAAAACACTAACCTCCTCTCGGCTACGTCACGCGTGCCCTCTGCACCAGCTGACGTCATCCCAAACGAATCATAGGGTACACTGCGTGCGTTCTAAAGAGGTCCCCGGCTTAAGCGCCAACTTCTAAGGGGGAGTTTTACATTCCTTTCACTTATACTCGTTTCTTTTTTAGACGAATCAGGAGCTTATATATAGGTTTTCTTGACCGCAGCTCCTATATGTCTGCAGAAGGGTTTCTTGAAGGGCCAGTTGGTACATGATGCAGAGGGGAACCACACAAAAGCGGAACCGGTCGTGTGTTCAATCTTTCTCCTTCCCGTTTTTGCGCGGTTCCCCTCAGTATCATATATGACTACAACACGTTCCCGAAGGCCTTTCACAGTAAACAGCTGCTTACGGCGTATTTCATGCACTAAACTGCCGTCATTTTACTTGTGTTTCCTCCAATAGCAACATTTTTCATAACACTCACTGCAATGTACTCAAAAATTATGCAACTGGCAAGCAAGCTGCCTCAATTGTAAAGAAATTGGGTTCTCTCGTATAATAAGCAGTTGTGGTTATGCTGGTGAATTATATGCGTTAGAAGACGTGGAGAAAGAGGCGCATGGGGGGTGTCACACGAACTTAATTTTTTCGAGTCCACAGTTTTTTTTATTCGTGATACTCAGCATATCGTCCTTCTTAACATATAAATGTGCTTCGGCTTAGCTCTTGCGAGAAGTTATAGCGTGTTCGAAGCCTACTAAGGCCACACTCAGAAAAACTATTGTCCTTCCTAGCAAACTTGGTACAGGGGATAATTTTGACAAAAAAACAACAGATATATCAATCGGATTTATTCCGTTTTCACTTAACCCAAGCATTGTGCAAGGGTATGCACAATATAGGGCAACATTTGCATGAAATGTTGATACTACTGTATGTGGAAATATACATAAAGTCTCAATGGAAGGAGCAATGACAACGAATAACAAACAGCTGAGAAAGTGATTAGGGAGACCTGAATAGCTTAGCTGCTCTAACACAGGAGTAACTATTTATAGTGCTTTGCTTCCCAAAACAACAATACAGCTATAAGGAAAGTCATAATGTTTGTCTCCGAAAATGTCTATAATCTGGTGTTTTTTTAACCTGCGCTAATATCGAGTAATGCACCAGACTCTTGCATTTACCCTCCATCAAAATTCGGCCGCCATGGCCGAGGTTGAACTCGTGACCTTCGGGTCCGATGCTGAGGACCAAAACTGCCGCACCACTGCGGTAGACTGCTCTGCCCCAGTAAGTAATAGAGAATGAATCAGAAGCAAACTAACGCCATGTGAATCCCATTGATAATGCCCAAACGCCCACACACAAAGGCCACTAAGCCCCGACACGTTGCCCAACACACGTATTTGCCAAACGACCAATTTACGGACGGATGAAAACACAGTAAATGGTGATTTGTAATTTTACTTGAAAAAGTCAGCCATGAATCTTGGGCATAATGAGAAAACATTTCCACCTACTGTGTTAAGCGTAAGTTCATAGGCACCACTGCATTCCTGTCTGGTGTTTTCTGCGTTATATTTTTCTTCGCATCTGCTTGATAGTTAAAATACATCAATACCTGAACAGGAATAAAAAGTTGCACACCGTGGTCATGGGCACTTCACATTACGGTTCTAGTCAATTATTACTGGTCTGTGTTAATTGTAGTTGTCTTCTGACAGAAATGTCTGGTAATGACTGTCGCTTTCCTCAACCTGTGGGCTTCACTAGCGTTGGAATGGCTACGCAGGCAAGTACGTGAATTCTGTCGCATCAAGCTATGCATGCAGCAGCTTCGGAATGTATACGTACAATGTACAAATGATATTTGGCAGCTGAATGTCGACTTTACACTATTCTATACTTCACTTTTTGGACGAACGCCCCGGTTGGTAAATCTTAATTTATTCTGTAGTAAGCTCATTTTAAGCATCAAATTCCAAAACGACTAAGGGGCGAAGTAAGATAATGTTTTTGTCTATGACGACAATGAATGACCGTGCATCAGCAGCTGCAAACTTGAGATTCACAGTGCCTCAAGTTTCGATTAACGTAACCTGAATTACAAGGTATCTGTAGAAATACAGCTACCCATCTTACTTGGAGGGCATGTCCGTCGCCTATATAGACGCCCAAGTCAGTGCACGCTCACCATCGATCAGGATTTGGCTCGCATCGTGTTTATGACCCGTAACGACACGTGCTGGGGTGTGGGGTCGTGAGCTTCTCGGTGACTCAGAGTCGTGGCTCGGGTTATTCCATGCTCACATCCGTAAGCTGGCCACTTCAGACGCACGTGCCGGGAGTCGGTTTTGTGACTCTGGCTCCACCACGGAGCTGTGACTTGTGATTGTGCATTCGCTGCGATGGTTATGGTTAACATTTTGAGAGGTGGTGTACGCTGCAGAAGCAATTCACACCTCAGTCTGCAGAAATGGACACCTTCGTTAACAAGAATGATGAGAAACGTCTATTAATATTTATATGGGTAAATATAACAGCTAGATTTGTCACTCTTCGTAGAAACATTTATTTGAGTCAGGTAAACTCACGTGAATAGTTAAGTGAAGGTCACGGACCTCTCAGTATAGAAAAATTCAACTCAACTGAAAAATGTACAACTCTGACGTTTCAACTGCGGCCTTCCGTGGGCACAGGTATTTTCAAACTTGACAAATGTAGGAAGAAAAGCAAACGCACTGCAATGGAAACTGCTGATGTTCCGCACCGCGACAGCGGAAGATTTTGAGATATGATGGTTTAAAATGTCAGTGCGAAACATAGACCGGAACAAATAAGACACGGGAAAGTTCTTGTACGTGCTAGCTCTCCCTGTTCACGTATCGCACTCTTATGTCAAACAGTCATGTATCACCAACTCGGTCAATCAAACATCGTGAAATATAAAATTAATATCGGGCGTTTAGCTTTCCGAAACCACAATTGCATTATGAAAGACACCGTAGTGGAGGGTTTCAGAAGTTTTGATCATCTGACATTCTTGAACGTGCACTGACATGGCACCCCCCCCCCCCCGCGCTCCCAATCCAGTACACGTGCTATTCCCATTTGGCTTGCACGAAAACAATTAGGGAACCATAAAGCTTCGCCTTTAGGAGTTGAGCGCGATAGCGACATTCTGTTCGTAGTGCGTACTTCAAACACTTAGTGCATAAAATCTTTGCGAATTTGTTATGCACCCATTACGTGGGCTTAAACTAATAGGCACAATATCGTGTGTGACGTTTGTATTGGGGTACCGGCTTTCAACAACGGAGCCATAATGATATTCACATATTTTGACGCTCGTTGGAAATAGACGCTTCAACACGCATTATTACTGCAATATTTCATGTTGCATTGTGAGGAAAAATACAGGACACGTGTGTCTGTGAAGCACGAAAGGTACTTTTACTGCATTTCCAAGCAGAGGAAGCTCTTTTCACTGTTTCCACAAGCCGAGGCGTGTTTGCGTGTAAGAATATCAGCTTGACGCGCAAACGACCCGGGTTCAATCCCCACTCGCACCCCAACAGCCCTGTTTTGGTCCCCGCTCTGCTACAGGGTATTCGTAACATTTATATAATTTATTTGCATCGTTCTAGGTTTGCGGTCACGCATAAGATGATAATTTTTCACTGACAATCAACGACGCCTACGCTGACACCAGAATTTCTTCGAAAAGAACTATTTAACGCTATGGGGTTAAATTGTGATGGCTGCGGCCCACATCAAACGCTCACTTTCGGGTAAACAGCTGAGAACCTTAGCCACTGATCCACCTAGTCAGATCCTTCGATTACAGATCGCACATTAATAAAAAATTGGAGGAAGCAGTTGACGATGGAAGCCTTTTCAGCGGTTCAATTTCTTAGCACAGCTTCAAGCGGTTGACTCTTCTAAGTAATATTTTACTGTTAGCCTGCTCTGGATAAAAAGAGAGCCTAATACGTGCTGTTGCAGCCTGGTATCTCTTACCAATGGTGGTCTTGATTGACAGCGCATACAACCCTGAACCACCTCATTCTTGGCGGATGCTGCAGGAAAAACACAAGCAGGGGCTGTCCCGGGGCTTGATGGAATGGCAGTAATCACCTGAATCAAAACTTGTCCAGCTGAAAAACCAACAACATAACGATAAATGTCTTTTCAGGTCTCACATGACTCTGGGTTTTATTTTATATATCTTTTCGTTCGCATTGTTTCATTTTCGTATCTATTGGGCACCATTGATTTCATTACTGATTCCATAGGCACCACAGCGCAGCTGCGCTAGAGGTTCATGCATACCTGACTCCTAACGAGTGCCATCTCTTTCTGAAGTATTGATCGAAATGAATAGTTCTTGTCCTCATTCACCTATTGCTCATGGCGCACACCAACTGTGGGGGATTGGCCAAGACTTGAGTGGTTTGATGAAATAGTATGCAGTTTAAGAGTAGCACAGTATATATATTAAAAGATTATAGATTTTTGAAAACTCTAATGTTTGATTTAATGCACAAGAATGTTAATTAAAAAAGCTTTTTCCTAAATAGGAAGAGTACCCGCATAATTCATATATAATAAGGTAGACACGTTGAGATATTAATGGAGCGTCATTTCTTTTTCACATCCTCCATGGCAATTGTAGTCTTCACTTTGTCTAGTGATAGGATCTAGGAAGGACAGCAGTGGAATAATCATTTTCATTTTCGATAAAATATGCCATATTCGTTTGTTAGCCATTTCTCTGGCTATTGTTTCAGATACATTACATTTTCAGTAATATGATGTTTGGCTACTGAACTGTTGTCGTTTCTTAGACAAAGCGATCAATATGACGAATTTTATGTAACAATGTCTGCTACAGTTTACTTTCCTACGGTTACACAGCCACGTAAGAATACCCAAACAACTGCACACTAAGTGTTCTATTGTGCATTGTAAGTGTATATATATATATATATATATATATATATATATATATATATATATATATATATATATATATATATATATATATATATATATAACTTACTGTCTATCTTACTCTATCTTACTGTCTAACCTAGTAATAATAATGCCACATCACTACATAATACCCCGTTAAGACGAACGAAGCAAATTCATCATATGGAACCACGGAGGACTATGAAAAGGACCAAAAGGCATTGCTGGCAGCTAGGCGTGTATCCTGTTTACTACTCCACACTGAGTGAAAAGATTAAGGGATCAAAGTAGGAAGCGAGATAGATCAAGTTACTTGTGCACCTGTTCATTTTATGCCTTAAAGTATTTGCTTACACAGCTTGATTTTCAGAACAGTATCTGATTCCGCATCGCTTAGCATGCCTGTTACGCGTACGACCTTAATTCAAGGACCTCCGGTTTTCAAGATGGACTGTTTCAGTCTAGTTTCTTCAGTGCGTCACAAATAAGATTGCTTTCACATTTTAAGCAGTATTCAAAGGTTCTGAAAGCAAAAACAATGTATAAAGCAAGGAACACGACTTTGTGTCTGTTCTCGTACTTGTGAAAATTTTCAAGCTTTATTGAATTAACACGAACATCTCACCTGAAAATAGTAAAACCTACTGACGTGTGAGGGTCAATGCCGGAACACGGCAATAATACACTGTGATAGACAAAAAAACCCTAAATACATGAATAAATGGTGGTGTCTTCGATCAGAGCGAACATATACCTGCAAAACAGAAGTTTCAATGGCATATGAGAGCGTAACCACAGACCTACAAACCGCTTTGAAAATTTTAAAATTAGCTTTCCTTCTGTACAGTTTGAACAACTAATGGTGGCTTGCCATTTAGTTCAAATGGTGTTTTGAAGCATGGTTCACTTACGCAATAACGTGTAAAATGTTCAGTTGCCTCTTGAAATAAACTCTCATAATATACAAGCTTCAGCTCATTCTACTAGGAACGCATCTCTGCTTCAAGCGCAACAGGTGCCTCCATTAGTTATTCAGATCTGTAGTGCAGAAAAGCGCACTTGCGAATTTAGAAAAAAGTCAGTTCTCATATCACAGGTCAAGCAACAACAGAGAGGTATTGTCGAAAAAAAATCACAGCTTTACCGCAAAAGCAGAGCAATGAACGTGATAGCAACAACTTGAAAGGTCACGCCCAGGATGGAAAGCAGATCTAAACGTGCCCCGTCTTTCTCGCGCACCAATAGCGCACAAAACGTACTCACATGTACGGATGCACGCGAATAAGCGTCTCATTTTTTTTTTACTTCGCTGAGCCCCCCCCGCGGTGGTCTAGTGTCTAAGGTACTCGGATGCTGACCCGCAGGTCGCGGCATCAAATCACGGCTGCGGCGGCTGCGTTTCCGAAGGAGGAGGAAACGTTGTAGGCCCGTGTGCTCAGATTTGGGCGCACGTTAAAGAAGCCCAGGTGGTCAAAATTTCCTGAGCCCTCCACTATGGCGTCTCTCATAATCATATGGTGGTTTTGGGACGGTAAAGCCCACATATCAATCAATTTTACTTCGCTGAGTCTGAAAAGCGCGCGCTTTTCGCGAACGGAGACTGCAATGATTGCAGTGACCTTTGTGCGCCCGGTAACTACAGCAGAATTGTGCCACGTAAAGGCCGAGGCCAGCCAAGGCGTACGATCCTCCCCTCCTCGCCATTGCGAGATAAGCGTGCGCGAGAGACGGTAGCTACCCTTCTCTAAGCGTGGCAAAGTACGCGTAGTAAATTAGAGCGGGCGCTGCTGCGCAATGCAGCGACGTGCGCTTACTGCGCCATATTTCTGTTAATGCCGAAAACACAGCAGCGGTAAGTGGTAAATACACATAGCTTGCTGTTTGAATGGTGAATAATGTTCTCCGGGGTGATTCAGTGGTTAACGCCTCGCTTTCACGACGAAGAGGTCCCACGTTCGATTGTGCCCACCGGAGTGCTTTTTATCTGAAATTTTCCTATCCTTTGTTGTCATATATATATATATATATATATATATATATATATATATATATATATATAGAGAGAGAGAGAGAGAGAGAGAGAGAGAGAGAGACGTATACATATACGGTGCATGAAATCGACGCCGACGTTGACACCGACGCCGGCGACAAAATTCATCCGAGAGTGTCCATATACTTGCTATCGCAATTAAGTTCTTCCTGGATTGACAAGCCTCACATCTGGTAATACCAGGACGAGAACTCTTAAAGGAGCTTTTGTGGAAGTAAGTGCATATTTTTTTCCTTGTTTTGGTATTCGCTTCGAAAGTACTTCAGGTCATTTTCCTGGATAGTTGCCTTGATATACACTCATCACTTTTGAGCTGATGAGTTGAAACTATTGCCTTATCAGCTATACTCAAGCACTTCGTAAGTGAGCTGCCATAGTGTTTTTTACAACGTAAGTTCACGCATATTGAGTTATTAGAGTTATTGAGCAGCATACTCGTAGCGTATTATTTGTACACACCTGATTTTTTTTTATCTTTGGAACGCAACGTATTAGGCGTATTGAGAAGAAATGTCAAGCTAGCCCTTCTCAAACACGCCACCGTATTAACGTAGCTAGTGTTTGCCAACACTAGCCAACATGATTTACAAGTCTGACATTACAACGGTTCACAAAAGGCTACATTAGCGCATTTTTTCCCGAGCCTTAAGGTTCACCTCCGAAGTATATCTTTGTGGTGTTGTGTTGCTAGTTGGAAATAAACAATTATATTGATTTCCATTTGAACTGTCTAAATAGACGAAGCATGTTTTTCAGGTGCTTTTGAATGCAAAACTCATCGAAGTGTTAGAATCTTAATGACACAGACATGCATTGTGATTATACACTTTACCTAATCAAATGAAAAACTACAGCATAAAAGCTCCATAAGTGGTTGAATAGCTGCGACTGAACGTTACGATGTTGCACGTGATCCATAACGTTTGCCTTTTAGTCGAGAACTTCTGTTCATGACATGTGGGGTACAAAATTTCTGTACACTCATCTGCATCTACACTTACCGATAAATGTGCAACAGTTTATTGAAGTTTATTGAAATTGATTGGTTACAAATGGTGGTTACAATGGGGTTTACTACTGATACAGAGGGAGGTCCCAAAGTCAAGAGACTGTACAGGGGACCTCCCATAAGAGCTGAGTAAACAAAAGTACTTTAACGCAACAAAAATGTGTACACAAAGTAAACACTCAAAAAGAAGCAATTAACACTGAAACATCGTTGGATTATTTAAAAATTACAAAAGAAAGCAGAGATGATGAAATGATGAAATGACTATGCTGAATGCAGATAATTCCGAAGGTTGATTTTGAATGCGTGGAAATTGGAGATATTTTTAACATGGCATGGTAATGAGTTCCATAGTTGTGTGGCTGAAAAGTTAGTAGTGAACTTACCATAATTAGTTCTGGGTTTCGGTAATAAGAAGCTATTGCTGGATGCGAAACGTGTTGACAAAGAGTAAGGATACTGGCTTTTGATGATTATAGGGAACGGGAGCTTTCCGCTGATGGATTTGTGGATTAGTATTGCGAGGGAATATTTATGTAGTTTTCCCACCGACAGAATACCGTTAGAGGTGAGCAAAGGCAATGCTTCTGATGTGTAGGTGCTATGTGTCATGATGCGAATAGCCTGATTTTGAGTGTGTTGCAATGGAGATAAATGGACTGGATACGTGTTTCCCCATGATGATATGCAATAATTAATATACGTATGAATGAAAGCGTAATAAAGGGATATTAGTGTGTTCATATGGAAAAAATTGCAAACTTTAATTAATATCCTAATGCCATAAGCTGTCTTCTTTGTTAACAATAAAACATGCTCATCAAATTTTAGGTGCTTATCTAATGTGACTCCGAGAAATATGACACTGTCAGTAGGATAAAGTGTGTTTGAAGCGAAAGTTAAAGATGGTGATCCTGAATAAATCCTATGCTTAGAAGAAAAGATGACGAACTGAGATTTTGTAGCATTTATCTGTAGTTTATTTTGCCGGCACCAGGTAACTATGCTGTCCGCGTCGTGGTTAAGCTTGTAGATTAATGAATCAAGGTGGTTGTCTGAGCAGAAAATAGTAGTGTCGTCAGCGTAAAGAATACAGCCAGATGATTTTAGGCATTGTGAAAGATCATTGATGTATATTAAAAATAAGAGAGGTCCTAATATTGATCCCTGCGGTACCCCAATGTTACTTGTTTTAGGGTGTGAGTAAGTGTTAGATATAGACACAATATATTCTCTATCTTTTAAGTAGTTACGTAGTAATTTCAGTGGCGGGCCATGCTATTCCAATAGACTCTAATTTAGCAAATAGTATATTGTGAACAAGTGAATCGAATGCTTTAGATAAATCAATAAAGAGCGCCCCAGTCAAATTACCTGCATCAATTGCCTGCCGGATTTTATCTGTCAAGTAAATTAATGCTAAATCAGTTGAGTATCCCTCCCTAAATCCAAATTGATTTGTTGATAAGACATGAAATTTTGAAAAATAGGAAGACAAGCGTGTTACTATTAGTTTTTCAACAACTTTGCTAAAGAATGAGAGTATAGCTATAGGTCGATAATTAGATGTGAGACGCTTATCTCCCTGCTTGAAAACAGGAATTATTTTGGCTTTCTTCAAGGAACTTGGAAAAATTCCCGTGGTAAAAATAAGGTTTACTATGTGACAAAATGTTTCAGATATTAAACTTGCTATGAGTTTTATGAGAGAGGGGCGGAAATTATCAATACCGGGCCCGGTATTTTTTAGACTAGAAATGATAGTGACTATTTCTTCAGGTGTCACGGGGTGAAGGAAAAAGCTGTGAGGCATGCGTGGGTAAGACTGGGTCAGAGGATCGTCTTCCCGTTGCTTGTCTGTACAGAAGAAGTTAATAAAAGAGTTAGCAATGTCTAAGGGATTATCGAGAAGTAGGTCTCCCGATTTTATCATTGTTATTTCGCTATGCTGGTTGGATCTACCCAAAAACGAGTTTAAAATTTCCCACTGTTTCTTTACATCATTACCGGTACACTTAATTTTATTTTCATAGTACTGTGTTTTGGCATGTTTGAGTAGTTTTCCTAAACGATTAGATTATTTTTTATACCTATCATGAAGCGCAGTATTGAACGGTTGTTTTTTTGTTTTTCTGTAAAGGTTATCTTTTTTCTTCAGGCAATCAAGCAAACTACTAGATAGCCATGGGTTACGAGGAGCTGAGAACGGTTTTTTACAGTTCATTATTTCGGTAGAATCTGCAAGGGCATTGGAAATTATCTTTGAAAATGTATCGTAGGCAGTTTCAGGCTTATCGCACGCGATGACTGGGTTCCAGTCTGTAGCAGATATTAACTCAAAGAACTTTGTTGAATTGAGCTTCTTTCTGGTTAGGCCTGTGACAATAGCGCAAGGAGTGTAATTTAAACGCACAAATATTGGATAGTGATCGGTAACAGAGGCTTCGACAACGCCGCAGTCAGGGTTAGTAAGGAGATTTGATAAAACGTGGTCAATAAGTGTACCTTGTTTATTTGCGGGACATCGAGTTGGAAGCGTAACTAGGTTTTCATACCCAAAGCCATTTAGGCAGTTAACGTATTCATTGAACAGTCTGTTGGATGGATCTAGGAGGTTAATATTGATATCGCCCATGATAATGACATTTTTCTGCTCCAGTGATAATTTGTGCAACAAATTACCAAGGGCCGAGCAATAAGCACTTCCACATGATGACGGTGAACGATAGATGCAACCAACTATAAGGTTTTTTTTGTCCTGTGAAAAAAATGAATCGTGAAATTCAACCCAAACAGATTCGCAGTTAGCCACTTTGAGTGTCAAGTCAAGTCGTCTATGAAAACGCAGTTCCGAGGACACGAAAACAGCCGCACCACCATGATTACTATTATCGCGGTGACAGTATTCAGCAGAGTATGAGGGGAAGGTATACAAGTGATTATGAGATGCGGAAAGCCACGTTTCGCTAATACAAATCACAGAAAACTTGTGACTAGTTGATGATAAGAAAGTTGTGATACCATCCATGTTTTTTTGCAGACTGCGTGCATTAAAATGAATTAGTGAACGGCAGGGCAAGGAAAAATAGGTCTGAAGTTCGTGAGGTCGAATGTACGAAGCCATTTCACGTAACTGAAAGATCCGACTTATTGCTGATTATGTCTTTGTTTATGGATGGCTCCTACAGCAGTGAAGAGAAAATACGAGCCTGTAATTGTACTTGTAGAAGTTGTGTTCTGAACGGCAGTTTGTTTTCCATACCTGCAACTCCGTCGAAACACGGCGCGCGCATTCAAGTAACTTAAGGTTAGAAGATAGCGTGTGGGAAAGTGGCCGCTGTGCGTGAACTGCGTTCCAAGCAGTCTGCATAGAAAGGGAGATTAGAGAAGTCCGTGTCCTGAATTTTAGCACCGCTTCTGCGTGGGGCTCGAAATTGGCCTGCATTTCCTGAGAACACGCGGGATGCGCGCGTGCTCCGGTGGGGAATTTTCCTCGGTATGCACATGTGTTCCGCCCCAAAGATGAAGAAAGAGACGGCATCTAAAGTGCAAAAGCGTAATTGAATTTCAAGATCCCCTTCGTAACATGAAAACGTGGTCGATTCGGGAAGTACAGCATATAATATCTTGCTTGCCTTTGCTCACCTTACCCTTATATAGTGCGGGTCAGTGAGATACTACACTATTCGGAGGAATGCAAAAATGGCTCCGCGTCATTGAGAAATGGGTGCACGAATTCAATAAGCTGCTCGCCTTGCATAAAGAAGCTTGCATCAGATGAACCCAAGAAGTACCGATGCTTGATCTCTCATAATGAAAGTGGTCGCGTCGCTGTGCTCACGTTTTTCCAAAGCGAGAAGTGTAAACGTCACGTATTTAAAAGCCTGGATATCGTCAAGTAAAGTTGGTGTGATTATTCCACATCATTGTAGAAGCTGATTGTCAGCTCAAGACCTTAGGTTATTGGCCCTTTATTTACACCGTGTATTGGTGAAAAAACGAACCTTTGCGAAAGCATCTTCTCCCAGACCTCCTGGAAAGGTAAACGCCTGTATTGTCTTTCTGGTGGAGGGGGAACAGAAAATGGCAGTGATGCGCACTGAGAACACCAAACAGGCCTAGATTGAAAAACGTTTCGCGCATTATGGTATAACCTTGAACACTATGCATCACGCAAGGTTGGTGAGTTCCGAAGCCAGTGTGGATTTAAGGCTGATTTCCAATTTCCGAACAAGATCTAAAGGCATGTGGTCGACCCCACCGCACTAAAAACAGTGCATTGTTTTAAAACTTGAGGTGCCGATATGGCGTTAAGGCGCTGTAGTCAGCCTATGATAAAATAAGAAAAAAACCAAAATCTTCGCAGGGAGAACGTTGTCTTATGTGCCAGAGAAAGAGAATTCTTATGTCATCAGTCATGTGAACAAATATATGCCCTGCACAACTGGAATCATACCAGTCATTTCACTGTAATGCGGCAACGAACACATGGGTTCAGCGGGATGCTACAAAAATGTCTGTCTACGATAGCGTTAACTGCCTCGTGTGTGCTTTGGTAACATTTGGCCCCCCCATTGTAGATCATGTGAAGTGAATAGGGGCTCCATCTCAAGAAAATAATTTTCAAATGGAAGCATATCGATCAGCACACACAGGAACTGACTGACCCGTTTTATACGACCTTAAGTAACATATGCATTGCGCATTTGCCCTTCAAACTTTGCCCATCAAACTTATACGACAGCGCGGTGCGCATAGAGAAGTGGGAAAGCAGTACCATGAAATTTCTCTCTTGATGAGCTGCGGCAGGTCGTCCAATAGCCACGCCTGTCAAACTGCTCCGCCCTCCCATTTTTCAGCATTTCGTTGGTGTGTATTTTTTTACTTATAGTGACTTGCTGGAGTTAGTAATACACCATGTGACTTAGACTCTTACTGCTTATCATTTCAGCACCACTGTTTGTTATCTTATAGGTAGTGGTATTACACAAGCAAATAATTAGTTTTTTACTTGATTTATGGTGATCAAATATAGAGCGTGGTCTCTGTGGTGACTGAAACATCATTCAGTCAACATTTACCAGGAGCAACGAACCAGGAGTTGCGACAACATCGAGCCTTAAAAGGTGCTGGCAGGCCGACAATCCATTTACTATATGCGTGCTTCAGGAATGATTCAATAGAATGCAGAATACAAAAAGTCCTGAACGTTCAGCGTATTCGTCACGTTTCACGGGGACGTATGATTATCACAGCGAGACATTGCCTTATAGGCTTCGTTTAGATCAGAGGCTTATCGGCAAATAAAAAAAAAAACTGTTGCATGCAGATGGTTCCGGTAACAAAAAGCGAGAGTTCAAGTGCTCGACGGTGGGTCCGGTGATGTGTCTGTTTCAAAATTGGCTTTGTGAGCACGTGAGCGGAGGGAGACGAGGGACGAAATAAACTTGCTCACACGGTTGCTAATTCAGGCTTTGTGTGCGTCACATCACCCTACGCGACGGTTCACCGAAGCGGTTAACCGGTGTAATCGGGAGCACGCGAAAATGCGGCGTTCCTGATAGCTAGAATTGGGAAGGTTGGGAAGCTCCGCAGCTTTCGTTATGCCGAGTGCAGGGTGGGGCGAAATCGAGAGGCGCGCGTGCCACGCATGGGTAGGCGGGGGAGATCGGATGACGCTCGCCCATAAGTCAAAGACTTCGCCGGCATTCCCTCTCTTTATGGCCCATAACGCCACGTGCTGGGGCCGATGCCGCCGCAGCTATCGTGACTAAGGCTGGCAACTCCACTTGTGTGGGTGTGTAGATTGACAGCCGTACTTTGGCGAACCTTATACTGTAGAAAGGCTAGAACTGCATGCGATTTGCAACGGCACACTGTTTGTTGTTTCGTGTGACTCAGTCTGTCCATGTCTCAACAGCGTAACAAGGCAGTGCTACCTTGTTACATTGCTGAGAGAGGTATAAAATAGTGACACACATCTTTCGGACTGCACTTGACACGCATTTTTGGGTTGCGGAGAAACCAAACAACAAACGATAGGACTCATCCACACCGCGTGCTATGAGGCACGTGGTGCCAGAACGTGCCAAAAAGATACTTTTTCCTTTCTGAATCTATGTCTCTGTGGCTGCATCCAAAGGCAGCCTTTTATTTTGCAGCATTGGCACTTGCCGCATAATTAGGGTGCAGTAGATGAGTGGTTGAACGGCGACCTTTGATCATGTTCGCACAAGGACACAAAGGTAATAATTGGGCTCAGTGTCAAGTGTCAAACAATCGCGTGTCGGTCTGATACAGGCTCATGTAATCATAAGTAGAGTCACGCAAGCTTTTAACAATCATGCTCGAGCGGCATTTTTGTGTGTGTCTTCAGCGCATGACTGAATGGCATTAAAGAATGTTTAGGATAAGTGCATGCACACAACGCACATAGCCAATAGCAATTTTCGCTAGTTAATTTTAACAAATATGGTTCCAACATACAGAAGAGTTGCCACTGCGCTCAATAGGTGAAGATTTGGCCAGCTATACAAAGTCATGCTCAGACGTACGACCTTCTCCGTAATCAAACACAAGTAATATACCAACACTTGAGTACTGCGATAGGTTATGACAAAATTGGCAGAGAAAGGACCATCAGAAAGACTAAGACTTTTTTTTGCAATGCGAAATTGACAATTCACAAAATGTGGTTGTTATTCTCAATTTTATTTTACTAACTCTACAATTCACCTTTCGGGAAGTAATCGATGCGCATAACCTAGAAAATATTATTTCATTCAAATCAAGAAAAAAATACACGAGCAGAAAAAATCTGACGCGTATTTAATTGTATGTTGTTACCCATATAAGTAATATTAAAAGGTCGATGTATCTTTTTAACACCTACCAAATCTTTAAACAGGAGTAAGTCCAATTGCTACAGCTCTAAAAGATGCGAGAATTCTTGTGTTCTTGGGGATTAGCCTTTTTTTTTACACACGGCAGTGACACGTTACTAGAGGTACCATATGCGATTGTGTGCACCATGCATAAACTTCAAAAGTTTGAAGGAAATTTTTCATTGTCATCTGGTTGTCAAAATTTCTTTCCCAATGATGAGAGTACGGACTTTTCAACTATATTAGGTTACCAACAGTTGTGGTGACAAAAGATGCCGTGTTTATCCCTGTTCTACTTTTTATATAACTGGCTTCTTTCTGTTTTTTCTCAAAAGTACGTTTGTACTCCAATGACTCCGTTATATATTTTATGAAACGTCAATCATACAATGTCACTTTAAACGGCAGCTTTTAATGTTTGCGCACCTGGTCAGAGCATTGGTGGATGATCATCAACTTCAGTAAAACTACTTTTAGCATTTCAAAGGCAGCATTCAAACTCAAGTATGCTTACTGTTGCAGTTATAAACCATAAGCATAATATTTGTATATAAATATTTCAGAGTCCTTTTTACAAGTATGTGTTGGCCTCCTCGCTCTTATATATTTGCAAAGCCATTTCGACACTTGAATTACCTGCAGCGAAGAAACATTCCACAGAAGGACACAAAAACTTCATACGCCTAACACTGAAGCATGTATCTGCTGATGGACCCCCCCCCCTCCTTCTGTAAGGACATCAATCTGTTAAAGTCAGAGGAAAAATATCTGTTGGGTTCATCCGTCTCATCGTCATTACAGATATTTATCATCCTGTTCTAACTTCACAACCACTTACCTGATCCCAATTCAGAAATGTCCCACCTACATTGCCTGAAGTTTCTGCTCGAATATCGAAATTTACCTCGTCATTTTTGCAGAACTACGTTTCATTTTGAGCACTGTAAAACACTCCACATTATCATGCGAATAACATATTTAAGTATTAATATCGTAAAGGCTTTTTAGAGTGTAGTTTTGTTTTTCTTCACACGATTCAGGCTTGGAATGCTTTGCCAAGGTAAGCGAGAAAGATTCAGTTTGATGAATTTATTATTTATCTTGCAGTGTTGTAGTGTTTCTCTAATACCGTATTTTTGCGCATATAACCCGCCCCTGCATATAGTCCGCACCCCTACTTTCAGCTCACCGAAAAAGAAAAAAAAATCCTCGAGCATTGCCCGCAATTTCGATATACAGAAAAGGCTGTACAAAAGCTACTGCTCAAGAAACATACCACATATGTAGACAGAAAAGGCTTTATTTAGCAAGCAGAATACGCTGTCTGTAAGGCCAGTCACAACTCACTGTCGCTGCTCTCGCTAGAGCTATCACTTCAGCCGCAGTCCTCACTATTATGCACAAGGTCATCTTCGGTTCCATCCATGTTGTTTGTGATGCAGCATTTCTTGAAACTTTTTCGCACCATCTCACCTGGAATGGCCTTCCATGCCTCGACAATCCACTTGCAGAATAGGGCAATATTTTATTTACAGTACCTACAGCGCCCGCGAGGGGCATTAGTGTAGGGGGGAGATAACGATTTCAAAATGCAGAAAGGCGACAGTCCATTAACACTGAGCTGGACATAAAAGAAATACAGATACATAATAAAGCATCCAATGGTGACACGTAATAAACATTGACGTGTGTGAAGGTACAGCAGCAAGAAAAATATATATACATATATCCAAAATGCATACGCACACACATATACACATACATATATATACACACACAGATAAAAAGCAGGCGAAAAAAAAAAGCTGAAGCGTAGATCACTAGAGAGATGAGACGAAAGTGTAAGCAACCTTAATGTGTGCTCAGGCTACGATAAGATATGATGTTCCAGCGCAGTGGCGAAAGTTTCCCTTCGAACTCGTCCTGTCGGCGTCAAGTCGTAGCAGCCTTCGATTATCCACTCGGCATAATAGCGCTTGACATGCGCTTTGAAGGGCTTGTTAAGCGACACATCTAGAGGCTGCAACATTGACGTCATTCCACCGGGTATAACAACTAAGTCGGTGCCATTGCGTGAAAGGTGGTCCTTCACTTCCTCAGTTGTGTGGCCGCGGAACGAGTCAAGAACGAGCATGGACCTCTTTGCGAGCATCGCGCCGGGCCTCTTCTCCCATACCGTCTTGATCTAGTCTACGAACAAGTCACTGTTCATCCACGCGTTCTCGTGTGCGCGCACCACCACACCGGCAGGCAAATGAACCTTTGGTAGAGTTTACCTTTTCAAGATCAAGTACGGTCGCAGTTGCGTGCCGTCGGCGAGAACACAAAGCAAGACTGTGATGCGCAGTTTCGTGTTCCCGCCGGTCAGCACGCTCTCCGAACTGCTGCCCGTCTTCTCAATCGTTGTGTCCAACGGCATTTCAAAATAAACAGGAGTTTCATCCGCATTGCCGATTTCTGAGAAAATTTAATTGTGCTGCTTTCGCAGGCCAATTACATATCTCTGGTACTTGAGCAGCTTCTCCTCATAAGAAGCCGGCAAGCGTTGACATATTTAGTCCACCGTCTGATTGACAGCCCTTGCCGCTTCATAAAGCGGTGCAGCCATCCGCGGCTCGCACAAAACTGTTGAGGTAGGCTTAGCTCCCTCGAAAGTCGCCGCGCTTCCACTTGGGCCATCTCGGTCGATACGGCGTGACCCTTGCTTCTCACATCTTCGATGAACTTTACTAGCTCCGCCTCCAGCTCACAGTAGGCACCGGTCTTAGGGCCACGAAATGACCTACGGTCGCGGTGCGCGGCTTCTAGGCTCTTTTTATTCTTTCTCCACAGTCGCACGCAGGACTCGTCCACATCGTGCCGTCTTCCTGCTTCGCGGTTTCCAAATTCCTCGGCGACGGCGATGATCTTCAGCTTTTGCTGTGCCGTGAAGGACTGCCGCCGTACGCTACTCATGGTGACAGAACAGATCGACTTAGGCTTGGTGAATGGGTCGAGATGTGGAGAACTAGCGGTATCAGCGAGGTAAAGAGCGCTCACACTCGGCGACAACTTGACAGCACCACCCCTTCTGGTACACTGGAACAGCACCCTGTAAACAACAGAACCGAAATGCATGCCTGCTACCGCGTTAAAAAGCAGTACATTAATTTACTGATAATATCTCTATAGGCACTATAACATCTCATTTGCCTTGCTGAAATAAACACTGCTTTATTTATTATGGAACTTACTTTATTTATTATGGAACTTTCTTAGACAGCACCACCTTTTCAGCAAGCCCTTTTCTAAAGTAAACATGGCGTCTGTGACGTAGGACATGTGGAGGGTCACTGAGCGGCCGCCAACGTCCAAAAAATATACTTGTGGTGTGACAGTGAGATTTTACACAGAACAATCGAATTGTCTCTCCCCAAATGTTTTTCTAAACGCTTCAACGATGCAAGCAAGCGAAACCACAATCAGCCGCAAGCTGCCGTGCTAATTGCGGAGCAACACGAATTTGCGGAAACCGCCTCCGTAGCCTTCGCTACACTGTTAAGGGGCTTCACAGCACAACACGCATTGCTGTGAAGCAGCACTATAGAAAAAACCCCACGTATTAAATGCACCTCCACTTTGCCACTGAAATGTTTGGGTTCTTGGCGCGGGTACTTAAAACCTGGCCTTGTTTTTGGTGGCGCTCATGGTATAGAACTGTTGTCATAGCTGAAACGTATGAGGCACAAAAACATTTTGCAATGAAGTACAATGTAGACATAGCCCTATTGCAAGGTGAGCGATTATTGTTTCCGGCGAAAATAACTTATCGAGAAGAGTGCTGATGACTGTTCCCAGTGCTACTATGGCCAAGGTTTGGCTGCACAATGTGTAAATAAAAAAATGTAAACAAATCTTTGATCACCAATACACATACTGTTCAGTGTTCCATATTGTTATGGGCAGGTGGATGCGCGATGGGAAAGAAATTTTCGTTCTTCAGATTTATCTGCTTAATAGCATAGGTCAGTTTTCACTTGGTGTACTACGGCGCTCTCCTGTATTGTTCACTGCGTCAGCGATAATGCTATCTGAATGTGAAACATGCTTACGCTCATGAAAAATCATGTTGAGGTCTCTGCTTCTTTATTATATTTCATCTATTCAGTGCCTTAAGTGCATCATACTCATACTCATAAACATAAACACGAGAAAGTATGGTGTAATATTGGTCTGATACACACTTAAGATCAAAAATATATGAATGGCGCGATATCTTTTTGCTGAGCTCTACGAAGTCATAAATTGTCTCAGAATGTCCAAAGGCGCGTGCGTCTACAATAAAGTAAGAAGAATGCGCTGTTTCCCGCTCAAAGAAATACAGCGTCTTGGCTTTCCCCATAGAGCTATCATGATTATCGGGGTGCCCAGTGCGATGGTAATGTGGGTGACATGGAACCAATATTTCCCAGTCGGAGTACCTTGACGGCCGGTAAACACTTCTCACAGTGCAAACAGACCAGCGAGAAGTCACCGAGGGCTCTTCTGACTTTAATATCCCAGGCACCCAGAACTCATTGAAGAGAAACAGAGATGGACTTTTCGTGTGTACAAATCACATGATGGCGGTTAGCCTGAACCAGAACATGTCCGCAGGGGTCAATAGAGATAAATCGAGGAGAGTTGCTACCGATTACACAAAAGGGCTAGCTGACATGGAAACCTCACGCCGTTGCATCACATGAAACATTACGAATCACTGTGGTGATCATCTGTGTATAACAGGTGCAGTTTCAACGCCACAAACGCGTGTACTCAACTTATGTGCCTGTTGTTTGAACGTCGTAGCATTTTCACTATCATGTATTTTTTATGGGGTCGCTTTTTATTCATGTTCACAACAAACATTTTTTGTCAAGTACAGCTCCAAGTCCTCTGTTTAAAATAAACTAGTATGCACACTTTGTGGTGAATGTATTTTTATTGCGTCAAGCAGTATGTGACAAGCTTGATTGATATCATTATGAGCAGTGCCTTATTTCGTTCGTAGTTGCTGTGAAGTAACAGGCGCAGATGATACGTTCACGCTGCCTACTATGACGTCATGTATTGAACAATGTCGTATACCTCAGAAAAGGGTGTCCTAAAGCTATCTGACCATCACATAAATTGAACCTTTATTTCATATCCTTCGTGCTCCAGCCTTCTCTTAGCGAGTATTAGCATGGGGCATATGCGTATATAGTAACATTGCATACACTCTAAGGCAAAAGGGTGTTAAAAGGGTGAGTGGTTCGTCCTTTTGCGGACTAATGGGGCTGCCACAACTAATAGTTCCTTCAAGGACTAACCGCACCGGGTCTAACAGTTAGTCCCCAGAAGGGACTAACATTCAGTCCTCACATTTACACCTTAGTGAGTAACCGTTATTCCCACAGTTCACACCATTAGACTAACATTTAGTCCTCACTTTTGCACCTTATAGAGCAACTGTTAATCCTTACATTTACACCTTATGGGGCAACCGTTAGTCCTCACAGTTGCACCTTGCCGGACGAACGGTTGATCCACTCAAATACTCCAATCGGATGAACTTTTTGTCCTCAGTTCAACCCTTCTTTTTCTTCTTTTTTTTCCGCCAGGCCAAATACTTTTTTTCGCCTGTTTTTCTGCGCGGTGAGCAACAAACTGCGCAGAAAACACGCGAAAAAGTAGTTAGCCACCTATGTGTGACTGCTTTCGCAGTCACGGCAACAACGAAAGACAAAAACGACACATCGAAATCTTTTATTTTTCTGCATGCACATAAAGTTTCTTCATTCTTTTAAGCGAATTCATGGTGAAGTGTAGAAGTCCAGCCTCGTTGTCAAATATTGTTCACTCCTTGGGTAGCTCCTCCGACGGAAGCGATAGATGACAGGCATTGCAGACACCAGCGCATGCAGCCTTCTGCCTGTTGTGTTCCCGCGGCTGTGTGTACAATAAGATAGTAAAATTAGTTAGACACACGCGACAGAAGATGAAGATGTACGCATATGACAAGTACGTGCACATTAATAAATATAAGCGTTAAAGTATGAAAAACAAATAACTTTATGTTCACATGTCGCACAGTCCTTCTGAAGCTGCTCTGACGAAAGAGATGGAAGTCAGGCATCACAGATTGCCAGCGCACACAGTCTTCAGCACGGTGTCTGCCGACGGCTACACAATAAGTATGTAAAATAGTAAGTCACACGTGACAGAGAATGAAAACAAATCCATATGAGAAATACGTGCAAGGTGAAGTGAAAACATATGAGAGATATGACATGCTAATAATTTCACCGTGATGTCACACATCGTCAAAGACTCATTTCGATCCCCGTAGCGCAACACCTTAGGAGCAGCGGCCGAAGCCACAACTCCGCGAACCACCGTGCCGCTAACAAGTCGGTGAATCCTAAGCAAGCGACGTCGTTCAGCTCGAGCAAGCGAACGCGAGACCAAACACGGCGCTGCACGCGGAGTGTCTGCGGCCAGCGAACTTTGAACAGGAGAGCGAGCGTACGCTTGGCCGCCGCCACGAACAGCGCCGAGCTGGTTTGAAGCTAGCGCAGAAGAAATCGACGGTAATGCAGCCCTTTTCTACAAACTCGAGCAAGTGTAGCGCGCGAACGCGGGTCTGTCGCCACTGCCAACAGACGGTGCCGAGCCGGCCGAGCTGCTTGCGACTGGCTGACGGGAAAGCGAACTGTAATGGCGAGCAATTTTCAGTGAGTTCTGACGCTAGCGATAGCCCTGCCAGCCCGTTCTGGTGCACTTAGAGCACGCGACATACTACAACCAAGCTCTTTACGAGAACCCGCAACGTGTTTTCGACGACTCCCAACACAGCGACGAGGACTCAACCCGATATCGTCAGCCCGGAGCTCATCGCGGCGACGAAGACAGGCGAGCACTCGATGAGCGAGCGTATGGGAGGCCGATGGCAATGGCGGCCGATTTCCAGGCGGTCGCAAAGCACAGGTGAACTGCAGACGCCGAAGCTGACCGCGATGCATTTCGTGCGTGCGATATACAACACGACCGAACCTGTTTCCGGCAAGCGCGATCCGTAGCACACACGTGACAAGTAGAGTAGGATAAAGAATGATAACCTACTTGACTTAGAATCCAGCGCTGTTTCCTGCCCTAAGTATATATCGGATTTACCTATTGTGTTCTCGGCCGCCATATTGGCCTTCTCAACTGTTGCTGTCGTGTGTTGGTCGTGACTATCTTAAAGCCAGAGATATACAGCGTGGCGTGGTGACGTGTCGAGACTTGCTCCAGACTTCATGGGTGGGACGAAACGTAAAAGCAGCAGCGTACGCTCATTCAAGCGTACACACAGGCGCCACGTCGTAATTCTTGGAGCCCCACCGCGGTGGCCTAGTGGCCAAGGTACTCGGCTGCTGACCCGCAGGTCGCGGGTTCAAATCCCGGCTGCGGCGGCTGCATTTCCGATGGAGGCGGAAATGTTTTAGGCCCGTGTGCTCAGATTTGGGTGCACGTTAAAAAACCCCAGGTGGTCAAAATTTCCGGAGCCCTCCACTACGGCGTCTCTCATAATCATATGGTGGTTTTGGGACGTTACACCTCACATATCAATCAGTCGTAATTCTTAGATCGTCGAATCCAGGCGGCCGTGGTCGAGCACTCCGAGCGCGACGCAACACGCCAATTGTCGTCGGCAAAATACGGGGAAAGGCTGGGCCAGCAGTAGAGAAGGAGGGAGGAGGAGAGCTGGGCACCTTGGCAACGCTTTTCGCGCTGCCTGCAATCCACGGGCGGTTCATCCCTTTGGCGCGTGTGATTTCGCGCGGCACGCTTCCCTCTGTGCTTGCTCCTCAACGGTCTATCCATGCATCGCGCGCACCTATTGGGCTCAGTTACTCCTTTTTCGGGTAATTTTGTCTTAGAGTGTAGCAGCTGCATGGTGTCAAAATGGAAGGCACGCATTGCTATGTGCCTAGTATTCACGCACTTCATAGAAGCCAAATGATTCTGTAGGGCTCATTCACGACTATTAAAGAGCATCAACAGTGGTCTACTATCCCTGAGTATTCACGTCTGCAGGTTGATATGAATGCGCACCTAGCGTTTTGTAAGACTCAGCCAGGTGTCAAACCATGCATTAGTTGCATGAAGAATGCGTGTTCTAAAGCTGTCTACCGATCACAAGGGTCTCAGGCATGATTTGTGATCTCAATAAGCAGCCGGATTATACCACGCCCATGTATTTGAGCCCGACAGCCGTAACCATTAGGCAACAATCACCTACATGCTGCCCTGGTGAAAAAACGTGTGTCGAATTCATGGGGGAGGAGCGCGTTTTCGAATGCGATCGCTAAAATATCGTCATGGCATCGTGACGTGGTTGATGGGAGCAGACTGGGTGTTCAGATCAAACTGTTTATTGGGTCAAACTTGTGGGCGCAAAAGGAAAGTCACCAAGACACGGGCACTGATACCGGTGAGTAGAGCGTCTGCCGTCTATAAATTGACAAGCGGCGAAGCGCGGTGGCATTTATAAATGTGTCGTTCAATATTCCAGCTTTATCACTGGTCTTCACCTAAGCTAGCTCTAAAATAACATCGTTTGTTGGTGTCTAGTAGGTAATTTTAACAAAAGGGCCTACAATGATCCCGAACCTTTTCTAACAACGACATGTAGTTTGCATTGACCATTCATGACCCAGGCTGTGCGAGCCGAAAATCTTAGGACGACCTTAGGATGACCTTAGTAGAACGTGCCAATAAACGGTAAATAACAGACGCGGGTCATCGCACCAAAGCGTCGACTACTCCGCGAAGGAACCGCAGTATGCGCTCGTGCGCAAGTGTGCACCTCACGCCGGTTTTAAATGCGAAATCTTTGTTTGCATTATGCAAGCACTTTTGACATCTGTCTATCTATCTATCTATCTATCTATCTATCTATCTATCTATCTATCTATCTATCTATCTATCTATCTATCTATCTAGCTCGCCCCGCCGCGGTGGTTTAGTGACTAAGGTACTCGGCTGCTGACCCGCAGGGCGCGGGTTTGAATCCAGGCTGCGGCGGATGCATTTCCGATGGAAGCGGAAATGTTGTAGGCCCGTGTGCTCAGATTTGGGTGCACGTTAAAGAACCCCAGGTGGTCGAAATTTCCGGAGCCCTCCACTACGGCGTCGCTCATAATCCTATAGTGGTTTTGGGACGTTAAACCCCACATATCAATCAATCTATCTAGCTAGATAGCTAGCTAGCTTTCTGCCTATGTCTGGGTGCTCTCGTCATCTCCCTTTAACCGGGGATAAACAAAAATTAGTGAGGGAGGGTAAGATGGTGTTAAAAAATTTGGCTATCAACTGAACATTGGTAGTCTGCGCTTGTGTTTGTCTTTTCTTCTTTTCTTTTTTTTCTTTCTTCTCTTTTCTTGTTCTCATATATATATGAGAACAAAAAATCTCGTATATATATATATATATATATATATATATATATATATATATATATATATATATATATATATATATGAAATGCGGTATGAATGAACGTTTAGTTGATAGTCTGCGCTTCTGCTGAATAAACCTTCACTTGAAAGTCTGCGCTTGTCCTTGTCTTTTTCCCGTCCATGTTTTCAGCCGCGTAGTACACTCAGATCATGTATCACCAACTGGCCTAATCGTCCACTTTGATTGGCAGGTTCCACGTACCAGGAAATCAACGTTATGCGAAGCATGCGAAGGGAAGGTAACCGTGTTAGAATTTTTTATTACTGAGTGACACGTCATGAAATGACGCTAAAATATGTACAAATGTTGCACACACAGGCATATGTTGAAGAGTTGCAGAAGTTTTTATAACCATTTGTTTGCACTTGCGCAACGATATCACCTTAAATATGTGTATTAGCACGACCAGAACCTGGTGTGAAGCGCTGTTGCTCGCGAAGATGCTGCCCTGAACACTGATACATAAATAAACTTCAACGCATGTCACTGAATCACAATTGACGTTAACCGGACGTGACGGCTGTATTAAAAAAGCACTTATGTAATGTTTATAAAACTGGGTAGGCAGCACTGCAACTGCTATTGATGTTTCACAAAGATTAGCGCCTATTTAAAAAGTAGCTCCGAGAGCTGGCGTAGCTCCGCGGTAGAATGCCTGACTGCCACGCACAAGGCTTGCGTTCGATTCCTGCTGGGAGCCCGAAATTTATTGTTTGCATTCGTCGGGGTGTCAACGCTGCCTATATCAGGTTTTTCAACACTGACATTTATTCAGTGCCTTCGTTTGGCCGACGCTACCGGTGTCGGGTATTGCTTAATGCGCACGTGTTTAAATTACCCATGTTTGTTCTCGTCGTTCCAGGGTAGATACTAAGTGTCAATCCTCTGTGGTACATACCCGCATGTTAGTGGTGCATACCAGCCCGTGGGTATGTGACACCATCTTTCGGGAAGTGGTTGAGGACGTACGCGACAGGATTGTGAAATTATTCATGTATTAACCAGCGCGTCATTATCTTCCAAACATCTTACCCAACCATGCTGATTTGATTCACGCCCAGTTAAGGGGGTAACCACGAGAGCCCCCATACGTAGCTACTACATAGATAGATAGAGTGACATATACTTGGCTCGAAGTTGCCGATGTTCGAGAAGAAATGCTTCGCATTTAATACTACTCATTGGTTATGACACAAAAAATGTCACAACCCCGTCGTGTACGTAACCAAACTCTTTTCGCCAGACAGTGGCACATACGCGCGGGTGGGTATGTGCCACTGGTATAGGGGTATGTGGCAGAGGTGACTGACAATTCAAATCGACTCAGGAACGGCGAGAACCCACATATGTAATTTTGACGCATGAAGATTATGAAAAAGACTCTCATTGGATGCGTTGACCCGATGAATGTTAATAACAGTCACATCTTTGCCGCGAAGGCGAAGCAATGAACGCGATAGCAACTAATTAGAAGGTCCCGTGCACAATGGCCTGCAGATAGAAACTTGCCCACGTTTCTCACGCACAAATGGCGCACAAAACGGGCTCTCAGGTACAGATGAACGTGAATTAGCGTTTTAGTTGTTACTTCGCGTTGTCTTTAGAGCACGCTCTATTCGCCAGCGTAGACTTCGCAACGATTGCAGTGACCTTTGTGCACCCGGTAACTAAAACAGAATCGTTCTGGTAAAATCCATATGCCGGCCAAGACGTACGATCCTCCCTACCTCGAGATAAGGGCGCGCGAGTGAGCGTCGACCCCTGCTCTTGGCGGGGCAAAGTGCCCGTGGGAGATGAAAGTGTGGCCGCTGCGTCGCGACTATGTTGCTAAGCGCGCTCATTGTGTCATCTTGCTGGTAATGCGGAAAACACGATAGTTCCCCCCGAGATTGCTGTCAGCAGTGGTAAGTGGTGAATATATATAGCTTGCCATTTGAATGATGAAGGACGTTCTCCTCGGTGTCTCAGCGTTTAGCGCCTTTCATTAACTTTTCAGCACACCCAAGCTCAAATCCGCGCGCCCAAGTATTTTTCAGGATTTTTCTTTCTTGCATTTTCATACGTATAAATACGTATACACATACGCTGAGTGACGGTGACGCCCACGTAGACGTAGACGCTGGAGGCTACATCCCGCAGAGGGTGATAGTTAAATAACGCTGTTAGAAATCGAATCCCAGCTTTCTGCGTGGCAACTAAGCATGCTACCACAGATCCACGCGAGGTCACGCAACTGGTTTTCACGTAAACTATAATGTTCGTTAAGCGTCAATTGGTGATGCAGTGATAACTCTCTAATTTTATAAACATTACTTATGGATACAATATACGGCCATCACGTCGAGATAAGATAAACTGTAATTAAGCGCATTGTAAAGAAGGTGATTGTTTATATCAACCAAAAAGACATGAACAGACATTCTTAGTTCTAAATTGGGAGCAGTGCATCTCCACGAAGTTAATAAGGAGGAGTCGGCAAATTTATATGTCCTAAGGTGTATAATGCTTACGTGTAAGTTACCGGCTTGTTTATGGAGGAACAGATGTAGGAACGGAAGCACGGACGGATGGACAGGGGGAGGTATGCACAATTGCACTGATGGTAGAACGGACGAATGGATGGACGACAGATTTATGGGCGGATGAATGGACATGCAGACAGACGGACGGGGCGTGTGATTATGTGTTGTGCAGTTGCATAGTTGATCACTTATAAAGCCGGTTGTTCACGCGCATGTTTTCGTATTTTGTTGTGCAGGTGTTCCGTTTCTGTTTGGGTTTTGTGGGGCGTGATGGACGCCAACTAGGTCATTCCTAAGGAGCTTCGCTCCTAAAAGCTTGCATCGGCAGTGTTGAACAAAAAAAAAACGCATAGAATAGATATCATCATCCCAGCAGTGATCGAACCCCAGCATTTGGCGTGGCAATCAAGTATTCCACCACCGATTCACGCCAGGCCTCGACACTGCTTTTCAAGTAGAGCGTAATGTTCGTAAAACGACAATTGTGGTTGCAGCGCTGGTTATCTAATCATATAAACAGTACATACGTACTCCTATGACACAGCCGTCACATCGCATTGATGACAATCATAGTCAAGCGCCGTGACCCAATATCCTTGATGTGGTATTCCTTCTCGTTGTTCCTATTTTTTTCAAAATTTGTTCCAATCGACGAATATGGCTTTGCGATTAGCGCTTTGTTCTGCGTTCCCGCCAACGACCAACATGTGGATTCGATTATCGCTTCCTGGGTCTGGAAACGTATTATTTCAGCTCACTGCGTCTGTGTTCACGCACATCGAGAGATCGGGGGTCGTGTCGTGGCAAACATCCTACCCGATTCTGGTGCGCGACATTGGCTCGTTCAGCAACATGAGGCCGAGGTCGTCCATTAGTTCGGCCAGCCTCTTTTTCTTGGGCGAGGCGTTGCCGTATCCTCAGTGCGTGTGCGGGGCGTTAAAGTCTCCGCAAATCAACAGAGGTTTGGAAGCGGCTTTTAGCATTGCTTCGCGAAAAAGGCAGTCAAAGTTGTGAGTGAGAACGTGCTTCGAGGGTGTACTCTAACCGTTGAAGACGACCAGCCCAGCTGTTTTGCACTTACTCGGTATTACCTAAGTTAGAGCGTTATCGATGTCGATCGCCACGTACGCCTCGTGTTCAACAAACACTATTCCCCTTCTTACTAGGATGCACATGGTGATGTTCGACCCAATGCTCTGGGAGAACGGAAAGTGCGTGACGTATCCCGAAAGCTTAGCGTGGTCATGAGGTTATTCTAATGATATCACGTCTGGAAGTTTTTAGAAAGTGTTTTCGTATACTAAATCAATGCAGCTTTATTTGTTTTTAAAGCCTCTGCAGTTCCATTGCCAGACTATGAGGCTGCCGTTGTGCACGCGAGGCGTAGCCATGGTCATGCGAGGTTGTTGGAGGGGCTCGACTAAGCGTGCATTCCTTCCTCTCCAGGGTGGGTGACATTGGCTTTATAACTTTTGTTGACAATTGTCGGAACGCTAGTGACGGGGGGTATGGCATCAACTCTTTCCGGCGGCAGCATCTGTGCCTCCCTGCGTTCTAGGTCTTTTATTCGCTGATTCATAGCCAGAAGTTGAGTGTTTACGGTAGCGTGTTGTGCATTCCATTCGGCGTCGGACTTGTTGAGTCTGGTGAGAAGCATTTCAAACATGCGTTCCGTTTTATCTGGCAACTTGTCGATCATTTGCTCAAGCACGCCTACATTCTAGCCACTTTACCTGGGCCTCTTCGATTCTTCCGTGTTCTCTGTGTCACCTGCTTGAGCGCCACTCAGATTTTTGAGGTTGAACACAACTGTCGGTTCGTATACGTCGAGCATGTCCAGCTCATCTCCGCCGCCGCACTGGTGTGCTACGTGGGCCCAAGCTGGGTTGGGGCTCCTGCGGCGTGCCCCGCCATGGTCTTGAGGATTTCATTTAGCTTTTTTTACAACTACCGAATCTTCTTCGCCGATTTCTGATTTTTTGTGTCGCCCTGTTTAGTTAGTCCCTTAGTTCCCCGTTCTCTCTTTCTAACTTCTCTAATTTAACCTCAATTGGCGAGTTCGTGGTCTTCCCTAGGTCTTCGGGGAGTGAGCTCTCTCCCGGGCTTCTGCTTTCTTCAGGTACCAGGTGTGACGAAGTCACCTTGCAAGATCCTTTCGGCTTTTCGCCAGGTGGAGGCTGCTTGTTGCCCGACGAGAAGCTGGGCGCGTCACTTGAGGTTCGTCCAGTACGGCTCCGGCTTCGGCTGTGGCTTTTGCTTCTAATGCGAGGCCTTTTTTCTACTGCCGATGAGTAAGAGTGGGGGACAAGGACTCTGTCGCGCTGCCGGGAGCCGGACCTTGATCTCGAACGACTTCTCTTTGAGTGACGTTCCCGTGGGTCTCGCTGTGAGAGGGCCGGGTACTGGTCTCCCACACTCTATTCGGGAGTGAGTGCGCCCTCTTTTTCATATTCCCGTCCATCCCTGCTTTTCGCGAGCCATCTACTCACCTTGACCACGTACGGAACCTTGTATTTTGCTTTAGTTGTGTGATATCTGTAGGGTGAGATTCCCCGAAGGTTTTGCACCTGGGCGAGAACTTGCGCGTGGTAGTGGGGTTTTTCGTGCTGCAAATCGGACAGAGTTTGACTTCGGGTCTCGAGCACACGTCAGCTCTGTGAACGAGTCTTTACTAATCTGGACAAAAATCGAGTTGCTTCGGGCAGAGTGTGACTCTTATCATAATACTGCTAAAATACACCCACGTCGCGACTGTTTCTTTCGTAAAGGAGGATTATACTAGTGGTGTTTCCGAGTCTCTTCGCGTAGGCGAGACTGGGGTTCCTCGTAGAGATCAGTGCCCGAGAGAACTAATCTTGCGTATAACTTAGCGAGACGTCCCTCATTATTTCCTTGACTATTTCTTCTGGCATAGAAACATAAGCAGTGACCTCGTGTTCCTTGTCCCCCAACACTAATTGAGCGCATCCTCGCTAACTTGCCTGCCATCTCCTCGTAGAGCGTGCTGGCAACCAGGAAGTTTTGAGTGTCGGGGCAAATAGTTATTATTAAACACAATAGTTCTTCTTGGGACCTCCGACGCAAAAACTTTGGTCTGTCTGTCTGTACATTTGTCTGTTTGTCCACCGTTGCCGTGAACCGGGTACTAGGGACAGCACCAGCCGATACCTCGAACGGCCATCCTCATCCGCAGTGCCTATCAAAGTGGCTCAAGGATCAGCGTTCATACGTGTGCGATTGTAAATAAAAAGCAATTATTGCGCATATCTGAGGCACCATAACAACACGTATATATTCTGCAAGTTCGTGTTTTACTAGAAAAAGCATGCATAAGTATTTCGAAGGACCGAAGCGCTTATCACGCTGCGCTGACCATGCGACACTTGCGCGAAGTAGTGAGTGCGTCCAACACTTTGCTAAGACGACACGGTGATTGTACCGGTGGTGGCAGGCAGGTGTTTCCTTCATCTCCGTGATTGGATCTTCGCTGTGGGGCTCGCCGTAGAGCGTCCGCGAACAGTGGACGTGGCCAAGCTTGGCCGGAACGCCATTAGAGGCCTAGAACTATTCACACGCGTATAAGATGTAAATGTGGTCGTAAAAGTCCGAAATTGCACGCTCACCCTGAAACTTGGTATCCCCGGGTCCACGTGATCCTTCGAGAGTTAGTGGGAATCAACCTTTTGATCACGGCAGTGAAACTCCTGCGGACTCATTCGAAAACTGCGGAGATGAGATGAAGTGCGTCCGTGCTCAACGGCGACCGCGAATGATAACTTTTTTAAACATCTCTCAATGGAGCAGCTTTCAGCCTCACTCTAGTTATGTGTAAGGCATCCATCACTCATTGAAGACAATGCTGTAAAAGACTGACGCCTTGTCGAGTACCATCAATCATACGTATTCTCCTCAAATTAGGCCGAACTTTTCCTGTTATCAGGTGCCTTTGGTAAGTGTCTTTTTTTCTACAGGTAAAATTTCGTTTCCCGTGCTTCTCTTGTGAAGACGTATGACAAGGACTATAGACATTATGGACCGGGCCCCGGGGAGTGACTACAATAAATATAAGAAAAGCTCTGAAAAAAAAAACACAGCAGCCGACGCAAACACACCACATACTAAACTGCCCAATGCCGGGATCACAACCAGCAATCCTGAAAATCTCAGTCTACAAGGAGGAAAACAAATTGAGCAAAATATAATGAACGAAAGAGAAAGAAAATAACTAATACTTCAACTCAAGTCTCGCGTTGCTTCTCCCCTTCCTCCGCCTCCCACCCACTGGCACTAGATGTTACAGGAGCTTTTTCATGGTTGAAGCAGCAGCGAAGCATTAAATAATGCCCGAACTCGCCATAGACGTAAATCGGCTGGAGTGGTTTCCACTGGGTAGATTGCGCGCTGTGCATCTTGGCATTGTTTCCTTCCTGGAAGCCAGTCTCACTTTATTGGGCAGATGTTTTTCTTTCCGACTAAGCCTGTCCCTTGACGTTGGTCTACGTTGTCCAGCCGAGGGCCTCTGCACTGAGTTTATGTTTGAACGTTGCCGTGGGGGTGGGTTGTAATATCGTCGTGGGAAGAGGCAGGTGATCTAGGCAAAGGAAGAAAAAACGAGATAATAAAAGCTTCAAATAAATCGTGTTTGTCTGGTAGTTGCAAAATACTTGTCGGGGCTCACAACGCTTAGCAAGCAGTTCTTTTTAAAATATTGGCGTACTTGCTTTCTGAAGCCCTGAATATGCTTCTACTTACAACTTTTTGCGTGTGCAGTTAAACGATTGGGAACGTTCGCAAATTAAGCAGTTTCTTTTTTTTTACTACGGCTATCTCTTTGTTACTTTTTTTGAGTAAAAACACGTGAGAATGTGAGAAGGCATGCATACGAACATTTTACGTGGATTTATATCTGCTTAACACGGCATTTGTTGTATAGGAATTTCATAGGTTAGTGGTATGTAAGCGGGCTTTACCTTACTTTATTTCATTTTATCCAAGTGAAAGATATTAGAAAGTTTAAGTGGTGCTCATTGGTTCAAACACGTTGTAAGCTAAAAAAAATATCTTGGACTCCTTCCAGTGTAAAGTGAGAAAACAAAGTGATGTCACGTAAAAACACAGAAATAGAAGCACATAAAATGGCTTTACAAACACAGTCTTACATTATATTAACTGGCATAAGGCGGCTGCTACTCCGTAATACAGTTGCGCCCATCTTTTTCCTTTGTATAGGTGCCTTTGATAAGCAAACACCAATGATGCGCTTCTACGTGCAAGACAGCCCCTAGTACGCTAATAAGAAAGATTATTTGTGCTTTATGTAGGATTACTTAAGTGAAACATGCAGTTCGGCTCAAATGGCGTACAACATTTATTCTACGGACTCTCAAAATCAAAAGCGTCAAACCTTATGTGACCTAATGTTAGATAAGTTTTCATTTCTTCTCTAAAAGTTTCGCAATATTGGTAATGACGATGATGGTGCTCGTTATCTAGTAAAGCTGAAAAACATTGAAGATTGTGCGACTGTTCACTTCTGGGTCGTAAGTATGAGTGCACACTCTGCTAAGCTACCATGACATGACGCATTTCGTGTGTATGAACTGCAAAATCTACAGCTTTCACGAAAGCTGCCACTTCTCACGCAGTTTTCTATGGGATTATATGCGGAGCCATGCTACAGGAACGACCATTGGGTTACCTACTTGTTTCACCCCACACTATTGTGCTGTAGCCGCTGTGGTGAATGTTCTTTACCTGTATTTCTTGAGTATATGTTCGCAATATGATGGTATTGTTGCCGCTTCTCACTACATTGGAATGTACAATAGAAATCAGTAGTGTAACAACACGGCCTGGGAAAGAAAGACGATAAGGGCTAGATCATTGTCGTCATTCACAGACTGCCGTAGTTCACCCCAGAATGAAGGCCTCTCCAAGCAATCTTCAGTTGATGCTGTACTATGCTACCTGATTTCATTTTACCTCGGCGAGCTTCTTAATTTTGTTCCTCTCTTTAACACTCCCCCTTTACCCACTGCAATTGCCATTCCTTGTTAACCACTAGGCTGCTCTCACTATCCCCCCGTTAGTGCGGTTGACACGCTACGTGGCCAGCCTGGGTCATTTATTTTTTTCCGCCAGATACCAATTAGAATACCCTTAGGTCCTCTCCCTTCTCTAACCCATTATTCCGTCATTCAATACCATTATGATGTTCCCGTCATCTGCGTTCCATTGCACGTTGCACGATCTTAGTTTTTCTCTGGTTGGTTTGTTATTGTTCATTTATCAGCACAATATTTCTGAATCGGCAGCAAGCATTGATTGTATTCTTTTGACGTTAGTGACAATGATGATATTGTATTAAGGGGCAACTGAATGCTCTCACCATGCAAACGTTATGAAATAAGTTTGGTCTAGGGCATTTGTATGAGAGATCATCCAGTGTTGCGTCAGAATGACACTTTTCAGGTATTCTTTCGAACACTAAGGTTTATTTATTTCACGCTATAAATGATTGATGTGGCCGAAGGAATTAATCCAGTTAGGTATACGTGAAAGAATACGCAACATGGAATGCAGTGCTGCCTAACCCTGCATTCATGCCCCACTTCACAGGGATTGCTACAATGCTGTGAACTCTGGTGCTACTTCGCGCAATGGTGCAGTCTCATGGTACTCTATATTGAGTACAACGCGCACACGTTGTTCACCCAAACAGATCATTGCTTCTTTGTGGTGCCTCGTTTCCACCACGTGGGTGGGGAGGAGCTGTCAAGATCGTTCCGGACATTTTCAGTCTTCACGTATACAGAGGGCCCAACGCGTGAAGGAGCAACTGTTTGCTGAGCTTGTGAAAAATCCACCAACCACAGTAACGGAGTTCACGAAACAAGCCACAGCTACTGAATGGGTCCTACAGCAACGATACCGCCAGCAAAACCCGCTCAACTTTCGACCAAGTAGTCCTGTTACGACTGCGGCGAGCCTCTGCAACAACGACAGGCCTCTGCGGGAAGTCATCCAGGATATTTTGAGGGAAAAGCTTCGGCAGCTTGGTTTCATTCCACCAAACGAACCGACGCCAGCATTGTCTTTTGTCGCTGATGTTGTCCGAGATGATGTCCGTCAGGTTCTCTCTTCATCCGGCTATGATGATGTGCGACGACATTTTACTTATGCTGATGCAGTCCGACGTCCCGTCGTCGCGCCTTCGGCACAGCGGACTCCAATGACTGTACCACCACCAACCCTGCAAACCGCTGACGACTTTCCGAACCACACCGATCTCGCCAGCAAGACGAAGGCCGTTTAGCGAAAATGTTTAGCCCACAACGTGATTCAATGGTGAGTCCCCGCTTACCTACCAGCGTCGGAAACCGATTTGTGGCGTACCGATGACCTTCGACCGGTATGCTTTCTTTGTGGTGAAGCTGGGTACGTTTACACTGTTTGCCGTTAACGCGACGCTCAGTACTCGATATTTCCTCACTACCATGATTACGTTACGTACGACGATCGACGCACGTACAACGACACTCCTTTGAACACATAACCGAAAGAATCCAAGGAGGCCCGGGTCACGTTCTCCATCTCCAGCGCGGGGCACTGCACCTAATCGTCGCAGTGTTTCCGACGTCACCAGGGGCAGGTCCCCTAGCCCACGACGGGAAAACTAGACGCAGCGACCTCGGGGAGTGGGGTGGCCAATAATCGAACTTCCGAACAGCCCCCATTGCAGAAATATAATAGCTCGAAGCCACCGATGCCGAAGACGATGACAGCAACGACTAATTCAACGAATGGAACAGCCGACATAAACGACGTTATCAGCGCTGACCTCTTCGTTCACATTGACGGCAACCCAGTGACGGCTCTTGTAGACACCGGCTCCCACTTTTCTATAATAAGCCTGCAGCTAGCCGACAGACTAAGTAAGGTGAAGATGTCATGGCACGGACCCAATATGAACACTGCAAGAGGTCAGTTGATGACACCGGTTGGAAAGTGCACGGCCCGACTCTTCTTCGCTGGTTCCACTTTTATAGCCACCCTCGTCATTCTTCACGAGTGCTGTAAATAGCTCATGTTGGGAATGAATTTCTTGTTCGAATACAGGGCTATGATTGACATCCGTGACAGAAGCGTAACATTCGCTATAAGCTCAGAGACTGCTACAAATGAGGAACACCAGCCACCTCGCTTCAGTATAGCCGATGACGACGTCATACTGCCACCACGAAGTTGTTCCCACGTATCCGTGCACTGTGACATCTTACAAAACGTTACTGGCATCGCTGAACACATCAGAAAGCTCGCATTCACTAGTGGCATTTCTGATGCCAGGGCTGTCATCACTGTTATTGAGGGAAGCGCTGTACTCTTATTGACAAATTTCAGCAGAGAACGCCGCCACATAGTTAAAAGCACGGCTATTTACAATTGCATATGTCGACGAACTCTCTCAAAGAGAAGTTTGTCATTTAGTGTAGCAAGCAGCAGCGTCTACTATCACTACACCGACACCTGTCGACATTGGTCCAATGTTATCTCCCATCGAGCGAGACCACCTTCTCACGCTGATCAACAAGTTTAATGGCTGCTTCTCATCCACATCGAGGGTTAGTCAAACGGCACTGACGAAACACCGCATCATCACGGATTCCGACGCCAGACCCATCCGGCAAAATCCCTATTGGGTCTCCCCAAAGGAGCGTGAGGCAATTCAACAGCAGGTGAAAATTATGCTAGAAAATGGTGTTATTCGGTCACCTAACAGTCCTTGGGCATCACCTATAGTACTCGTCAAAAAGAAGGACGGCTGCTTGAGTTTCTGCGTCGACTACCAGAAGCTCAATCAGATTACAAAGAAGGACGTCTACCCTCTGCCGCGTATTGATGATTCATTGGATAGACTATGAAACGCACGCTACTTTTTGTCCATGGACTTGAAAAGCGGCTACTGGCAAATTGAAGTTGATGAGAAAGATCGTGAAAAGACCACCCTTGTTGCGCCCGATGGACTTAATGAATTTCAGGTACTTTCTTTCGGTTTGTGTTCGGCGCCAGCAACATTCCAGCGTATCCTGGACACGGTTGTGTCAGGACTTACGTGGCAGGTTTAAACCTGCTTGGTGTACCTCCACGACGTGATTGTCTTTTCAGAGACTTTCGAGGAACACTTACGAAGGCTCGAAGCAGTTTTTGAAGCAATACGCTTGGCTGGTCTTACTCTAAAACCTGAAAAGTGCCACTTCGGCTTCTACGAACTTCAATTCCTCGGTCACGTCGTGAGCAGCCAAGGGATCCGACCCGACTTGGATAAAATTGCCGCCGTGGCGAACTTCCCAACGCCATCAGACAAACAATAAGTGCGACGTTTTCTTTTTGGTACTCTGTGCCTATTACCGGCGATTTATTGCTAATGTTTCGCGCATCGTATGGCCATTAACACAGCTTACTCGGGAAGATACATTCTTCAGATGACGCGAAGACCAAAAGCAGGCGTTTCAAAAGGTTCGTCAGCGCATGCAAACATTCCCTGTGCTGGCCCACTTTGATGACGACGCGCACACAATACTTCATACAGACACTAGTAATGTGGGTCTTGGAGCAGTGCTCATACAGTCAAAGAACAACAACGAAAAGGTAATCTCCTACGCCAGCAGGACGCTGTTCCGAGCAGTAGATATTTACACTACAACGGAGAAAGAATGTCTTGCAATAGTGTGGGCAATCCTGCAGTTTCGTCCTTACTTGTACGGCCATCCATTCACCATTATCAGTGATCACCACTCTTCTGCGATCATCACTCTCTGTTGGTTAGTTAACTTGAAAGATCCGTCTTGCCGTCTTGCACGATGGAGTCTTTGGCTCCAAGAATTTGACTTCACTGTTACCTACTAGTCGGAAAAACAACACACCAATGCCGACTGTATTTCTCGGCCTCCAGTTGAGACGGCACCCGCGGACAACGATGATGACGACACAACCTTTCTGGGAATTGTGTACACTGCCGCCTTTTTTCAACAGCAGCGTGACGATGCTGAACTGCTACCGCTCATAAATTACCTACAAGAGTGAACGAATAGCGTGCCGAAGTTATTTGCTGGAGGGCTGCAGTCATACTGCTTGCGAAATGACGTTCTTTCTAAGAGGAACTTTTCACCCACTGGCAGCAGCTACTTGCTCGTCGTTCCTTCTTCACTTTGCCTTGAGGTACTGCAAGCCTGCCACGACGAACCTAATGCTGGCCATTTGGGTTACGCAAGAACATTGGCGAGGATAAGGCAGAACTATTACTGGCCAAAACTTACCGAAGTTGTCAATTTTTACGTGCAGGCATGTCTAGACTGCCAGCGTCGCAATCCACCATCCATCAAACCAGCTGGCCTGCTGCAGCCTCTCCGAGTGCTGGCGACACCGTTTGCACAAATTGGCATAGATTTTCTGGGCCCCTTTCCAAAGTCTGCCTCTGGAAACAGGTGGATAATCGTCGCTATGGATTACCTGACCCGATACGCAGAGACAGGTGCTCTGCCACGGGCAATGGCAGCTGAAGCATCGCCTTTTCATCGAAGCCGTCATCTTAACGCACGGTGCTTCCGCAATAGTCATCACCGACAGAGGTACTGCGTTCATGGCCGAGCTTTTGGACACCATTTTCCGACTAAGTGGTACAGCTCACAGAAAGACAACGGCGTATCATTCCCAGACCAACGGGCTCACCGAACGCCTTAACGAGGCCCTGACTGACATGATAAGCTTGTACGTAGATGTAGAGCACAAGAACTGGGACGTCATTTTGCCCTACGTCACGTTCGCGTACAACATGGCTCGTCAGGAGACCACTCGGAAGATACCCTTTAGTCTGCTTCACGGACGCGAGGTTACGACAAAGACGCAATATTCCCTCATGAAAATGATGGCAATGAGACGGACGCCGAAGAGTTTACCCAGTTAGCACAAGAAGCCAGACGAGTTTGCACGTTCCGAATCACCAAACAACAAGACAATACCAAACATTACAACCTCCGGCAGCGACCCGTCATATACAACGTGGATGACAAGGTATGGGTATGGACACCTATTCGTAAGCGTAGGATCTCCGAAAAGCTGTTTCGAAGACACTTCGGACCCTACAAAGTTCTGCGACGCATCAGTGACGTCAACGACGAGGTTGTTCTTGGATGGCGTGCAGTGTGGGAAGCACCGAAGACATTCAACAGAAATTTTCCACGTGCTTCGGATGAAACCTTACTTTCAGTGACTAACTGTGCAGTTGTTGTTTCACCTTGCTTCTCGAACATTTAACATCGGAGCGTTGTTTTTTTTAAGGTGGAATATTGCCGCTAGTTTGTGCCAATGGTGGCGACAACGGAGCAGCGCGAGTGTCCTTGGCCGAGGGCAAAAGACGAAGAAGTCGTTGCAGTCTTTTTCCTGCTATCGATAAAGCGTATTTGTTCGAGGCGCTTTGTGTGCTCGTCAACTCCGCGTCGTCACAATATTCGAAACAAAGAATAAGAAAGATTGATATGTCACTTTAAAATCAGCACAACATTGCGAGTTAGAGGTAAATGATGCTGTACATGACTTCCGTGTCATGATTATCATGTTTGTATGTATCGTTCACCTTTGCCATCTATTCACGTCACCTGATACCAACTTTAGTATAGGTGGAGCTAGCAAAACGCCCACGAGCACGCTATGAGCGTGATAAGTTGTCATGTTCTTACACGACACGTGTGTCAGGATTATCATGTTTGCACCTGTCATATATTTTGTCATCCATTGACGTCACGTAACACCAAATTAGGTATATGTGGAGCTATCAAAACGGCCGCCAGCACATCATGAAGGGTCCAATATACGCCAATGTGGCTTTGACGCGCGCTCTAGCTAAGAACAGCATCGCTATGTTAGCAAAACGCGAGCACTTTATAGTCTGACGCCAGGCGCGACCAGCGTCCATGGGCGCGGCCTGGACGCTGGTCGCGCCCATGACACTGAGTTTCCCTCTTTTTGTGACGGAGAAACGCCGGACGCGCTGTGACGCGCATGCGTCACAACAACGAAGCGCGGCGCGCACCTGCGAGTATATGGCAGGACCAACGCCTCGCGTAGCACTGCCGACGTGACGCGACGAAATGAACGCCGGCGAGCACGCGCACCGCGTCACGTCGAAACGTATTGGCGCCTTCACTGTGGCATGTAGTCATGTTTTCACATGACACGCATCTCATGATTATAGTGTTTGCACCAGTCACATACCTTCGTCATCCATTGGCGGGACGTAATACCGAAATTGGCATATGTGAAGCTAGCGAAACCGTCGCGAGTGCACCATCAGTGTGGCAGGTAGTCATATTGTTACACGACACGCATGTCAGGAATATAATGTTTGGATGTGTCATTTACCTATGTCGTCCGTCCGTTTGCGTAGCGTAATACCGAGTTTGGTACATGTGAAGCTAGCGAAACGGCCGCGAGTGCATCATGAGCGTAGCATGTTGTCATATTGTTACATGACACGCATCTAGTGTTTATCATGTTTGCACCAGCATCATACATTCGTCATACATTCGACTCATGAGTGTCTCATAAGTGAGTTTGGCGATCTGTGGTTCTTTCAGAGCGTCAGCCTCTGACTAAGAGCGCTCCCGACCACTCCGACTTCGAAGTGAGAGCATGGCGCAAACTGACTGCGAGTACGGCTCACATGCCACAAACCCGCAAACTACGTGGCTGCCGGAAGGTGAACCAGGTGAACGGTGCCAACAGTGCGAGCGCCTATTTCGGAAGGGGACATCACCCTGTGCTTAACACTTCCTGCACGCGCGTTGGTAGTGGCATTTCTGAGCTTGTGTGTGGCCAGTACTTATCTAGGAAGCCATAAATGCAACATGTTGATAAGGAGCTGGCGGCTAGCGAAAATAGAGAAAACACCAACGCTGTCGTTTCTTCAGCTGACAGACAGTCACATGATTTGTCTGGAAAGATCACCAGCTCAGGTGTTAACGATCGCCAGAATTGTATGCTGGCCGCAAAAGTCTCTCACTGCGTTCATCTACGTCGGAAATATCCACTGAACAGATTGGCGCCATTTGTCGATGTGACGCAGGACTACAGTGTTCTAGAAAAGTTAGCTCAAATATTTTTGCTGTTTATTCCTCTCCCTTTCTCTAGTTCACTGTAACGAGACTGCTTACCCTGCACCTTTCCGTGCTGGCTGCACGGTGGTTGTACGTTCACCCTGCTCTAAGATCGCTGGCGTATTCGGTTATTACACTGCCTATTGCGCTCTCATTACGAGCTGTGCCGGCATTTGGCGACAAAAAGCCAGACTACCAGACTTTCAGAACTACGAAGGCGTGAATAGACACCTTCATATTTAGTGCACTGGAGGTGTTCGACATGGCTGTCGCTCTGTTGAAGCCGGGGTTTGCGTTTGGAGCGTGCAGGTTTCGGCTGTGCCTGAATTTTATTTAATAATATTGCCGCCTCCTTCAAAGTGAATTCTTGTTTATTTGCAAAATGTCGTATACTTTAATAAACAACGACGCACACAACGCAAATTAGAGCAATTATATTGCATATAACATTTTACCAATAAATATTAGTCAAGGTTGCTTGTCGCTGATCAAAATTTCTTGAAATGTAATGGAATCGGGGTTTGAAGCTCGCGATTTTCCATGCTAAGGAAACGTTTTAACATCGCCACTATCTAGAGGGCGCAGTAAAGAGAGAGTAGAAAGGCCTCTTCTCTTAGTCATCATGAGGAAGAAATGCTTTCTCCAACGGAAGTGAATTTCTGCATGTCGCAGCCCCTGGCATCCAATGCAAGAAAACTAAGCGTATAATATTTAAAATCTGCTGTGCGTGACGTTCAGCACCAAAATTTCATATAAAACCTACAATATCATGACGTCAGAGACGATGGAATCTCATAGAAGGCCACTTGAATGGTAGACATCATCCACAAGAGAAACATTCTCACTTCCGGAACCTCTATACTGACCGACTTTACAGGTTTAGTTGACGCACTAAGCACAAAAAAAGGCAAAGTGAGAGAGGGCGACCATGTCGAAAACTGTTGTTCATAAGGGGACCCTCTGAGGTGAGTGATCCTAGTCTTAAAGTTAGCTGCGGCTTCTCAGAACGCGCGAATAAGCGTCGATCCTTCAGCGCCAAGTCGATAGCCCCCCCCCCCCCCTCGTGAAACTTCTCCATCGACGTAAGAAAAAAGGGAGCAAAAAATTAAGTTGTGGATACCCCCCCCCCATACTTGTCTACTACGGAATTATGTATTTTCGTCGGAGAGCAGCTTGACTTTTTTTCGGGAGGGATGGAGGGGGAAGGGCGCGGTCATGGTTTCCCACCTCCTGTACCCGTGGTGTGGAGGAAGCGATTTTCAAGGGACAGGGTGTTTTACTTTAGAAGTTGCCCTGCAAAGAGTCGCAATCGGGCAATCAAGATTTCGTGCTCCTTTTCTTCTCTACAAAAGCTTCAATCCACATTGGCACGTAGTTCATGTGTTTGTATGTTGCAGTTTTGGTTCATTCGCTTATCGAGATCAAGGTCGGGTATGAACACACGTGTTTCCTCAACATCTTCATTGCAAATTTTTATATTTGAAAGACCTCAAACAAATGTCCTGACCCATGTATGTGACTGTCTTCATCCCATAATTTTTCGTCCTAATTAGTAAGTTCGTGTGCTACACAGGCAGAACTGGTATCTGAGATGAAAGGGTGATGTGGTGGAATAGAGCGACTCCGGTTAATAATGTCTATAGTTTTGGGTGAACGAAATGTCAGGTTAACGCACAATGCCAGCCCGAGTGTTAGCCTGGTTTTTACAGCGAAACTGCTGTCAACTTGCCTGATATCCAAGGGAAACATTCTCATAATGTGCCCGTCACCAATGTTGATTGATTACATGGCAGGCTAAAGCCAGCGTCTACGTTATCAACGCATCATAAAACCTTAACTATTAAGTTTACGAAGGCTCAAGTCATCTTGACGTGGTGTGCGGGAATATTCAGGATTGTTGATATCAAAGAAAAGTTAGTTACATGGAAGGAGAAAGAATGATCGCATGAGCAATTAGCATAAAATTCACAGCACAATCATGGAGCGAATGATGTTAAGGGGGGGCGGGAGAAGCGTCTCTTCGTCCGCACGCACTGAAGGACGAACGGACGGATTCATGGATGGACGGAAGCACGGACGGACAGAGAAAGAGAATGACGCACGACCGGACAAATCACGGATGGGAAGGCAGACACACAGACAAACAGACGGACGGCCAGAAGTACACATTGATGGAAACACGGTAGAACGGACGGACGGGTGAATGGACGCACGCACGGACGCTTCGCCCAACTCACCATCATTTACTCCGAGGATATCCTGTGAAAAACACTAACGCCATCTAGTTATAATATTCGCAAGGGCATATATATACCCAACGCCATGTATTCAAGAACTCATAAGCCAAAGATGACTACATAATACAACTACGACTACAGAAGAGGGAACGACCTACAGCATAAGAAGCTTCACCCTAAAATTGCAATGCCACACAAAGGATGACAAGGAGATATATACCCAACGCCATCCATTGAAGAACTCATATACCAAATGTGGCTACATAATAATACTATGACTGCAGAAAAGGGAACGAACTACAGCATAAAAAGCTTCACCCTAAAATTGAAATGTCACACGAAGGACGACAAGCAGTTCTATACTAGCAGTGCGCCGCTGAAGCATAAGAAGCACAGTGATTATGTGTGTTGATTTTTTTACTGCTGTATCAATTATAAGGACACTTTTGTGGGCACCAGTATGCTTTACAGCAAAAGGTAAATAAAAAGAAAAATTTCTCATTTCAGTATGAAGGCCAGGAGTGGGCAATGCAGTGGACCGTGCGTCCAGCACGTCAAGTCAGATGGTCAGCCGGGGTGCTGGTGAAGGCCGCGTAGGTGGCAAGCGCGAGCCTGGTGAAGGCCCAGACAGGTCCCCAATAGGTGATCAAGCGCTTCCTCTATGACTGGGGCTTCGTAGAAGAGGCTTGTCATTGGGGAAGGCTGTGCACCGCATGTCTAGTTGGCCCGGATTGCAGGAATTAAGATGGCGCCTACACAAATCCTCTTGAGCGCGACCTCCTGTCAGCACTCTCGGCAGGATATTGCCGCCGGTGTCGTCATCATTCACTCTATATGTACACGTATATATATATATATATATATATATATATATATATATATATATATATATATATATATATATATAATGTTACGGGAGGGTACCGAGAGAAACAAGCTGATAGTTGAGATATATTTGCATGACGCCAAGCCTAAGCCGAGCTGGCAAGTGCGAGTGCGCCACACAACCTAGAAACACATCATCTTTCTCGCTCTCTGTATTGCTTCTTCAGCGTGATATACTCTTTAACATAACCCCCGTGGGCAGAAGCACCATTTCGGCGCTTTTTATGATGTTGCGGACTGCTAGAGCATAAGGCAGGAGACATGACCAATGTCTGTAGACAGTGGAGTGGAAGGAGATGGTGACTTCAGCGGGGCTATCTCCTATGTAACGTCGGTCACCTGGCGCCAAACGCGGTAGGGTCTTGAGTACCGGGAAAGCAGTTTTTCAGAGAGACCAACATGCCGTGTCGGGGTTCACAACAACACAAGGGAACCCAGGGCAGAGGAAACGTCGTTATGATGTTTGTCGTAACGTTGCTCCTGTTGTTCTTGCGATGATAAAAGGCACTTCCGAGCGATTCCTCGAGCTTTGCGAGCTCTGTTGATAGTGTCACGGCCGTATTCAGTCGGCAAATCGACAGCTGTCGGAAAAATGGTGTCGAAAGGTAGAGTTGGGTTACAGCCAAATAAGAAGTAGAATGGTGAAAATCTAGCGGTACTGTGGTGTGAGGAGTTGTATGCAAAAGACAATGCAACGTGCCAGTCTATGTGGTCAGGGAGGACGTACATAGAGAGCATATCAGATAAAGTCCGGTTGAATCGTTCGGTAAGCCCATTAGTTTGTGGATGGTAGGCCGTCGTAAATTTCTATTTGGTTTTGCAACAGCGAAGCAGATTGTCAATTTGGGAGAGAAAATAGCGTCCATGATCTGTGAGGAGTAGGCATAAAGCACCATGATGAACGATGACATTGTGCAAAAGAAAATCTGCAACATCTGTGGCATAGCTGGTTAGCAAAGCCTGTGTGATGCCGTAGCGGGTTGTATTATTTGTAGCGAGCTATCCATTTATTTCCGTAGTTAGACTCAGGGAAAGGGCCTAGGAGATCAAGACCAGCTCGAAAGAAGGGGTAAATAGGGAGGCAAAATGGCTGGAGGAGTTCAGCAGGACTCATAGGGGTTTTTTTCGACGTTGGCACTGGTCGCATGTGACTACGTAGTGGCGGACGGAGTGACAAAGCCTGGGCCAGTAAAATCGACGCTGAACGCGATCGTAAGTCCGAGAAACACCAAGGTGACCGTTGGTGGCGGCGTCATGGAACTGGGCAATAACACTCAAACGTAGGTGGTAAGGCACGAGAAGGAGCAGTTCACGCCCATTTGTGTTGACATTGTAGTGGTACAAGGTGCCTTCGTTAAGCGCAAACAGTCGAGTAGACGGATGGGGCGTCGGAGAGTACAGCTTCTCAGTAATGTCACGCAAGACGGGATCTCGGCGCTGTTCATAAGGGATGTTGCCTAAAGCAGAGAGAGAGAGAGATAGACACACATGGCGGTGGTTCATCGAAAGTCTCAGAGGGAGGGGGGGGGTCCACTGGATAGCGGGACAGGCTGTCCCGCTGTCCAGCGGACTTGCACCGAATTCTAAGCACAGGGGCTTACAGCATTTCCGTATCCATCAGAAATGCAGCCGCCAACGCCGGGATTCGATCCCGCGACCTTATAAATCCCATGCTCGCTCAAGCGTTATGTGTTGCAGCTCCTATGGAGACTAGGGCCAGAGTTCCCTCTAGTGTATATTTAAGAAACTCTAAGCCTTCTCCACTGCTCGGAACGGTCGACCGCACGTCGAGTACCTGCGATGCACCTTACACTATAGCCAACCCGTGTCTCGTGTCCTTGCGTTTCAAACAAATGTTTACTCGAGTCAACTATACACCAAGTTTCGCTTCCAACCATTCTTCCAGCACCCGCGTCGACGCCCGTTTCAACTGGGCGTCGACGTGGGTGCGCAGCGCTGCTTCACATCGCATCAGGGTTCTTTTCGTGGATTTGGTTCAAAGTTTTCTTCGTGGGGCGTGTTCTGTGCGTGCGCTGTTAATTCTCATTCAGGGAAGCACTAAAAAAGAAGGTCGAAAAAATGCCCAAGGATACAAGGGACAACCGTGAATTAACAACTGTCAACGTTGTTACGCCATACCATAGCTTTAGCGCGTTGTTGAGTCTCAGTGTTGCTTTGTATATCTGCTTCGCCTATTCTTACCTTTTAAATGCGAAGCAGCTCTTCGACTAGCATGTTTAACGCTATCTGTGCGTGCCTCCGTGCCAATGCGCCACACCATGCTCTCTTCGCCGGAGGTGTTGGGGCGGTGCCAAGAAGGTCCCGCCTTCCTTCGCAGTGCATGGTGACGTCACTCTCGCCACGATCTGCCGCACGATCACCGCGTTCCACCTCTATTTCGCTTTACCCTCTCCACCACTCGCAATGTTCAAGTGCACATCGAGTGAACAATCTTTCTGCTCGTTTATCTGCAACGGAGAGGGCGCCAGAAAGCGCAGAACCTTCGCCCACCGAAACATGCGCCGAAGCGGTTTGACCTAACCCAGCCGTCGCGGCGTAGCGAGGGTTAACAGAATCGATCGCGTGCGCGAACGGCGACGGCATGCAGGTAACACCGAGGAGACGTGAGCCAAGGAAACCGAGCGCATGCATGTTCAACGCGTCGGCAACATCGATGAGACGGGACATAAGGAAGTTGAGTTGGTGCGCCGACAGCGGAAGGCCAACGCCGGGAAGTCCTTGACGTTGTTGTCGACGGCATCATTTCAAAAGCGCCGCGCGCCCTCCCCCGAATCGCCATGCGCTACGCCGCTACTTTACATTCCACCAGGGATCCCTTTGGGAAGATTTCGTTACTGTTTAGGGGCGAAGCTCCTTATAACGGCATCCGTTCGTCCCTCGTAGCCGTTGTAGTAGTGTGCAACAAGTATAACATTTTGACCTTCAAGGTGGTGCCGGTGAGAGATTTCTTCTGTGCGTTGTTGAACAATAAAAGAGAGTGTTCAGTGTACATGCCAATGGCTGCTAAGGGGGAATGAGAGACAAGAAAATTCGTCTTTTAGTTAACGCGTGCGCTGCAAATTTTTTATTGTTCAACAACACACACAAGACAAGAAAGGGTTGCTACGTAATACTCGCTGGGCGTAACTTCCTAGGTTTTAGAAAGGTTTAGCCAGCGTTGGGCTGCATTGGCATGAATGCAGTGAACTAGTATATGCCATGAACTCAAGGTGGTTAAAGGTGGGATGTAGACGCGAAGCGCTAGCCGTAAGAAAGTGTGCGTGTGCCTTCTCTCGTTCAGCCTTAAAATGTCCGCTGGATGGCGGTGCTTCTATATCAGGAATATATGATTAAAAGATGCGAGATGGTGGTACTTGGAGCGTTGAATAGGTGGAAGAACGGACACACAGACAGATGCATGGACAGACGCACGGATCGCTGCAAGGATGAATGGACACACAGACGGATGCAGGAGTGGATGCATGGACGAAAGAAGGAGCGGATGCATAGACGAAAGCAGGGACGGACACACAGATGAACGTGCGGACGCACGAGCTGCCACACGCAGTGACGGGCGGATGGACGCACGGGTGGCCACACGGACGCACGCATGGATGGACGGAAGCAAAAACGAATGGACGAACGGATGCTTCACCCAACTATCTATCATGCACTCCGTTGATATGCTGCCATTTGTTTAAGCTGGGCACCTGGGGTGACCTACTGCATCTCCACCACACAGTGACGATTTACAAAAAGTGTGCCCGGTGTTACATGTCGCTTCACTCCATATGTCGAGAAAGCGGAAAGGAACCACTTTTCATGCGTGCTCTAGGACTCTTATCCAATTCAGAGAAATTGAAGGAGCGTTGCCGGATAAAAAACATGTTCAAGCTCCTTCAAGGTAGGCGTACCACCATCCTTGAATCGTGTATATCAAGAAATAACAGTATATCCACGTGGTCAATAGTGATGAGCGGGGCGAAGCGTCCATTCGTTCGTGCGTCTGTCTCTCTGTATTTTTGTCTGTCCACCTGTCTGTCTGTCTGTCCGTCTGTCCGTCTGTCCATCCATCCGTCCGTCCATCCGTCCGTCCGTCTGTCTGTCTGTCTGTCCGTCCGTCCATCCGTCCGTCCGTCCGTCTGTCTGTCTGTAAATATGATGTGCTGGCTACGCTGAAGGGACGCAGGACTGCCCTAGCCCATAAAGAGCTTCGCCTCTAAAACGTTGGTCGTGTACCTCTTTGCTTCGCTTCTAAGAGCATCGAAGAAAGGTAGTATTCTGCTTCTAGGCGCTGCGTGTGATATCACTCTCTCTGTCAGTAAACTGAAGATGAAGGCATTGAACGTTTTCGGGTATGTATCTACGAATTTGGTTGTTTATTATTTATTTGATAGTCATTAACACCCTCAAGGTTATGCGGATTCAGTGCGGTGGCGTGCGTTATGACATGCATTGGCTCGTCAACTTCATTCTAAGAGCAAAGGAAACTACAAATAAATAAGTTTAGTGCTCAGTAACATTATCAAAGAATGACAACTCACTGTAGCCGTGGTCCTTTGGATAGGGCGTCCGCCTCAGCTTCGGGAGGTAGGTGGTTCAAATCCTGCCGCCGGACGCTCACCTGCCCAAGTGCAAAGGGGACGGCGTTCCCCTACCCGGTGCCAGATTCTTTACGGGGTGTGGTCGCCTGGATGGTGAATCCGCCAGCAGGGCTCAAATCCCACCACTGGACCTTCAAGTTCGAATAATAACTCATCAGAGTGATTATTGTGTCGGTCACGCTGCTGAAATTCACCAATACATATAACTTATACACATCGGTGAACCTGGAGATGTATTTATCCGCGTCCCCCAGAAAAAAAAAGGACTGGTGCATCAGTAACTCGCAGAATTCAGGCTCTCCTTTTTCGTATGTTGACTCTTTTAAAATGTTACTGGAACGAATTCACGAAATACGGTTTAGTTCACATACTTCATGGGTAAATTTTTTAAGCATTAGCTGGTTTGACATATCTTTTTCTAGGCTATACGCTCGGTGATGCAGAGGTTGTATCTGAATGCAGTACCGAAGTAGCAAGTCCATTCTGCTGCTCAGTTCTGGTGGAGCCTCGTGCACCGTCACAACCACGAAGAAATAGAATTTACTAGAAAATAATCAAATCGTAGTCTTTTGTTCGATGTCATAGTATGGTATCCGAATGAACACTTCTTCTCTCCTGCTTTGATGAGGAAATCACGCAGATTAAAAAAGAGTACCATAAATTTTTGATTGAGGAAACTATACACAGCAATTTCAGTTGAACAGCTGGAAAGAATATTATTATATACCTAAATTTACACTTTTAGGCACCTGCCGATTATTTTGCAAATGGATGTTACCTAATGTGGAACTTCAATAAGTATTATCCGCCAACGTCTTGTTTTTATGCAAACAATTAGTTGCTCAGCGTGCTCAAAAAATAACAGTTCCGTCTTAATTTTTGTTCAAAGCTAATTTGGAAATGGTGCTGAATAAAACTATATGTTTATAATATACTGTTCCCGCTATTTCTTATAGTGTGTTTTCGTATCTGTGACAACCAATTGTTCAACAAATTAGAACTATCAGCTAAGTGTACTGAGGCCAAAAAAACCTGAATATTGTATTGGCTGGCAGGCTGGCACGGTAATAAATAAGCAAAAAGCATTAATGGTGCTTTTCTGCTATCAGGGAAGGCACCACGACGTGAAAGAGTGATACGGCTGTGTTTCTGTTCTTACCGACGCGTTTTTACCGACACATAATGGTGGAGCTTCATCAACAACCCAACGTTCTGCGAAATTAAAGCTTCTGCTTCTATTCTTTACGCGTGCTGCTAGTGTGTGAGGTTCCGTCTAGATGCAGTCGAATGCGGAACAAGGAGACTATAACCTCCCCTCTGCACTGTATCGCTCAGCCTGTGCGTGCGGCGTATTACGCTTCGTTGCGGACCACCGACGCGTTGCGGTAATCATGCAGCTGTCTTTTATGTTTTCTTTTCTTGTTTTTTTTCTAGTGGGTACAATTATGCACCAGGCGGTTTCTCTCGGTGGAGGGTTCGCGCACCCTTACTACTGTTAGGGTAATAAAAATCAACCTAGTGAATGACAGTTTAGGAAGACTGAAGACCTGAGTTATAACATGGTGAAACAAGAAGTGCGCGACTTCGGGAAAGATAACCAGATAATTGAATGGCATCTGCCACTGCGGTGCACTAATATTTTTACAGTGTATTCAAGACAAATGTGACCATTTAAAAACAAATAGTGAGGAACTGAAAAAAAAGCTTAACGCTTCCGCTGGGAAAGAACGGAAATAACGCAATGATAAGTCGAAAGTACCTGCACGGTCAGATGGCTGAGTTGTGGGGCATATGACGATGACGTCACAAAAGAACGAATCACGCCATGCTCGCAAACATCAGTGTACATTGCACATTGTTGTGTATTGCGCATTTACCAGTGTGAAACCACTGAACTACTGGGGAGGAACACACACACCTATCTTGTGTAATCATATTGTGTAGGAAATATGCCGTGTTCTGTGAAAAACACTTTCTCTTTCACGTGCATTGGCTCAAAGAACTAGGTTTATGTTCAGTCAGTGGCTACATTTCAAAACATCATAATACATTTTCACTGAGAAAGAACCATTGGTGTTTAGCACACACCGTCATTGCTTGTAACACCACTTCAACTTTGCGCGGAAACTCAAATTTTAGTGTAGCTAGCTGCGTTTTCCTTACAGTAATGTATGGCACAGTAAACGTCTTCTAGCTGGAGAACTAGTAAATTTCAAGTTATCAACTCAAACAGTAACCTGAATCGATACAATTTGTTTTCCTCTTGAACACATAATTTACTACGTCTTAGTTAGAAAACAACATGAAAACACCGAAACTCTCATTTGCATTGTTTATTTGGCTCATCTTGAATCTACAGAATGAGGTAGGAAAAGGTGCGTTAATATCTATATAGAAACAAAACATTTATTTTTATTTGCAGCGAACTGGCTTCACTGCACTGCACCATAGGTTGTGGCCCTTTCTTTTTAGGGGCGAAGCTCCTTAGGGCGTGGGCTGTGCGTTCCCCTGTAGCCTGTATGTAGCCACCTCTAGTTTAGTTCTTGCAGTGTTCACTAGATGGCGGTACCGTCCCCTGTATGTAGCCACCTCTAGTTTAGTTCTTGCAGTGTTCACTAGATGGCGGTACCGTCTCCTGTATGTAGCCACCTCTCGTTTAGTTCTTGTAGTGTTTTCTAGATGGTGGTACTTGTAGCTGATGATGAAAAGATGCAAGATGTTATAAACTAGAAAGCGGTACTTGTAGTTGATGAAAGGCGCGAGATCTTATAAAATAGGAATGATGTCACATATGGCGCGTGTCATTGGTTGAAGGCAATCGTTCGATTTAGTGCGGCGACGTACGCTAGGGGGAGCGATGTAAAAAATTGCCCGCAGCTTCCCTCGGGTGAACACTGAGGAGGATGCGGAGCATATAATTGGTTAACGGGGTGTTAAAGTGCGACTTACTTGGGTCGATGGCTAAATTGGTTAACGTGGTTGTGAAATGGGGTGTTAAATTGCGACTTACTTGGGTCGATGGCTAAATTGGTTAACGTAGTTGTAGGAGGGGGTGTTAAATGAGTGAACACGTACACACGTATGCGAAAGGGTGGCGCTGGTCGAAGAAACGTCGATCATTCTGTTTGTGGATTCGTTGGCATTCATTTCACGGCGACTTCGGACGTCGACGCGCCGTACAAACCAACGGACGAGCGGCAACTGAGCGAGCGAGCGCCGACCTTGAGTATATATACAGCGCGACGGCGCATGCGCTGTCAGCTGTCGAATGTTCTCGAAGGAGAAGCGCGCGCGCGGCACAGATGGCGACGGCGCGACGGCGCATGCGCTGTCAGCTGTCGAATGTTCTCGAAGGAGAAGCGCGCGCGGCACAGATGGTGGGCGACGGCGCGACGGCGCATGCGCGCGCGTCAGCTGTCGAATGTTCGAGAAGCGGTGCGGACGGCGCGGACGGCGCGGACGGCGCACTACAAGGCGCGAGTATAAGATGCTTCCGCATCTAATAAAATCGAGTGGTCAAAATGTACAGAGGATTTATGGTTTACCAGGTTTACCTCCGGAGCTTCGCCCTCTCATCATCATTCACTTCGTGGAAATGGCGGAATTTTTTTTCAGTGTTTGATGCAGAAAATGTGTTTTCGAAATAGGAAGAATACGCGCAGGGACTAGGTAGCCGGCGAAAAAAAAGAAAACTTAAAGTGCCGGAGAATGTTTGTTAGCATCTAACACTGTCAACTGCCGATTCTCCGAGAAGCAGTTGACGTCCACATTCGATGATTTAGAAAAAATTTCTCTCACACGAGAACTGAAGTTTTTCTTCATTCCAGAAAACTTTACGAAACTAACCGATTTACAAAAATTTGAAAAAATGCCCGTTTTTATGTCTTTTTTTTAATAAAGAGAGCTCTTGCCGAGGTGCGCGTGGAGCTCCTGCACAGTAGAATACGCTTTTTTTTTACTTAAGGTGCTCTAATTAAGTCATTCGCAACAAAAGCGCAAGCTTTGAGCGCTTGTTTGAATGTTTACTGCGCAATCATTTATGTATTCACTGCGGCGCCGTCAAGTGGCTTCTTCAGAGTGCACGAGCCTAGATTCTCTTCTTTAAACAGTGGTACAAACCCCATAGACGAGCTCAGCTTGTTTACGGTACAAAAAGTAGTTAATAACCCCCTGTCAGACAACTTCCGTCGCACACAGCTCAATATTTTATATAGCAGCCATTTCACCGTCTTCAATCGCGCTTGCGCGGTATATTGCATGGCCGAGCTTACCAGTGTTGGCGTGGCGGACAAAAAACGAGAATTTAGGGTGAGTATACTTCACACTCATCACCTGTAGGCGGGCAGCATTCGCACGCTCGGTCAGTGCCTCTTATGAGGCAATCTAAACCGTTATGCTTGGATGTCGGTATTCGATTCAAGGTAGACGAAACAAAACCCAACACGTTAGGCCTACTACACAGCCGGGTGTTAAAGGAATGGTCCTTTTTTGTCGTTTGCCTAGAAACAAGAAGTGACAGCTTTGCCGCAAAGGTGAAGGGATGAACGCGATAGCAACAAATTGGAAAGTCACGCGCAGAATGGAAAGGAGATCGAAACGTGCCCCGCACTTTTCATGCAAAAATGACAGACGTACCATACTCACAGGTACACAGGCACGTGAACAAGCGTCTCAGTTGTTACTTCGCTGTGTCTGAAAAGCACGCTCTTTTCGAAACTGACACTGCAATTATTGTAGTGATCTTTGTGCTACTGTTAACAGCAACAGAATTGTTGCAAGTAAAGCCCAAGGTGAGTCACGAAGTACGATCTTTCCCTTCTCCCCAACGCGATACAAGGGGGCGTGAGAGAGCTTCACTCCCCTTATCTAAGCGGGGCAGAATACGCCAGGGAGATTAGAGCACTCTCCACCGCACGATGTGGTGACGCGCGCCCATCGCGCCATCTTGCTGGTGATGCTGAAAACACAATTCGCCACGAGAAGCCCATCAGCAGCGGCAAGTTTTGCCGTTGGAACGTTGGAGGACGTGCTCCTCGGTGGCGCAGTGGTTAACGTTTGCACTCACAAATCGGAAGACGCAAGTTTGATTCCGCAAGGATGCTATCTTTTTCTAGAATTTTTCTTTCTTGCAATTTCATATATATATATATATATACACTCTCACCTGGTTTTTTTGGCAGGCACCTTAGTCGACGTCAATTTCTGTATATGTTTACGCATCTCTCTCTCTCTCTCACTCTCTCTCTCTCTCTCTCTCTATATATATATATATATATATATATATATATATATATATATATATATCATCAGTCTGACTACGTCCACTGCAGGACAAAGGCCTCTCCCATGTTCCGCCAGTTAACCCGGTCCTGTGCTTGCTGCTGCCAATTTATACCCGCAAACTTCTTAATCTCATCTGCCCATCTAACCTTCTGTCTCCCTCTAACCCGTTTCCCTTCTCTGGGAATCCAGTTAGTTACCCTTAATGACCAGTGGTTATCCTGTCTACGCGCTACATGTTCGACCCACGTCCGTTTCCTCTTCTTTATTTCAAATATGATATCCTTAACCCCCGTTTGTCCCCTAATCCACTCTGCTCTATTCTTGTCTCTTAAGGTTACACCTACCATTTTTCTTCATTGCTCTCTGCGTTGTCCTCAATTTAAGCGGTACCCTCTTTGTAAGTCTCCATATATATATATATATATATATATATATATATATATATATATATATATATATATATGCGTAAACATATACAGAAAGTGACGTCTACTAAGATGCTTGCCAAAAAATCCAGGTGAGAGTGTCCGTAAAATTGCTATTCGAAATAAAACTTATGTATTGATTTGTGTTAGTTCTGAATCCTGCGCTAATTACAGCGCCACTACTGCGAAACCCGAGTAAGTGCGTTCCCGGGCACCCAGCGACTCCTCTTCACAGAGATCATACTGCACCGTCCTTCATTGTGGTGGTGACGTGTATCTTCGGGATAGGCATATGTGATTTCTCCTGCACCAGTACAATCTATTTCACAAGATTTGCCGAAGTGCGCGTGTGACATGCGCGCTACCTTTTGTAGCCCTTCATTACCTTCCGGCGTGTTTCTTTACTATAGACGCGTTTCGTTTGCAGTGAGTTCTGTGGGGTTATTTTCTCCTTGTATTGTAGTGATGATGACTACTCTGCACCGCATTTGGAGGAGAAATCACACGCTCGCCAGTGCCGCGGTGTCTTACCTTGTGCGGCTCGAGTGTTAAGTGCGTGTTTTTGAACAATTATTAACGAATATATGTTGAACATAACAATTAATGTTTGGTCATTTCGGTTACCCATGTTGACTTTTAGGACCTTGCGTGCTCATCTTCAACTGTATTCACCACTTCATTGTGAGCATGAATATTTCAAATAAGATCTGCATATGAACGATAAGACAGGAATTCACAGCGATTCCTACTAAAAAGCTCATCGGTTATGGTGCTCCTTCTCCTGACACTTGAGCTTTAATCATTGCCGGGATTTCACGCGTCACAGTGTCCTAAATGAAACATTTAGTCGGATGTTCGGCTACCACCCTCCATCTTGCCGTTGTGTTTGATCATCCATGTGTGAATACATGTCAACTATAGCGAAGGCGTCGGGCAAACACGACTGTGGAAAGTGTGATACTCTGGATGTTCACTCGTGTTGACGCACTGTTATTCGTCCTACAGCTGCGCTTGCTGAACTCTACCACCCCCATTTATCAGCATTTCCCTGGGGTGTCCATAGCCTGTAAATTACACATGTTGTCGGTTGGCACAGTTATAGCCGTTCGCTGGGATTCTAACCGCCTGTCAACTTGAGCAACACCGCACGTACCGCATTTGAGCGGCAAATTTATATGATATACCTCGACTGACACGAACAAGTGTTCGTTATAAATGCGAAGCATTTCTAAGGGAACTTCGGTGACTTTGCACGTATCTATCTATCTATCTATCGATCTATCTATCTATCTATGATGTGTTTCAGTCGTGAAGGTTCTTTTTCTTATGTTTCTCTTATGCACATTTCTGTTTTATATGAGTCAACTGCACTCCTGTAATAACCCACAAAGGGCTGACAGTATCAATAAATAAATAATAAATAAATCTATCCATCTATCTATATATCTATCTATCTATCTATCTACCTACCTATTTATCTACCTATCTATATGGCCGCCTAGGACATTTAGCTCTACTGGCCGTTTCGATGATGGTATCGATACCAAACTTGGTATCGCATAACATGACTGCATGAAGAACATATTTGACTAGTCATAACAAGAAAATCAACACACGTATGTCATTATTATCTTGATTTACGTTTTATATTCCTGCAGCTGTTGCGGTGGTTTTGTTCACATGGCGTCTTGGAAAAAATGGCAGCATATCTACGGAGTGAATGATGGAGATTGGGGCGAAGCATCCGCCCGTCCATTCGTTCTTGCTTTCGTCCGTTCATGCGCCCGTATGTGTGACTGTCCGTGCGTCCATTTGCCCGTCCGTGCGTGCGTCAGTTCATGAGTCCGCATGTCCATCTCTGCATCCATCTCTGCCTTTGTCCATGCATCCACGCCTGCGTCCGTCCATGCATCCATCCGTCGGTGCAGCCATCCGTGAGTCCGTCCATGCCTTTGTATTTTTGTCCGTTTGTCCATCTATCCAACACTCCAATCATCTTTTCATCATATATTGCGCATATGCACCGCCATCCAGCGGACATTCCAAGGACTAAACGAGAGGTGGCACACGCACACTTTCTTACGGCTTGCGCTTCGTGTCTACTTCCCACCTTTAACCACCTTGAGTTCATGGTATATACTAGTTCAGTGTATTGATGGCACTGCGGCCCAACGCTTGCTAAACCTTTCTAAAACCAAGGAGGTTATGCCCAACGAGTATATCGTAGCAACCCTTTCTTCTCAGATAGTGCTCTATGTACATGCCTATGGCTGCTAACGGGGAATGACAGACCGGAGAATTCGGCTTCCACTTAACGCACACGCTGCGAATTTTTTATTTTTCAACAACGCACAGAATAAATCTCTCACCGGCACCACCTTGGAGGTCAAAATTTAAGACTAGTTACACACTGCGACTACTACTACGACAACGAGGGACGAACGGGTGCCGCTAAGATCAAAGTCCGAGCAAGCCGTTTCCCCGCGCCAGTCGCACAGCTGGACCCGGGGCCACCTCACGCTGACGTTGCCCCACCGGTCCCCTTCAAGGAAAAAGGAAGCAACCTGTGGCAGAGTCGTCGCGCCTTACCGCGAGCGGCCGCCACCCCCTGGACTCGAGCCTCCCGCCCGAAGCCCCCCTCCCACCCCCATGCCAGGCATCGCAAGGTTCCCGGACGCCGTCTGCTGCCCCGGAAGCCTTCTGCCCTGGTGCCACCTGACGCTGAGCGGTCTCTTAGCCGCCCTGTGCACTAGAGTGCAGAGAAATCTGCACATTACCAGACCAACAAGTCGCCCTCCCTAGTCCCGCCGGCTGAGCGCCCGCGAGACCACCGGACACGCCCCCTTCAGACGTGGCATGCCCAAGCAACCTCAAGGTGAGGGAGAACTGTTTTCTGTTCACCACCCCCGATGGGGACGTGTCTATTGACGACCTTATAGATCCAGTTGAAGAGACAGCCGGACCTGATAGTGTGTTAGTCTTGCAACACATGGGGGGCGCGAAGTTCCTTGTGTGTACCCGAAACGCGAGTCAGGCCACAAAGCTTATGGTCACAGAGGGCTTCAAAGTTAACCGGGAGCACGTTACAGTAGAAGCGGTGTTGCGAGTCGCGGCGACCGCAGTCTGCGGGTAGCGGGGCCGATCGCCGTCGCTCCGTCGAGCCAAGGACTAGGGGAGAGCTTTGAGCAAACTTAACGGATTTATTTACATCATTACGGGAGTTGTCGAGATGACAGAAGAGAAGAGAAGAACTAGTGGTTTCACAAACCACGAGCGTAGTGGTTGAACTTTACATCGTTCAGAGCGACGTCCAGCACTCTGCCGCGTCGTTTTATGCCCTGTCGGGCTCCTCCTCTACGAGTCGACCACCAATCACGCACACACAGGTGAGGGGGGGGGAGCATGCAAGGTCCCCGTGAACACTGCACTTTGGTGGCGCCAGCAGGGCTCTTCCTCGTCGTGTGTGAGCCTTTAGTCGAGAGTGCCCACGATCCTGGCCGCATACTTCAAAGGGTCCGCCGATTATGTTCGCTCAATTAGCGGGGCGATCCGCGGCAGCCGCCGCGGTCTCCCCCAGGAAGACGGCGTCCCTGTTGTCCTCTTGGTGGCGTCTTGGCGACACTACGTCTCGTACTCCGGGACAATGCCTGGCGGGCATAGTCAGTCAGCGGGTCGGCTACTTGACAATGGATTAAACAAGTGCCCATCTTTTGAGAGGTGCCCGGTTCGTGGATTCCTCTGGGGAGAGCCCTTTTGACCAGCGCCGTCGTCGTCTGCCGGTTAACGCGCTAACGATGCGTGGCCGGCGCAGGCGGGAGATAGAGCGGCGGCTCCAAAACCCTCTTTGGCGACATTCCACTCCGTTGGCGCCGCTGTCAATCAGCAGGCGACGTCTCGTGGGGCCGGCCTCTGTTGCTTCCTCCGTCCAGACGTGGCGAGACTGTCCTTTTTGCACTAATCCGGCGTGGCAAATGACTCGCTGGGTCAAGGCATAGCCCGATCGCTACAGCTCCTCCGCCGACGGGAAGATCTCGGACGTCGGGTAGTATCAGCTGCTCGACGGGATAGATCACAGTAACCGCAGTCTCCCAACACCATTTAAACCACGAAGACCAACCGCTAGAACCAGCAAGCGCCGGCAATGAGTTTTCGGCAACCAGGCCGGTCTTTCAAATGTGCCACAATGCACCTACGCTTTTTTTTTCTTAAATGGCAACCACACTAATACTCTTGCCCACAGCTAAAAATTTCGATTACTCCAAATACCCCTTAAAATCATTACGGAAAACGTCCCTCAACGTTCCGTATAACTCGACGCTCAGCTAAAGAATTCAACTGATCCCTCAGCACATACCAAAATAACAAAGGGTAATGCAATTTCGTATACTAACACGCTTATTTGCTGAATGTAGTTTCATGTCAGCCCATGTTTTTAAAGAACGCACAAGACTTTGCTGTGCGCTCTAGCATGACATCTTACTCTCATCCAAAGAGCGCTAGCATACCCACACGCACCTAACCATAGGCGATATCTCTCTCACCTAGGTATCCGTAAACCCTCATCTGAACGTGAATTTTCTCAAGGAACAAACGCAAGGAACAATCACACTTGAGGTACACGTCAGGAGTGCGTAACAAAACAGGCGTTAATTTTGCGCCAAAACCCCTGTACCGAATGTTTCTCCCGCTGAGCATTTCGAAAATTGCTTTGTTTGGTTTTATTCTAAAACCTTCCCAAACATTGCTCATTTACTCTTTTAAGACGGTCGACAATCTCGCGCTACACAAAAACTGGCACAAAGCCTAGAAACTCCTGCTCCACTCGACCAACGTTACCACGCTTTCCAATTTAGCGGGCGAACCACACTTCATTTACGATTTGCGTGCTCGTATCTTAAAAAACTCCTTTCATGCAGTCGGTTGACTGATGCGGGCCACTGCCTCCTCATAACGCTGAACCATTGAACTCGAAATTTTGACAAAGCTTACACGCAAAGAAAATCTAGAGGGAAGAAAAAAATGTCCAAGCAAACTAGCTGTGGAGATGACACAGGAACACCACTTTAAAACCAAATATAACCAAACAAGTATGTTTCAAAATAAACTCCTGTGTCCGACTCTCCCTCCTACAGCTGTCGCTCCCTCTTCAGCCGTACACGCGGCGGTCGTGGTCTTCGACTCTGAAAACGCGCGAGACTACAACGTGCACGAGCAACAAGCTGAACTGCAGCGTTCCGCCTCATTCGCGATTTTGGCGGTCTTCTATCAGTTCGGCGTAGGAGACCGGAGCGATGCGTGGGACAGAGTGGCCATCTTTTCTTTGGGCTAGCTCGCGTGTGGTGCTTAGCTATTGTGGCTTTTCCTTTTTCTCTAGGACCCCTTCTACAATCCCGTTCCCGCAAAGCTTTAAATCTCCTGCGTACATTCCGTCGCGGGGATGCGCGCTGGGGCCTACCCTTCCGCCGTTGGAACCTTACTTTACGCCACAAAGGACCTTTCTTTGAACTGGCTGGTAACCTACTCTTGGGCCGCTCGCCCGGCTGATTGCCCCCTCTTTCACCCCGTCGCTTTGTCGCTCGCGTACGCCTCTCTCGTTTCCGGCGACGTCTGCGACCGACCTGTCCTGCACCGCTGGTGAATTCGTTGCCGGTTCAGTTATCAATGGTTTTACCGCTCAAGGGTGCCTCTGCACCACCTGCCACAGTGTATCGGCACTTTGATTTCTTGGCTCTGTCGCCCTGTCTGGCCGATTCACCTGTGCTAACGCTGTACTCAGGTGCGCCCTGAAACGTTCTGTGGATAGAACGGAAAGACCGGCGCTCTCCACGCAATTCCATTCGCGAACCCGCTTTCCTCTTACTTTTCGTCCGGTTGCTCGGACGCATGCAATGTAATTTTGACGCTGCTGCAAAGCTCTTATTTGCTACGCTGACAGGTTTCGCGCCTTCTTTTACACGCGTAGTACTGTTCGTCTTTCTCGCGGATTTGCGACGTCTCTTTCGTCTGCGCCGCTTTTTGCGTGTCGCTTCCGAGCCTCCCGATCGCATCTCACACTCGTGAACCCTCTCACAGCTTTCGTCAGCTGTCTCAGTCGCGCGGTCTAAATGATCGCCCTGGTCATCTTTATTCTCACCCTCTAGACCAGCGGACTGGTTAACACACTTAGGAACAATGCAGCTGTTTACCCTTCGAAAAATCTTGCTCGCATTCCTGAGAGCTGTCTGCAACTGCACTGATACCATTCTCTACGCTCGCTGCTTCTGAGCTGTCTCCGGTGTTCTTGCCTACTTCGACCTCATTTGCAAGATCCACCGTCGCGACAAACACAGTTGAGGTCTGTGCCAGATTGTCTACAGCTATTCTAGCTGTTTCGCTAACAGTTAACTGGCAAAGCACCTCGTCGCACTCGCTCTGGCCTTCGTCGGCCTCTCTACTCAGCGCAGCCTCATTCGCAGCACTCAAACTCGATTTGCCTTTGAATCCGCCGCTATGTTCACACGTGCTAGCCTTCTCTAAAGCTCTGGGCTGCACCTCGCACTTCTCGTGCGCTACACTTGCGGATGGCTGAATCTTCCACTGCGTTGCCTCGACTTTTTGTTCTGACAGTTCAATCTCTAGGCTGAGTGCTCGCTCGAACTCTTCACCTCGCTCCCGTTTTTCTATCTCCCATTTGCTCTCACTATTCACCTTGGTGCTATGAGAGACACGCGGACCTCTCTCAGGCTTGGTTTTAATACCAGCACACCGTCGCGCGTTCTTCAACGGAGCGTTCGGGAGCTTGTACTCCATTTGCTTTCTGTCAGCTCTAATGCCGAAGCACCGCAGTAAGGCTGCCTTAGCTACATTGTAATTATTGAACTCCTCCTCGGAAAGGTACCCTATTCTACCAATTGAGTCGCACGGAAAGACACTCAATAAGGCGATAGACCAATAGTCTTCGTCGAGCCTTAGGTCTCTGCAAACATTCTCGTAAGAGGTTAGGTAACTCTCTATATCCTCGCCCTCTTCGAATACATGGATCCTCGAATTTACTTGAGACCATCTAAGGCACTGTATTGATCTTCTTGTCTCTTCCAGTTTTACCTTTAGGGTTTCCTTCCACTGCTCTCTCTCTTGCTCTCGCCTTTCCTGACGCTCCTGTTCCTGTTGTTGAATCTCGTTCCACGTTTCTTTAATTTCTTCACTGGTCAGATTCAAGCCCTCGATAGCGCCAACAATTGCGTGTTTCTTCATCCCCACATCTACTTCTGCTCCCAGCTCTTCCCCCAGAATCAGGAGCTGATTCTTAAACAAACGCTTCAAATCCATGACAGAGAACTAGTGTGGTGCAGCTCACTCTCTACCCAGAAGTTCCGTAAACAACTGCTTCTGTGGTAGCCTCTACCAGCGAAAAGATTGCACTTCTATCTTATCAGCCTGGCAACCAAAAAACCAAAGCCAGCACTCACCAGTCCACAGCTGTCCGTCTCCATGATCTCGGCGTGTTGTTCATTCTCCGTCCTCCAGGCTCACATCCAACCGCTTGCCATCCAGTTGTTGCGGATGGAAAGGAAGGTCGCTGATGATGGCATACCACCGCTGCCAACCAGTTGTTGCGAGTCGCGGCGACCGCAGTCTGCGGGTAGCGGGGCCGATCGCCGTCGCTCCGTCGAGCCAAGGACTAGGGGAGAGCTTTGAGCAAACTTAACGGATTTATTTACATCATTACGGGAGTTGTCGAGATGACAGAAGAGAAGAGAAGAACTAGTGGTTTCACAAACCACGAGCGTAGTGGTTGAACTTTACATCGTTCAGAGCGACGTCCAGCACTCTGCCGCGTCGTTTTATGCCCTGTCGGGCTCCTCCTCTACAAGTCGACCACCAATCACGCACACACAGGTGAGGGGGGGGGGAGCATGCAAGGTCCCCGTGAACACTGCACTTTGGTGGCGCCAGCAGGGCTCTTCCTCGTCGTGTGTGAGCCTTTAGTCGAGAGTGCCCACGATCCTGGCCGCATACTTCAAAGGGTCCGCCGATTATGTTCGCTCAATTAGCGGGGCGATCCGCGGCAGCCGCCGCGGTCTCCCCCAGGAAGACGGCGTCCCTGTTGTCCTCTTGGTGGCGTCTTGGCGACACTACGTCTCGTACTCCGGGACAATGCCTGGCGGGCATAGTCAGTCAGCGGGTCGGCTACTTGACAATGGATTAAACAAGTGCCGATCTTTTGAGAGGTGCCCGGTTCGTGGATTCCTCTGGGGAGAGCCCTTTTGACCAGCGCCGTCGTCGTCTGCCGGTTAACGCGCTAACGATGCGTGGCCTGCGCAGGCGGGAGATAGAGCGGCGGCTCCAAAACCCTCTTTGGCGACATTCCACTCCGTTGGCGCCGCTGTCAATCAGCAGGCGACGTCTCGTGGGGCCGGCCTCTGTTGCTTCCTCCGTCCAGACGTGGCAAGACTGTCCTTTTTGCACTAATCCGGCGTGGCAAATGACTCGCTGGGTCAAGGCATAGCCCGATCGCTACAGCGGTAGGACCCCCAGTTACGTTTGTTAACGCATACCGCTTTCCAGCATATATACCAGACAAGGTCTTGATTAACACTCTTTCACAGTACGGCAAGATAAGAAGTGTTTCCTTTGCATCAGTTACTAACCGACAAAACAAGCTTAATGGGGTTAGAGTAGTGCGCATGGAAACGAGTAGGCCAGTCCCAAACTTCACAACCATTGCGGGGCACCGTGTCATATGTGAATACCACGGTATGCGCAGAGTGTGCGCAAGGTGTAACGAACTGGGGCACATGGCCAAGGCGTGCGCAGCCGCTTATTGCAAGAGATGTGGTGTATTTGGGCATGACATCGAAGGGTGTGTTGAGGAGTGTAAGAGATGCGGCGGGCGGCACGGCACACGCGAGTGTTTCTGCAAACGCTCGTACCTTGCGGCAGCGCGCGGCCTTCCACCCGAGACGCGGCCAGTTACTGGTAACGACCACCTCAGCACCTCTCGCCCGCCTACCGGGACTGAACCGACATCAGGGCTTCAGGTCCTAAGACCCAAGACTCGGCCCCACACGACAACGAATGTGCTGGACCAATGGCAGTTCGAAGAACCCCGAGAGACGGAAGACGCCCGCGCCGTGTCAGCGACCCCCGCTCCCTTGAACGCAGGCTCCGAAGTGGGGGACGACACGAGCAATACTAGTTCAGATGGCGACCTGGACGAGCCGAGTGGCCATGAATCTGGCTCTCCGGAATCCACCCGCGACTCCTGGGATTTGTCGCAACCTGCAAGCGAAGAAAAAGAAGTGCGAACACAGGCGCCGAGCCCCGAGAACGACGAGCCTGCATTCTCTGGTTTTGACGAGATTAGTTTCCCGCCACTCCACCCCCAACGGCTCTCCCCCGCAACCCTGAGGAGGTGCCCATCGTAAGCTCTGGCTCCTACGTCTTGCCGGATACTGGCCACTTGAGCACGGACCAGTGCACCTTCATCGAGATGCAAACTGCCGGCGCAGCCCCGACCGATAGGCGCGAGCGTTCGAGATCAAGGTCCCCTTTAAGAGGCGAGGACAAGTCACCCGGCGTGCCGTCGAGCCTACCCGCGAACCTTGAAAACAAGCCTGGGCACTTCAAAGCACCCGTCTGTTCCAGCGACAGTGATGCCCCTCCCATTGCGAAGTCGCCGCAATTTGACGCACTACCCACAGGGAAAGGGCACTTGCCCTCAAGCGCAAGCGAAAAAAGATAGGCTCTTTGCCAAAGCACCCTCCCTTTCTTTTCTTCTTCGTGTCTGCTTCAAGGCGAACACAAAGGCGGGCGCCGCGACACGGCAACACGGTTCCCCCTCCCCCCCCTCCGCCTCCTCGCGCATGCTCCGCTCTGTCTAACATGACGCAACACACCCCTCCCCGCACGCTTGTTTCTGCTATCAGTGGTGGCCACGCCGCCTACTCCCTTTCCCCCTCTACTCCTTTCGCCAGCCGAAGCCACGGCAATGGTTTTTGTTTATGCTTATCTGTTGCACAGCTGTCTGCTGCGCTTGCGACTAATCGGCACCATGGCTCCTATGACGCATCACTTAAACCACAGAGGGCTTTAGCCCAACTAGCAACCGCGCCGCCCGCGCCTTTGCGTAAGCTCGGCTCTTCGAGCGTGCCGCCCCTGCCCAGGCGGTCGCCTCCCACCCCTTCCTTCACCCCAAGTCTTCTGCCCACGCCCACTAGAGCAGATCATGTTAACTCTCAAGTTTGCCACCTGGAACGTCCGCGGGTTTTGTGACAAATCGAAACAGCGAGACATTCTGACCTTCGCCCAAGCACAGGGTATTGATGTGCTCTATTTACAAAAGACTAACTTCCGGTTGCCGTTAGAGGTCTTAACCTTCAGACGCGAGTTCCAGGTGGACGCTTTCTTCTCCCTAACTGAGTCAAGGACCTGTGGAGTGGGAGTGGTCTTTACTACGCGACGCTTCCGGCAAAAGGCGTTCTGCATCTTCGGTGCTGACGGCAGGTCACTCATGTTGGACCTCTACATCAGCGAAAGAGGGATTCGGTTCGTGAACGTGTACGCCCCGGCAACGCGGAAGAACACAAACACCTTCTTCCAACAGCTGCACGACCTTCTTTCGGAACCCGTGCCGCACGTCCTGCTGGGGGACTTCAACTGCGTCGTGGACTCGCAGCGCGACGTTAGGGGACCGGGTCGAGGGGGTCCACGTACTATGCTAGGGAGCTCGTGAAGACTCCTCGACACCTTCGGTTATCCGACGCGTGGCTCATCACCCACGGCGACAATTTTGTCGCAACTCGAGCCTCTCACCTCACATTCCAGTCGATTAGATCGGACGTATCTCCCCGACTTTCTCCTTTCCTCGCTCGTGGTGTGCGAAGTCCTTTCCCCTCCGGCAGACCTAGCGAGTTGGTCAGATCACCTCCCCCTTGTCACTACGCTTAGCGGCTCTCCTGGACTCCGTACTGATGACCAAGGGTGGCGAGTGGACCCAGCGCTCCTGCAAGACGATGATAGCATCGAGCGCATTAGGGCGCGGCTGCGGGCCTCCGTGGCGAACGCCCCGGACCTAACACCACGCTCGTGGGACACCTTAAAAGTGGAGTGGAAGGGAATCCTTCAAGACGAAGGCAAGGCCAGGAAGCGCCGGATAACCGCTAAACTGAATGAGATCCTGCGCAGAATACGCATCGTCAGGGGGCGGAGACGATGATGACTTGCATGCGCGACTACCTGAACACCCTGGAGGTCAAGTATGCCCGGCTGCTCTAACTGTGCGCGCGCAGACCGCCTGAGGAGCGGGGCGCACCCATTAACCACCTTGGAGCGCACCCCAGTGACACAACTGGGAATGGAAGCATACGAATTACCCGAGTGAAACGCCCGGACGATTCTTTCGCAACTGAACCAGACGGAATCCACGATGTCTTCTGCGAGTACTTCTCGGCCCTTTTTCGGGACGCCGACAGCGACGGAGAAACTGGCGGAGAAGATAAGATTAGAGAAGTCTGCCAGCACCTCCCACGGCTAGGAGGAGAGGAGGTTGCGTTACTGAGAACGGAAGTGTCTGCAGAAGAGGTTAGAGGCGCGATAACAAGCATGCCCCCGAACTCGGCCCCCGGCACGGACGGTCTCACAGCACACTTTTACGCCACTTTTTTCGACGATATAGAGAGAGTGCTTGTCGCACTGGCGAACATGGTGGTTACGAACCAACTGAAACCCGCATCCTTTGAAGAGGGGAGGATTGTCCTCCTACTGAAAAAGGGAGCCCCGCAGGAGGAGCTGTCGGAGTGGCGCCCCATAACCCTGTTGAACATGGACTATAAAATGGTTGCTTCCATCCTTAACAGCCGCCTTAAGCTTCTCTTGCCATCCATCGTCGCTCCCTGGCAGTCCTGTGCGGTTCCAGGCCGCTCGATCTTTGCCAACCTTACCGCAACAAGGGATGCCTTCGAATACATGTCTGCCAAGTCCCTGTTCGGAGCCTTTGTCTCCTTGGACCAGGCAAAGGCGTTTGACCGGGTGCGCCATGGATACATGATCAAGGTACTCCGTCAATTCGGGTTCCCGACATGCTTCATAGACACCATCGCCATCCTGTACAGCAACCTCACATGCCACGTAGTAGTAAACGGCACCCCGACAAGTACCTTTGTATACGAGAGAGGGATCCGCCAAGGATGCCCGTTAGGGCCCTCCCTCTTCATACTCTCGCTTGAGCCGTTGCTGGTGAACATCGACTGGAACATGCACGACAGAGGCTTCCCGCTAACGGGGGAGCCCAACATTAAGGTCCTCGCTTACGCTGATGATGTATCCCTGTTCGTCAGGGACCCGGCAAGCCTGCAAGCATTTTGGCGAACATTCGCACACTATTGTCGCGAGAGCAATGTTTCGCGGAAAACCTTGTTCTTTTTCGGCTGCAGCTGGAGCTTGTTCTTTGTCAGACGCCCTTGTTAGCAACGCCGTTTAACTTGTCTCGGGGAGCGCGCCTTGAGAAAAAAGGAGTGAACAGAAAGGGCTGCGTCTGGCCGGTCTCTGTGTGCTTGGCGCCAAGGCAGGCACCGCGCCGTGCTTTGGACCAGACCGCAGAAATTGAGTGCCTTTCTCCTTCTTCTAACCACTAAGCCCCCACGCTTCAAACGAACGAGCCGCCGCTTTGGTCCTCCGGGTACAAAGGGCACCTAAATTTGAGCAGTCGTTAGCGCGTCAAGGCCGTTTCAGAGAACGGGTTTCAGAAGCTGCCACAGTGTTGTCGCAGACAGGCTTCAGGCAGCCACATGTTGATTTGATTATCCTCGGCTTGCCCGGTTGGTTCGCGCCACCAGGGACGCTAAGAAAAACACTATTTAAGCAGTGACTGGGGCTCTTTTTGAGGTGAGCGGAGTCGGGGTAAACAGCGGATCTCACAACGGGAGATCAGCCACACAGGCCGAGGGGTATGCCACCATTTTCTATGTTTTGTCTTTGTGACCTAGTGCATTTTGTAAATTGAAGTTTTGTTAGCTAAAGAAACCCCCAATGAGTGCTCCCCGAAATCATCGTGTTGACTTCTCATCGATTGCCTCCGCGGAAATTCACCCACACCTATTCGTCTCCCTGGTCGTCCGATGCGCCTAACTTGAACAACCCCGACGTTTCGCTACAAAGTGATGGAGGTTGCTCGGTAACGATAGTCCCGCTCTGAAATTATGCCCCGAGTCAGCATCAAATATCAGGAACCTACCTCTGACTGCTCTACTATGACGGAACCCCCTACCTTCTTCTCTGCTATGTCTACCCCCCAAGCTAAACCATTCGTCGGACCACCAGTCTTTAAAGGCGCGCCGGAGGAATCTATTTCCGAGTGGCTACTTTGCTACGAACATGTAGCGTCGCTTAATAATTGGGACCAAGCCACGAAGGTGAAATTTCTATATCTGGCTTTAGACGGAGATGCGAAAAAGTGGCACACTACTCAAATTCTAACCGGTGCCCCTAATACATGGGAAGAATGGGCGACGCTACTAAAACGTCCTTTACGAGTCGCCACTCAGTCGAGATCGCCCATTTTCGGCTACAAAACCGCACCCAATTGCCGTCCGAAACCCCCGAGCAGTACTACTATGACGTGGTACAGCTGTGTGCAAGAGTGAACCCGTCAATGGCGGAAGATGATCGGTTGCGGCACCTTATGCGCGATTTGCGTCCAGATATTCTGGAGAAGATGATAATCACAAACCCGGAGAGCTGCACTGCATTCCTCCAAATTTTGCAACGCATAAATCTGGCAGCTTTGATGAGGCGTGAGTCGGGGCTACAACCGATTGGCATCCAGTATTCTACCGGATCGCAGTCGTGGATGCAAAACATCGCGCATCCCGTAGGATTCGCACCCGCCGCTGCGACAGGGCAGCCTCCTCCTACGTGTGTCACCACTTGCGCAGCGGCCGAATCGCGCTGCCCGCGGGAGGCTGCCGACCGCGATAGAGGCATGAAAACGATTCCGGACTCGGTTGCCTTGCTGTCTGACCGGCTAAAAGGCATCGAAGACGAGGTACGGCGCCCCCCATTGCCTTGGCCTCAGAGAACTTCCCGTGCCAACGACGGGCGTCCCCGATGCCAGATTTGCCGCCGCATAGGTCACATAGCACAACAGTGTTGGCAGCGGTTCCGAGATGACAGGAACGATCAGTCGGAGCTCCTAGGCACTCAGAATGGGCAGCCTAATCCTTCGGGAAACGAGAACGGCCGGGCCTAGGGGGCCAGCCCAGCCGCCCCATCGGCATATTGTCGGAAGGTCAGCTTCTCGCAGTCCCCACACCAGCCAACGGTACAGAAACAAAACTTGTAATTGACACCGGCTCGTCCGTAAATGTCATCTCGGAAGAGTTAGCTAACAAAATATGTGCTTCATTCAAATCGAGAAAAGACATATTCATCCGAGGAATTGGCGGAGGCTTGCTCACCCCCAATGGTGAAGCTGAAATAAAACTCTAATTTGGCACCACCAAATTTCACGAGACGTTTTTAGTGGTCAAGGATTGCCCGTACGAGCTACTCGGTGGTCTTCCTTTTTGTCGAGCAGCCCGGCTTCTCATTGATTTCTCCAAAAAAGAGCTGCAACTAAACGGTGAAATTTTCCGACTGCGTATAGACTCAAGTGCCACCGAACATAATGATGTACTTACAGTGCGGTGCCACGAGCAAATTCGCATTGAACCTCGCACAAAAGTCGCTATTGAAGTCAAGGTCGCAAGGGACGGAATTCACCTCGTCGAACCAAACAGCACTCTCAGAAACGGACTTCAGGTTGCACGCACAATAACGAGGATCGTGCATGGGAGAGGCCTCATTCGCATAGCTAATCCTACCATGTCGCCAGTAAACCTACTCAGTGGAACAAAGCTTGGATGGGCTTCATCTATTCATGACGCACAGCTGGCAATCACGGCCCCCGAGAACGATCGAGTGCCTCAAGAGTTTTACATAGAGACTGGGGATCACCTACAGCCATCTGAACGGGATGAGCTGCTGTCGCTCATTAAGAAGTACCACCATCTATTTACTAGCAGTGACAACCCCATCCGGCAGACTCATGTCGCTGAACATGTGATCGACACAGGCGATTCTCGACCAATTCATCAGCACCCATATCGTCATTCCCCTTTTGAAAGACACCAGATTGAGCAACAAGTAGAAGAAATGCTGCGCGATGGGTCTCACAGTCCTTGGTCATCACCTGTCGTCCTCGTGGAGAAGCCAAATGGGACTTGGCGTTTCTGCGTCGATTTCCGCAGAGTCAATGAGGTTCCTTAAAAAGATGTGCACCCACTGCCACGAATTCATGACATTCTCGACGTGCGACAGGTGTCAAAATACTTCACCACACTTTATCTAACATCAGGCTACTGGCAAGTGGGCATCAAGGAGGAAGATAAGCAAAAGACAGCATTTGCCTGTGGACCCGGCCTGTACGAATTTAATGTTGTCCCTTTCGGCCTGTGCAACGCCCCTGAGACATTCCAGAGAATGATTAACAAAGTCCTCAGTGGTCTTCTCTGAAGAGTTTGTTTGGCCTACTTAGACGACATCGTTATTTTCTCGAAGACTATGGCATCTCATTTGCGAGACTTGGAAAGTGTGTTTTCAGCTTTGGACGCGGCAAACTTACGACTGAAGTCCGATAAAGGCAGCTTCGTCCACCAGGAGATCAAATATCTTGGACACATTCTCACAGGTGAAAGCATCCGGCCGGACCCAGACAAAGTAGCAGCGATGGAAAAATTCTCCAAGCCACGAAACAAGAAAGGTGTACAGAGCTTTCTCGGAATCTGTAACTACTATCGGCGATTCATCAAATATTTCTCTCGTATTTCTCGACCTCTGACCAACTTAACCAAAAAGGATGTTCCTTTCGTCTGGGATGCGGCATGCAAAGTGGCCATGCAATCCCTCAATGAGAAGCTAATCGCAGCCCCAATTCTGCGTCAGTTTGAGCCGGGAAAGTCGATAGAGGTGCACACTGATGCCTGTGATTACGGCATTGGCGCCGTGCTTGTACAGAAAATTGGAACTCAAGAAAGAGTCGTCGCCTATGCCTGCCGCCACCTTAACAAGGCTGAAATGAACTACAGTACAACTGAGAAAGAATGCCTCGCAGTTGTGTACGCCTGCGGACAGTTTCGGCCATACGTCTTTGGCGTAAGTTCACGGTCGTGACTGACCAAGCCAGCCTAGTTTGGCTAATGAAAGTAAGGAATCCGAACGGTCGTTTTATGCGATGGTCTCTATTGCTTCAGGAATTCGACATAACGTTGCGACACCGCCCTGGCCTCAAGAATGGAAATGCCGACACGCTTTCCCGCCTTCCTCAGGATCCGCGCCTGTAAGCGAAGAAAACCCCTTCCCGTTGCTGGTTCTAGATCAGGTGGATGTTGGAAAAAAACAGAGGGCAGACCCATGGTTGAAAGAAATTATGCAGCACCTCGAGCACCCGGATGCACCCGTTGTCAGGAAAACTAAAAGAACGGCACGGAGCTTTCAGTTGATCGACGGTGTACTGTATCGAAGGGCGAAAGTGTTTCAGGAGGATCGTGCGGCGCTCGTTGGCCCCAAGTGCTTGAGATCTGAGATTTTAAGGTACTGCCATGACGCCACCACGGCAGGCCACTTAGGTGTCAAGCCCACATGGGAGAAAGTTCGTTGCCGATATTTCTGGCTGAAGATGTTCTCGTACGTAAGCAAGTACGTTCTCTCCTGCCTCGACTGCCAGACACGAAAGCAACCACCGGGGAGGCCGGTCGGTTTCCTCCAACCGATCCCACCTGCAGGTCGACCTTTTCAGCAGGTGGGCATGGACTTCATTAGGCCTTTCACTAAATCCAAAGCAGGGAACCGCTACATCGTCGTGATTACCGACTACCATACGAAATGGGTCGAGGCTGTCGCGTGTCCAGCGGCCACTGCCGCAGAAGCAGCAAGAGCTTTCGTCGAAAAATCGTCCTACGTCATGGTGCCCCGGAGAAAGTAATAAGCGATCGTGGGCAGCACTTTGTCGCCAACTTGACCGAAGAAATATACCGGCTCGTGGGTAGCGAGCATGCCACCACAACAGCATACCACCCACAGGCCAACGGCTTGTGCAAGCGTTTTAACCGCCCGTTGGCTGACATGCTCAGCATGTACATTTCCTCACACTACCGCGACTGGGATGAATTCCTACCGTACGTTCTTTTTGCATACAATTCTCAAACCCACGAGACGACTGGATTCACTCCCTTCTTTCTTCTTCACGGACATGAACCGACACTACCGGTGGATGTAGGGTCGGGCGCGCAACGCGGATTCGACTACACCCTGGATGCAATGAAAGTGGCCCCCAGGCTGTGGCAGGCTCGAAAAATAGTAAATGAACGGGAGAAGCGTCAGCAGGAGAAGAACAAGCGCAGCTATGATGCTAGGCGACGAAGTGTTGTTTATCATCAGGGCGACTTGGTGTACTTGTGGACTCCCTCCCGGGCGAAAGGAAAGACGACGAAGCTTCTTCACAAATATCACGGACCTTTCCGTCTTCTGCGCCGGGTAGCCGAGAACAACTGGGAGGTGGTAGACCAAACTGGGAAAAAACGTGACGTTGTGAATGTGGCGCGTTTAAAGCCCTGCCACGTTCGATTGGGCTCCGATGCCGACGACGCGGACGATGAGTCTGATGATAATCATCAGGTGCGCGATCTCGGTGGTGATGTGCGCGAGGGCAGTGCCAGGAGAGATGACAACGGATTGCATCGAAGTGTTGTGCGCGGAAACAGCGCAACGAGTGATGAACAGGGATTCTATCAAAGTCATGTGCGCGAGTGCGGCTCCAATGGTGATGTGCGCGAGTGCGGTTCGCGAGTGGGTCAAGAACTCCGTTTGCAACATTGTGTGCGCGGGACACAGACCAGTGTTCCAGTACAGCAGTGCGAAAGCTACAACACGGACACTGAACTTTACTCTGACTGGAAGACATTTTCAAGTAATAACAACACACAACGGAATGTCCGTGCTTACGAAACGGACACTGTGTTGTATTGCAGTACCGACGAGTGAACCTATATATTTCTGTGCCCAATGGTTTTGTTTTGTTTTTTCATCTGTTGTTTTTATGTAATTTTTTAAAGCCTCTCACCTTTTATACACATGCATAAGTGTCTTTAAATAAGCATCTCACACACTTGTTGAATGCAAAACCTTTTTGTATATTTAGTCTATTTCTTGTCGTGTTTTACAGATAAAACGAGTCGGACACTCTTTTTCGTAGGGGGGAGGTGTCGCGAGAGCAATGTTTCGCGGAAAACCTTGTTCTTTTTCAGCTGTAGCTGGAGCTTGTTCTTTGTCAGACGCCCTTGTTAGTGGCGCCGTTTAACTTGTCTCGGGGAGCGCGCCTTGAGGAAGAAGGAGTGAACAGAAAGGGCTGCGTCTGGCCGGTCTCTGTGCGCTTGGCGCCAAGGAAGGCACCGCGCCGTGCTTTGGACCAGACCGCAGAAATTGAGTGCCTTTCTCCTTCTTCTAACCACTAAGCCCCCTCGCTTCAAACGAACGAGCCGCCGCTTCGGTCCTCCGGGGACAAAGGGCACCTAAATTTGAGCAGTCGTTAGCGCGTCAAGGCCGTTTCAAAGAACGCGCCCGTATCAGAAGCTGCCACAGTGTTGTCGCAGACGGGCTGCAGGCAACCACATGTTGATTTGATTATCCTCGGCTTGCCCGGTTGGTCCGTGCCACCGGGGACGCTAAGAAAAACCCTACCTAAGCAGTGACTGGGGCTCTTTTTGAGGTGAGCGGAGTCGGGGTAAACAGCGGATCTCACCACCGGAGACCAGCCACACAGGCCGAGGGGTATGCCACCATTTTCTATGTTTTGTCTTTGTGACCTAGTGCATTTTGTAAATTGAAGTTGCGTTAGTTAAATAAACCCCCAATGAGTGCTCCCCGAAATCATCGTGTTGACTTCTCATCGATTGCCTCCGCGGAGTTTCACCCACACTTATTCGTCTCCCTGGTCGTCCGATGCGCCTAACTTGAACAACACCGACGTTTCGCTACACTATGCTGACGTCTCAGGCGCGGCCTTGAACATGAGGAAGAGCAAGGCCTTACCATTTGGAACATTCCCTCACGGCGCTCTGAGAGAGTTAGAAAGGGTCGACGCCGTGAAGGTGCTCGGCATATACTTTTGCTGCGGTAGCGTCGCCGACCTAACCTGGCAACGAGCGCTCGAGCGGGCACAGGATGCAATAGCACGCCTCCAACCGAAGGATCTCACGCTTCATGAGAGGGCCATAGCCGCAATGACAACCATCTGCGCCTTTTCCTTTTATGTAAGCCGAATAAGAGTGATGCCTACCAAGACTGCGACGCAATTGACAAGTATGATCGGTGCCTACCAGTGGGACGGCAAACCCGCGCCCTTACGTCGAACCCTCCTGCAACTCCCAGCTTCGAAGGGCGGCCTCGGGCTCACGCATGTCCTGACGGCGAGCAAAGTGCTTGCCTTGAAGACCGCAAGGGCCTTGTTTCGCACACCTGATTACGTGGGGAGGCCCTTAATGCGTTACTGGTGCAGTACAAACTCATCGTTCCTGAATGCCGACCGGCCGCTCGCCCCACTCGCTGAGACTCCCTCCGCGTTCTATAAGGCAGCCGCAAACACCATGCGCATGCTTGAAAAGGAGGCCCCTACGTGCGACGTAGATGAGACCCCCCTGCTCGCATTGTGGAAGAAATTGCCAGCAACCAAATAACCCCCGAGGAGAGACGACGGTCGCGGAACTGGAAGAGGAAAAGCAAAACAGATGGGCGTGCCATCCCTTCGTCCGCCCAAGACTTCGCATGAAGGAAAAACTGGAACGTCCTCCCAACCCGCCAGCGCCTCCACAAGCTTGGCATCACGCCTACACCCCGCTGTCCCGATTGCCGCGCGGATGAGACCCTGGCGCATGCCTTATTTGAGTGCCCAGCGGTGAAACCGGTTTGGCGCCTGACTGCGAGGAATTTTAAAATGCGTCCTCCCTCAGCCCTGAACAGAAACAAAGGCGCCTTTGCAAAGTTAGTGGCCATCTGCACCATATTCGTGGTCTGGAAGCGACGGTGCTTCGCTGAGGTTAGCCGCTCTCCGGTCAGAGCGGCATTCCCGACCGTAGCTCGTATCCGCCACTTGGTGTGGCGGCACCTCTCAGACCAACTTGAAGCCAGCGGCGAGGAAAAGTTTCACCGCCGCTGGCATACGAGGTTTTTTCTCCTGCAAAAAGGCAAGTTACACCTGCCGATAACCCCTTTTTAAGCGCACGCCAGCCACTGCGTACCACTGTGTCCTGACCGGCAAACGGAAAGTGCCGATGCCCAACCCCTCCTGTCAATTGTATAATGATGTATCTCGAATCTGTTCTCTGTACGGATTAACCCCTTAGTTCTCTGGAGCCCTAACAGCGGTGACCATTATCGCCCCCTTTTTTAAAACGGAAACGGGCTCTTTTGCGCGCGGGCCGTACAGCGCTCTTATAGTCTTTGTATAACGAGTGTTCGAATGATCACGCCTCTGTTGTAGTGTACAGTCTAAACGTTTTTTTTGCTGTTCATCGGTGTCTTTACCGCGTGTGTCCGTGATAAGTGTCGGAGAAGAATTATGTATTTGATTACTTGTCAGAAGTGCAATAAACTTCCCTTTGTTTCGCCCCTAAATCTGGTATGGTGGGGAATGATTGCATGAAGAACACAAGCGACAGACCCTATTATAAAAATCATGACATGCGTGTCTTGTAACAACAGGACAACAAGCCACGCTCTTGATGCGCTCATGGCCGTTTCGCTAGCGCCACATATACCGAAATCGGTATTACGGTACGTGAATGAATGATGAAGTTATGTGACTGGTGCAAACATGATAACATGAGATGCGTGTCATGTGACAACATGACTACATGCTACGCTCATTATGTGCTCACGGCTGTTTCGCTAGCTTCACATGTATCAAACTTGGTATCAATCACTCTACGCGAACGGACGACATAGATAAATGACACATCCAAACGTTATAATAATGACATGCGTGTCATGTCACAACATGACGACATGCCAAAATTGATGATGTGCTCACGGCCATTTTTGCTAGCTTCACATGTACCAATCTCGGTATTACGCTACGCGAATGGACGACATAGGTAAATGACACATCTAGACACGATAATCACGACATGTGTGTCATGTAACAACATGACTACATGTCACACTGGTGATTCGCTCACGGCCGTTTCGCTAGCTTTGCATATGTCAAATTTCATATTACGTGACGCAAATGGATGACGAAGTTGTGTGACTGAAGCAAACATAATAATCATGAAATGCGTGTCTTGTGAGAACATGACTACATGCCATAGTCAAGACGCCAATATATCTCGTCGTGACGTGGTGTGCGTGTGCGCCGGCGTTGCCACGTCAGGCGCCGATCATGCGATATACTTGCAGGCACGCGGCGATCTGCGTTGATTTGACGCGTGTGCGTTTCAGCGCGTCCAGCGTCCCTCCGTCGCGAAAAAAAAGAGGACGCAGTGCTGTCTGGGTAACGCATCGGCGCGAAATGCAGCATGCTGAATTTCGCGCCGATTGCCGTTGGGCCGTGCGGACAGACGCTGGTCGCGCCCGGCGTCCGACTACCGAGTGCTTGCGTTTTGCTAACGTTGCGTCGCTGTGCCTATTGTGCGCGCGCGTCAACACTACGTTGGAGTATATCGCGCTCTTCATGATGCGCTCGCGGCCGTTTTGCTAGCTCCACATATACCAACTTTGGTATTACGTAACGTTAATAGATGACGAAGGTAGACGACACATCCGAGCATGATAATAAAGAGTGTTAGTTTTGCGGAATGGAGCTACGTACGCATCATGCAAGCGTCTTGCGTTACGTGGCGTCGTTTGCCACTAATCGGCTTTTAGTACGCCGTAGTACCCGCGTACGTAACGAGCGTGAAGCGTGTTGCGCCATCTGGCATCAAAAGAAGCACGTGTTGTTGACAGCCAATGTGAGCCAATCCAAGTGGTACAGCCAGATTATGGCCATATTTTAAGCCACAGAGCCGGTCGGTGCTTGCCTTCGATACCGCCATTTTGCAAAACGAAGTCTCGCAGTGTCGCGAACCTGTTCGAGAGCGGCGCGATCAGCTCATACGTACGCACGCACGCATCTCATGCGTGCGTAAGTAGCGGCTGCGTACGTAACGCGATACGTGCACGTTGCGGTCTGCGCATGCGCACTACGCAAAACGTGGCGTCCTTACGTACGCAACGCCGCCACGTACGCAGCGTACGCAGTACTAAAACTCTCTAATCATGACACAGAAGTCATGTATTGCATCATTTACTTTCACCTCGTAACGTTGTGCTGATTTCGAAGTAGTATATCAACATTTCTCATTCGTGCTTCGCATATCATCGATTCCCATTGTGCGTGTGATCTGCCCATTTTTTTTCTAGATGCATCGCAAAGAAATCTACCACGCGTCCTGTGAGTTGACCAAGTTCCTTTTTGAAACAAACTGCTCCAGATGACATTATATTAAGGTTTAACATCACAAAACAATGATATGAACTCGATGGACGTCGTTGGGGATGCCTCAAGACATTTCCACCACCTGAGGTTCGTTTACGCGCATCTAAAGCTCTGCATAGACGGACCTCAACGATTTTCGCCTCAATCGAAGACGTGGCCGCCATGGCTGGGAATCGACTACGTGACCTTCGGGTCAGTAGCCGAGCGCGATAGCAACAACGCCACCGTGGTGGATAATACCTGCCAGAAGGAGCCTCCTACTAATAAATACTGCCTTGTGATGACAGCGAATTTTCAGAGGTGTGGGCAAGGAGACGAGCATCTCTGTGTATAGGTGCTTCAGAAATGTTCTTTAAAACGCGGAACACGAAACGTCCACTGCGTTGAGTAAGTGTTAAGGGCATCTAACGTTATCACAGTGACGCATCGTCACGTAGACTTCGTTGACAATGAGGCGCGGGTCCACTAAAAAAAAGGTCTATAGGTTGATCACGGCAACAAAACCTGAGAATTCGGGGACCCAACGCTGACTCAGGCCAGACGCGTGTTTACAAGTTGGCTTTGTGGAAAGAGAGAGAGCGAAAGAGTGGAGAGAAAGAAGGAAATGCTGTTAAGTAGGGCTGCACTTTTGCAAGTGCCGGGCTCATGTGCGTCACACCACCCTACCCAAAGATTCACCGAAGCGGTAACCGGTGCAGTAATGAGTAGTAGGACTATAAATGGAGAAGTGAGATAGCTCCGTAGCTCGTACACATATGTATTCCAAGTATAGGGTGTGGCAAATTGGGGAGGCACTCGTGCCGCACCTGAGTAGGCGGAGGAAATCATATGACGCGCGCCTGTAATTCAAATGCTTCATCAGCGTTCCCGCTTTTTATGGCCCGTAACGACACGTACCAGGACATGGACGCCTACAGCTGCAGCGAGTAAGGCTGCCGACCGCGTTCGTGTAGGTGTGTAGAGTGACAGCTGTACTATAGTGTACTTATTACAGCAAAATGGCTGCCACTTGGGTGTCTTACAATTTAGGCTGTTCGTTGTTTTGTGAGCCTCATTATCCGCACGTCTTCCCACCACTGTAACTAGACACTGGGTCGTACGACGTCTAATCGCCGCTGTAGTTCCAGAAGCAGAAGCATTTTATTTGAAGGCAGCGAATCTTTCTGACCGTCATTGCCATGCTTCGCGATTGTAGAGACAACCAAACAACAACAATAGAAGTGCTGTACACCACGCGTTGCGAGGCATACACTACCACAAAGTACGGGAAGGGGGCAGCTGCCGTCATGGAAAAACGATAATCTTATCACTGCACTGTAGCGAACCGAGAAAACTAGTGAGGGCGCTCCAAGTACATGATCGAATGCCGAACCTTGATTGAGGGTACACGCTGATATTTGCACAAAGGTGTCATGTTCACATGGTGACCTCTGATAACAAAGCCGTCAACTGCATGAAGGTGCTATTGGAAGTGATCCCTAAATCAATGAAAAGAAGATAAAAGTGGGTCCCGTAACCGTCTCTCAGGGAGAGGACACCTCAAAAGTAGCTCACGATAGATGGGGTAAGGAGGAATTAAAAGGATAGGAGCGAATTAAAGATATAGAGATAGAGAGAGACGCATAGGCAGAGAGATCACATACGGAAATAACGAGAAGATAGGAAAGATGGACACGGTCACAGGAGTCCGAGGACAAAGCACCACTCAGCGAGAGCTTTTGTCGGCATAGGGAGATGGTGTAGGGCGAGCTAGTCGACCAGAGCTGCGCTGTCATTGGCGATCGCGGGGCATAGCCAGTCGGCACGAAATCCATCCAGCAAGTTTAGGTGCCGTTGAGTGTTTCAGCGAATAATACGTACACCCATGTATTACCTCTGAGCTTTAGCTCTAAAGTGCAAGCAAAAACATTCTAAGGCGAAAGATTGTGGGATTCATCTTTTTGGGGACTAATGGGGTTGCCACAACCATGATTCTTCTTAAGGACTAATGGCAACGTGTCTAACAGGTAGTCCGCAGAGACTAGCTCAAGAGACTAACATTTATTTCTCACATATACACCTTAGCGGGTAACCGTTAGCCCCACAAATCATCTCAAAGGACTAACAATTAGTCCTCACATTTACACATTTTCGGGCAACCGTTAGTCCCTACATTCACACCTAAACGGGCAAACGTTATTCCTCATAGTTGCACCTCGCCAGACGAACAGTTGGTCCACTTAAATACTCAAATCGGAATAAATTCTATCCCTAGTTCAAATATTGTTTTTCTAAATATTCTCCACCAGCCCTAATACTTTTTTCGCCTGTTTTTCTGCGCAACAACAACAAATGGCGCGGAAAATAACATGGAAAATTTATTTAGTCACCTGTGTGTCACTACTTTCGCAATCACTGCAATAACGAAAGACAAAAGTGCGACATTCAACTCTTTTATTTTTCTCTATACACATGAAGTTTCTTGATTCTTTAAGGGAATTCGTGGTGAAACGTACAAGTCCAGCCTTGTTGTCACATATTGTACAATCCTTGTGAAGCTCCTCCGACGGAAGCGATAAATGACAGTCATTGCAGACGACAGCGCACGCAGCCTTCTGCACGTTGTGTGCCCATGACTGTATAACAAGGTAGTAAAAATAGTTAGTCACACGTGACAGAAGGTGAGGATGCACGCATATGACAAGTACATGCAAGTTGATATAAAAACATACGTGTAAAAGATGACACACAAATAACTTTACCTTCACATGTCTTACAGTCTTTCTGAAGCTACTTCGAGGAGAGGGATAGATTACAGGCATTGCAGACGCCAGCGCACACAGCCACAGCCTTCGAGATGGTGTGTGCCCACGGCTGCACAAAAAGATTGTAAAAATAAATATTCACACGTGAAAGAGGATGAATATGTATGGGTATCACAAGTGCATGCAAGGTGAGATAAAACCATACGTGTAAAATAGGACATGCAAATAATTTCACCTTGATGTCACACATGATTAAAAACACAATTATATGCCCGAAGCGCAACAGCTTAAGTGCAGTAGCCGGAGTCATAGGTCCGAGGCGCCTCAAACCACCGTGCCGCCAGCGAGGCGGTGAATACTAAGCGAGCGCCGCCATTCAGCTCGAGCAAGTGGACGCGGAACCAAACACGGCTATCACTCGGAGCATCTGCCGCCAGTGAACCTCGAAAAGGAGAGCGACCGTACACTGGGCCGTTGCTACGAACAGCGCCGAGTTGCTTTGGAGCGAGCGCCTAAAAAGCGACGGTAAGGCGGCCCTTTGCCACAAACTCGAGCGAGTGCAGCGAGCAAATGCGAGTACGCCACCGTGGCAGTCGCCAACGGCCGGTGCCGAGCTGTTTGCGACCAATTGACGGGGAAATCAACTGTAATGGCGACCAATTTTCCCAGACTTTGTTCTGACGCAAGCGAAAGCCCCGCCAGCCCGTGCCGGTGCACTTACAGCGCACGACATACTACAACCAAGCTCGTTACGACCAACCACAACGTGTATTGAACGACTCGCAAAATAGCAACGAGGTCTCTGCCCAACATCGTCAGCCCAGAGCTCATCATGGCGTCGAAGACAGGCGAGCACTCGATGAGTGAGCGCTCGGGCAGCCGATGGCAATGGCTGCCAATTTCCGGGCAGTCAAAAAGCACAGGCAAACTACAGACGCCAAAGCCGACAATCGTGGTTCATTTCATGCGCGGGATATACAAAACGACCAAGCCCGTTGCCGGCAAGCGTGATCCGCATCGGACACCCGACAAGAACGGCAGAATAGAGAATGATTACTTTGTTGTGTAAGTATCCAGCGCTGATTTCTGCCCTGAGTCGGACTGAATCAATGTATCCGATAAGCCTGTTGTCTTCTCGGCCGGTGGTGTAGTGAGTTGGTCGTGACCATCTTGACTAAGTCAGAGATATACCACGTGGCGTGGCGAAGTGTCGAGACTCGAGACCTTTTCCAGACTTCATGGGTGTGGCGAAACGTAAAAGCAAAAGCGCACGCTCATCCAAACGTACGCACAAAGCACCGTGACACAATTCCTAGATCGTAAAGCTTTCCGAGCGCGACGAAATGCCCACCGACACGAGCGAAATAAGGGGGAAGACTGAGGCAAAAGAGAGGAGGACGGATAGTTTACTCGAAAGTGGTTGCGCAAGGCTCGCATCTCCTGCACGGTTCATCCCTTTGCAGACTAAGTGGTTTGGACACGGCAGGCATCGCTCTGTGGTTACTCCTCAGTGGTCTATTTGTTCATCGTGCACGCCTATTGGGCTCCGTTACTCCTTTTTTGGGTAATTTTGCCTTAGAGAGAAGGGCAAAACTGCGAGTAGTGCGTGTACTAGAAAGTTCAAGATATATGAAAGCTAGACTGGTTTAATACTTCTAACTTATTTTTCTATGATTTTCTTTTTGTGAGCGCTTCGCTAAATGAAGTCTGTCTCCTTAACGGTACCACTCCACAATGAAGTACAATACTAGTTAACACAATGGCATAGAGCTTTATATGCTGAGATAATTGAATGCTGCATAAAACACGGTAAAAACAGTCACACAAAAGACCATCTAATTCAGTTACTAGTGTATGTGGGGCCATTCCTCCCATCTATTTAGCTTGCATTATTTGTTTATACTTTAAGTTGAAAATGCCAAGCATTTCTTTGTTAACTGTAGGCGCAGTGACGGTTTATCTCTTCATATCTATCTATCTATCTATCTATCACTATCTGTAAACCTACGTCTGGGCGTGAGCATTGGTGGAGGGATGCAAAAGAGGCATCTGCCCTCTTCAAGCCATGCTAGTACTTGCCTGAACCACTGGTACACCAGCGCTCGCCCCGTAATCCGACCGTTATAGAGCTGGAATTTCTACTCCACCAAGATGAAATCGTGCTGACGCTCTTGCGTCTTGGCGCCTTCTTGAACGCGTTCTTAACCAGGCCTTGACCAAAATTAGTATGGGAAGGTGAGAAGACTTGTCAATTGTGCCTAGCCGGTTAATAAATGAGTAATGTGGAAATACCGACGCTTGCGTATTCATACACTTACCTGCAGATAACTGTGGCATATACGCCTACCACGGGCAACAGTTTACGGTTATGCGTCACGGGGCATGGACACTTTGTCTCAGGAACAGCGGGAACATTCATTCGTAATTTCAATGTGAGAGCGTAAAAGAATGCTGACATCCGCAACGTCAACCAGGCGAATGCAAGGAATAAATCTCAGTGCCACAAAAAAAAATCGAAGCCAAGAATTTTGCGTGCGAATCATTTATTCTACCACAAAGCCTGGCCACGTCTCAGAACATTCTTTGGAAAATGACCCTATGCGACCGTGATGTTAGTGAAAGTTCAATTTATTTATTTATTAATTTATATAATTTATTAGATACACTTCGACAGCCCGAGGGCACTACAAAAAGGAGTAGTTAACATATTACCACGTGCGTTTCTCATTTTCACTTTTGTTTCATTTGGTTTTCACCAACGGAGTCAGTGTCAGGAATGCTCAGCGGAAAGTGGGCTTAATTGTTCGAAGAGGTTCACGATCATTGTAGATCGTTCTGTTAAGTTTTCTCGCAAGACGCGAACACTCGAGCTTGTTTCAGAGCTTGCACGAAGACCACTGATAAGGCTAGAATATTCGACGTCAGAGGTCTAAATTCCGCAGTGCTTAGCCACTTGTCATTTGATGAACGTCCGACGCTCCGTTGACCGCTATCAGTGCTGTGTATGTCGCTTTCTCCTGACTTTTTGTTGACCGGTCACAGGTTCAGCAGAATAAACAGTTTCATCTTCAACCTACAGTCTGCTCTCTTCGTCTACCTCGCAACATCGTGACAATATATACTCAACCTGCAATAATGCAGTGTCTAAGAATACAGATTAACAAAGCACTATGTTTGAATGGTAGTTTTGAAGTTGGTATGAATAACTGTTGGAAAAAAGGCAGTTGCAATGCTTCTTGCAATGCTGTCTAATTCTGTAAACAATCCATAGGTACTCCTATGATACAGGCATCAGGTTGGGTTAACGTCACTTGTATAATTTAGCTTCAGGCATAAAGTTGGTTTACATAGCCCTAGCTAGGGCAAGCATTCTCACAAGCACAAGCGCTAGATACATGAGTACGGGGAATGAATGAACCTAATGGCACAGGTTTGAACGGCCTCGAGTGTGTCGATCAGATAGGCTTGGTGTGGGCTCCAGGCTGGAGATGCGTACTCCAATTTCTATAGGACAAGACTTGTGGGCCTGTAGCTTGACAATTTTAGGTGCGTGCCGGAGGTGACGTTTCAGGAAACCCAGAAATTGGTTCGCTGATGATATCGTATGAGTATTGTGCGCGCGACAGTTCAGGTCAATACATATGGTGACACCAAGATACTTGTATGACTGCGCGTGTTCGAGGGTAAAGCTAGCAATTACACAAAGGAACATTAAAGGGTTGTAACGGCGGTGAAAGGAAACGGTCTTGCATTTGTTGGGATTAAGTTTTATCAGCCACAGGTCACATCATTTCTGAATGTGGTTTAAGTCATCTTAGATAGCAGCTTGACTGGTGGGATTGGTGATTTGGTGGTATATTACGCAGTCGTTGGTGAACGAACGGATAGGGGAAGAGACACATGAAGCTAGGTCATTTATGTAAATGAGGAAGAGAGGGGGCCTGAAAACGGAGCCTTGGAGGACAACTTACACAACTAAAAGGAGACTAGAGTGTACTTCATCGATGAAGGAAAATTGCCAGCAGTTAGTTAGAGATTACTCAATACAATTTACTATGTCAGGATGTATATTCAGAGATATAAGTTTCAATAGGAACCACCTATCAGGCACCGTGTCCAACGCTTGAGAAAAATCTGACAAGATTGCATCCTTTTGCAGATTGGCGTCAAGATTGGCATGTAAATCCTGCTCAAAATTGCTAATGGAGTTTCACTAGGGCAACCTTTATGAAACTCATGCTCTTCGCGATGGAAGAAATTCTCGGCAAGAAAATGAATGATTTAAAAAAATATGACGTGTTCAATGATTTTACAGGATACGCTTGTTAAATAAATGGGGCGATAGTTCAGAGGGCTGTGTTTGTTTCCCGATTTGAAAACCACAGTGACCTTCCTCATCCTCCAGTCGGCTGGTAAGTGGTCGGTGAGAAGGCACTATGAGAATATCCGTGACATAGTCACTGCGTAAATGTATTTAGTCTTCTTAAGAATTTTGGAATTAATTCCGTCCACACCAGCGGAAGAAAACAGCTTCATTTTTTTTTCAATGACAGACATTATATCTTCTGGGATAAATGTTATACGCGACATGGAAGACAGGACACAATTTGCCAACATAAGGAATGACATAGTATTTTCGTGGGTGAACACAGACGAAGCAACGATACAAAAACATTAGCTTCCATACAATTTCACCATGTTTCACGCGTTACCCGCCACAGTGTTCAAGAGGAGAAGGCACTCTGCTGCTGACCCACAGATCGCAAGATCGAAACCAGGCCGTAGGGGCCGTATCTTGGGTGGAGGTGCAAATGATTGAGGCCCGTGTGCTTAGACTGGCGTGGACATTAAAGAGCCCCAGGTAGACGTAATTTCTGGATCCTTCTACAACGGCGTCTCTCATATTCATATGGCGGTTTTCTGGCGGTGAAGCCTAACATATATTATTATTGTTATTATTATTGTTATTCTTCTTCTTCTTCTTATTATTATTATTATTATTATTATTATTATTATTATTATTATTATTATTATTATTATTATTGTTGTGTTGTTGTTGTTGTTGTTGTTGTTGACACGTCAGAATCTCCGAGTGCTAAGCACTGTGAAACTTTGAAACTTTCAGTGTCTATATCTTATTTTTCCTTTTCCTCTTATATTTCTACACCCCTTTCCCATTCCCCCAGCATAGCATGTGCCTTGTTAACCTCCCTTCCATCTCTCTTGTTATATCGTCATTCCTGAATTTCCACGTAACAATTTTTTTGCCATACGGCATCAAAAATATTAGTAGATAAGAACGAATTCGCTCGTTTAAGCTTGCGTCGCAGTACTAAAAATGTTCAGAGGTGCTACAGCTTTAATAGCAGGGGGTAGTGGTTAGGCTTCGCGAATGTTGAGTACGCTGCACCTATTTGGGTAGGAAGCAATGTGCACTGTTTCTCGCCTAAAGAAATCTGACGTCCGAACTTTTGACATGGATCTTCACACATTGTCGTGGTGTCCAGTACAATGGAGCTGTGCTCGTATGTATTTTTGTGTATGTGTGTGCATGCGTGTGCGGAAGGAGAGGGAGGTTGGGCCCCGAATTTGATTATTCCAATTTGAAAACGTTGAGTTTTGGCAAACACTTCTCGTAGTGTCAATATTTCAGTGGGAAAGTCACCATTGTCCCTCTCTGACTGGAAGTTCCCACTCAGCCAGAAGTGATTGCAGAGAAATTCTGGCAAACTTTTGGCGTGTATCCTGGACAGGACAGCTCTTAGCTCCCTTCATTGCACGTCTCTGGCAATAGGCATAGAATAATCTGAACTACTGATCCTACTAAAATGGTAGCTATGGCGAGTTATCCCTTCATTGCATCCCATCAAGCGCTATAAATCATCATGTTCACCACCTGTTGATAACATACGCACGTTTAAATAGTACCAAAGCGTGCACTCCGCTCATGTTGATAGTACCTTTTTTCTTATGTGTTAACCGTTCCTAGAAGTAAAGCTAAAGAGTATACTGTCTCATAAAAACTTCTTAGAGCGCTATAGGGTGAATGTTTTGCGTTCACGTGATACGATACGTGGTACGATTCATCACCAACATATTTAATATACAAATTGTTTCGATTCAACGTTTCAACACCACAATGTGATTATGAACGACACCGCCGTGAAGGACAACGGAAATTTCGACCACCTGAGTATCTCTAAGGAGCGCCTAAATCTAAGCACACGGGTCTCAAGCAATTCCGCCTTCATCAAAAATGCGGCTGCCGTAGCCGGAACTTGATCAGGGACCTGTGGGTGAACCGCCACGTGCCTAAGCACCTAGACTACCGTGGCAGGTGTCATCATTTTGCTAAGCAGTGGCCTTCTATTTCTTTGGATCTGTGTGCCTAGGCGCACACGTTGCGTTGACGCTACCTAGTGCGACGTCTTGAAGTACGCTATGTTATATACGTTGAGAGCAAATGTTCCATAGCTACTTCTCCTAACAGAGACCGGAGACTAATTTCATCCTCATCATTACAGTAGCCTTTATTAGCCAGAATTCAAGTGGGCCACATGCGTATAGGATGACATTTTGTAGCACCTACAAGGTGACCAACCCTGAGGTACACATCGTGATTTGCCTAATAGTTGTGAGCTTTATAGTTGCCAGACAATTAAAAAGGCTCATTCAATACTTATGAGCGTCAACAGCACTTTTATTTCCCACAATTTAAGTATGCAGCTTTGTATATGTGCACAGGTTGCGTTTTTATAAGACCGAGCCAGACTTATACGAGCAAGTATTGCAGAAACATTGGGTATTGTAATGCTGTTCATCGCTAAGAAACAGCTCGGCAACAATTGGTCATCAACATCATTAACAGCCGCCTTTTATCGCGCCCCTATATTTCAACACAGCACACATAACAACTAAAGCAGGATCACCTGAATGCTCCCTTCGTGCGAAAACAGGGGCAGAAGTTACGGGTAAGTGGGAGTGCTTTTGAATACGGTCCCAAGAATGCATGTCAGCGGCCATAGTTAGGCCTCACTAGACCCAGCCAAAAAACAGTTTTTAAGAAAGGTATCACTATGCCGGAGCATTGACTACTCCTCGAATGAACTAAGGTATGTGCTTACACGTGCGTGAAAACTTCGCGTCTGTTTATAAAATAACTTTTAGGCTCTCCTGCATCCGTTACAGGATGCCTCAATCTGCCTCCCAACACTCGGTAGAAGGTAAAAAAATGACATCAATGCAGATAATGCGACATAATCACATGCACCTGGCATCACAAATGTGTGGCTTTGATTGCCATTATACGTGGGACCTGCGACTTTATACTGTATACAAGAACATGAAATCAATTCAATGTGCGGTCTTAATTCACACTAAACAATGCACATCGTTTGAGAAATATGCAAATGCGCATGCTTCCGGCTTACAGTTGCAGTAGTTATATCAATTTTATTCTGTTATTCTTGGTTATTCAGGCACGCCTTCAAGCCGAATATTTTTTTTTCAGACGGCTGGTAGCTCAGTGGCTGTCAGCTCTGTGTTATTACGTGTAAGGTTTCCACTCCATACCATCAGCACTTCTTCAGGCAAATCGTTAAAAGAATCGTGCCATAACGAGTATCATCAATAATAGGTTCTCTCATCACTTATGCGGAACATTCCTCGTTACTAGGCACCTTTGATTAGTAGCTCTTCATCTACAGGTAAATGTTCTCTTTTCGTGCTCCGCAAATGAAGACGTATGATACCAACAAGCATCCTGAAGGTTCATGCCCAGGGAGAGCGACTACAACATATAATGCGGGTGGCTCCCCAATATCAAAAAGCGGCTGCCCATGCAAACAAGGTACAGATTGCATTCGCCGACACCAGTATCCTAAACAGAAATCCTCAGAGTCACAGTCCACGTGAAGGAAAACAGATCTAACAAAACCTGGTGAACAAACCAACGAAAATAGAAAAAATGCAACCACTCCTGCAGATGGCGTTGCTTCTTTTCCCCCGCAACGCCGTAGTACTGCATCGCTGCTTCTTTGTTGGCGATGGAGCAGCAAAGCAATAAATAGTGCTGAACTCGCAGGAGATGTATAAAGGCTGAATTGGTTTCCACTCGGTGGATTGCTTCCGATAGATGCCTGCACAGTTTACTTTTGTGGAGGCCTGCCTCACGTTATTGGGCAAATCGTTCTCCTTCCGACGGAGTCTGCAATGTGTTCTGTGAAGAACTTTTACCGTGAATCCGAGGGCATCAGCACAGAGTCCCTGTCGGATTGGTGGCCAGCTGGAGGAGTTTCAATGCCACCGTGCGAATAGCCAGCTCACATAGATATATAACTGCTGAAAGAGTTAGAGAAAAAGATTGAAAAAAAAGCCACAATTGTTTGGCACTTAATCTCATTTTCTTATCCTTAAACACTATGTTTAGTATACCATGCTTCCTTCTACTGGCCTATTTTTTGTGGTGAAGTTTTAAATATGCTCCTAAGTGCACTTTTAGCATTCCCATTTGGAAGCAGTGCACCCTCATTGATTTCTATTTTTTTCTGGCCGCTTCAAATTCCTGTGTGTTCATGCGTTTTAGTGTTTCCTCACGGGGGTGCCTGAGCAAGTGTGTGCTTCAGTTTTTTCAATGTGGGGTTTCTTGCAGTTGTATATTGAATTTTATCAGGTTAAACTTTGCTAGAGCAGATGTACACATATAGATATTGTGAACTGTACTTTGTTATTTGTCATAAAACAAGTCACAAACTATTATTTTAATAGGCTTGTACATCTGAATCCCAACTCGTACAATTGGTTGACGAATTTTACTATAAAACTAGGAAAAAAATCTATGTCACGCAGGATATCAAGAGTCAGACAAACTGAAAAAAAAAGTTTATAAACGTTCGGACAATTCAGAAGCTCGAATTATACAGCTCGAGCACAATAATGCTACTCCAAACGTCTTTTTTCAGCATTTGTACAACAAACTTTCATAACAAAACTCTCATGCAGTGTTTGTGCAAGCAAAACATAACGTGCTGTAAGCCAAAGAGCGTGTTCAAATTTGGTTCGCGAATTCATGTTTAAATTTGGTTCGCGTTCAAGTACTCAAACATAGAGCGACAAATTATTGTAACACATGCAGTCAGCAGAGCCCAATACTTCAGAGCGTCGTGTGGTATTCTGCTAACTGTCAGTGAATGTAATTTCTTTGTGAAATGTTTGATAGTGTTTATATCAATAAAGGTACCATTTTTGCGCAAATCTGGGTTTCACCTGCTAATGAGCAGCTGTTTATTTCTGAGCTATAACTGTGAGGAAATACTAATAAAGTGAATTCCACGTACATTACCTGCCAAAGTCGACAAGTTTTAGTAAGCCTACAACTTCACGCGATGTTTTTTTTTATTGAACGATCTCCGGAGTCAGAAAAAGGGACGACCACTGGGCAGCCCACCTTCCCTGACAGCACTTTTACACAGCCCCTCTGTTTTAGCGGTGTTTTTTACGTGTCTTTTATTATTTATCTACGTGTCTTGAGTTCACATTCACCTTATAAGGACAGGTGTCACCACATTACAATAATACATGGAAATCAGTGGTGCGGAGACAGGGCCCATGGAATAAACACTACACTGTATATTGACCTCTAATAAAGTTATTTCATCCTTCTATCCATTTATAGCGAACTCACACTTTATTCATTGGAACCCGAAGGTTCTCAAGACGCAGATGTCAAGGAATGAGTCCCAACAAAGGTGTAAATAAGTAACACTACGCAGTTTCTCGTGGGAATGTCGCTTTTATTCTTTATTGGAACGTCCAAGTGTATTAATTTCATATACAGAATGAATGTAGTGGAATGAAGGAAGCAAGCAGTGTAAGTTGGAAGCATACGAAACGCTGGCAACTGTATTTCTTGACCGTCTGTTGATTAACTGAATCGCCTCATTGCTACAATCTTCTGATCCCACGCGCTGCTTAGTGGTATGGTAGTGCAATGTTGTACTCTACCTTCAGTACAACTCACGGATGTTCACGTAAACATATCGCTGATTTCTCTGGAACCTAGGTGAGGCGAGGTGGGTGAAGAGGGGCTCTTAAGTAATTTCTAGAATTTATTATATTATCTGCATTCAACAGAAAAAGAGCGCTATCTCGCACGCATTAGCAGGACACTTCTAGCAAAGATGATTCAGAAGTAAAAAATGACAAGGCTTCATTGCTATGAAAATCACCTCGGGAAACTATACTGATACATTACACGTCCAGGGTCCTGCTTTCTGCTTAATATTGGAATAGGGCTGTACTATGCATTCATTGTTAAGTTTTCATCTCGTAAGCAACGTAACTTGCCACTCTAATAATAAAACTCTCACCGTGAAGGCAGTTATTTTACAGCGAAAGGAGTTATGGATCGCAACTCGGATCACGCGCCACCGTAGTTGTTTGCAGCTGCCGGCGTCCATAACCACATCGCACGAAATTAAAAAAAAACCTAGCGACACAGTGGGCTTGAACCCGCGTCTGCTGGGTGCCAGCCTTGTGTTCTACCACTGAGCTAGGCCCGTTTTTTTTCATGGTATTTAATAAAGTACTTGGGCAATAAAGACTATATCAAGCGAACAAAAGTACAATCAAATCGCCAAAGTAAGCGCTCAAGCGTTACTCAAAAAACGAAATTGCTAACACAGCGTGAGTTCCTCACATGAAGAGTTCTTCACATCGTGTTATACAAACAAAAAAGGGGTGAGGTCAAACAGTTCTCTAAGACGGAGTACCAGTCCGGTCTAAAGTCTAGCTCGTCGTAGATGTTTTTTAGGTGGATAGCCATTTGAATGAAGTGTGCGCTTGAAGAGGTGGTGGGCTCTGCATTGCGGTCTTGCATTCGTGTCTTCCACAAGCTGTGCAAACCCATGAGGAAAAACATATCATATGGTACTTCATCAAGTGTTGCTGGCAGAAGATAACGTATTGTGTGAGAATTAATGACGAAACGTTTTTTCAGTGCTCGCTGAAGGACATCCCAAAATAGTATGGCATCTTTGCAGCTAACAAAGCAATGTTCAATCGTTTCCGGCCCATCATATAGACGGCAGTTAACAGACGGAATGAAAATACCTTTTCTTTCTAACCATGTGTTTACCGCCAAAGTTTCAGAGTGGAGTTTATAGAAGAATGTTTTTGAATTCGGTGGAATGTACATTTTGCGCACTCGCTTCAACACATCGTGACCAGGAAGATTGGCGTACAGTGAACGGTACAATGGAGATGGGAAGAGTGTACTCAGTAGGTCTTTATAAAGCACCTTGCGCGTTACTGAGTACAGGTATTCTACAGAGAAGCGAGCTTTAAGGAACTGAACTGCGAGGTAAACTTCCTGCATGAATCCCCACAAGCATGGGCGTTCGGAGAAGTTGGATGAAACAATTAAACCTGGTAAGCAATCAACAAGTGTAACCTGCAAGAAAGAACGGATTACAGGATGGGAATTGTCTCGAAAAAACAAGAATCGGGACACTATTTGCCATAGATAAAGGTGTTTTAGTCCTAACCCGCCCTCACTAACTGGCTTGAATATATTATCACGACGCATGGGCTCAAAAGTCGAAGACCATATGAAAGTAGCGAAAATTCGATGAAAGCGTTGTATATAGAATCTTGCGCAATGAATAAGTTGCAATACATAGTAAAGTTTTGTCGCTAAGAAAGTATTACAAGCTTCAGCTCTCCCAAATATCGAAAGTCGATAGGGCACAAATGTCTGGGCCTGTCGTTCAAGCTTAGGGACACGTTCCTTCCAGTAATGCGCACTGAATCTATATGCATGCAATGGTACACCGAGGTATGTTGGAGGAGTTCTTGTCCAATTAATCCCTGCAAAGTGGTTCGGTGTGCTACCCCACAAGCCAAACCACAGTCCTAAACATTTAGAGGCATTTAAACGAGCTCCTGATACTACGCCAAACTTTTCAATAGTATATACCACATTTTCGACACTTGGTTTATCTGTGCAAAAGAATGCGACATCATCTGCATAAGCCAATACTTTAACCTCACTGCCTAATATTCTAAAGCCATGAATGCAACTCGACTGTATTATGCTTAAACACAGTGGTTCTAGATAAAGTGCAAATAAAAGAGGTGACATCGGGCATCCCTGTTTTACTGAAGAGCGAATAGAAACTGGCTTGGAGAGTTGACCATTAACTATAAGACGAGTTGAGCATTCATTATAGCATAATTTACCGCCTTTAAGAACAACTTTGCCAACAATAGCTTGTTCAAGAAGAGAAAAAAGGAAGGAATGACGAACACGATCAAAAGCTTTTGCAAGGTCTACCTGTAGCATTGCAAGATGTTCTTGAGAACCATGACAGTAATGAAGCATTGTTCGAGCGACATGTATATTGGTTTGTATGGATCGACCTCTGATCCCACATGTCTGATGAGACCCAATGAGGATCGACATAGCAAATTGCAACCTATTTGCTAATACTTTTGTGAAAATTTTGTAGTCCACATTTGACAGCGATATTGGTCTGTAGCCCTCAACGAAGCGAAGTTTTTCCTTGTCAGTTGTTTTCGGTATTAACACAGTGTGACTTTTGCAAAAAGATTGAGGGAGTGTATCCATGTCGTAACTCATCTGAAAAATATTCAGCAATATAGGAGCAAGCATTTTCTTGAAAGCTTTGTAAAATTCGCCTGAGATGCCATCAGGCCCCGGTGTTTTCAATAAAGGCAAGTTGTCGATTGCTTGCTCGATTTCCTGTAGAGTAATGGGCCCATTAATGACTTCACAATCACTGTCCTTCAAGGGGTTCACAAGAGAAACAAAACTAGCCTTGAGGTGAGCGTCAGGATCATCAGAGGGAGAGCTAAATAAGCCGTTATAGTACGTTTCGAACGCCAAAGTAATGTATTCGTTATCTTTTATGAGCACATCGTTAAAGTACAAGTCTGGAATAACTTTAGAAATCGCATGGCGTTGCTCATCAAGTAAAGCTTGGCGCGTCAGTTGCTCAGAATTTAAAGTGCGCTGGTTCCGAGATCTAATACGTGCCCCTTGGTAGCGAGCAGCATCATATCTCTGTAGTTGGCACTTAATATTCTCAATATCTTTGATGTACTTTCCCGGCATTTCGCATTCCATCTCATAAAGATTGCAAAGACTTTTAACAAGTATCTTTTCATCATTCTTTCTATAGAAAGACTTAACAGCCCCAATTTCTAAAGCTATAGAGCGAACTTCTTGTTTAAAATGCTCCCAAGCAGCGAAGATATGAAAACCAATCGAAAAAGATTGCCTCAATGCCATCTGGACGCGATTCATGAATTCCTGTGCACAGAGGAGCTTCGCATTCATTTTCCAAAGGGCCCACTGGGGACGGAATTGTTTGTGACGATTTTCGCCAATTTGCGCTATGACAATACAATGGTCTGAAAAAGATACAGCTTCGGTGCTGCAGGAAATTTTACGAGATAGGAGTGATGAGGACACGTAAATCCGGTCAAGGCGAGCATGAGAGCTGCCTTGTACTCTTGTATATGCTGTTGCCCGATTCGAGACCCCGATGTCAATTAGTCCTGCATTATCTACAATACCGGATAAAAGCTCGCCACTCCTGTCTCTCTTTCCAGACGAATTATAACGATCAATAGCTTCACATACGCAGTTGAAATTTCCCATAAGTACCGTGCATCTGTCGACGTCAATTAAATTACGCACTTTTCCAAATAACTCAAGCCGTTTCGGAACATCATTAAACGCATATAGATTGATAATTCTCCATGGCACTCCTTGCAACAAAAAATCACAGCATATATACCTGCCCTCTTCATCAACACTAGTGCACAATGCTGAACAGGGTAGGCTTTTTCTCAGAAACAACCAACAACCCGCAGATAAACCTTTAGCCTGTGAGACACACACATTAACTGAGACAGAAAAGGCCGCAGGGCCTTCTCGGTCTCTTCCTCGCTCTCAATCTTTGTCTCTTGGATGGCGACAAAATCGAGACGCTTCCGATATAGAAGTCTACGGAGTTGTGCTTGTTTCTGCGAAGACCTAAGGCCGCGTACGTTCAAGGTGGCAAATATGAGTCGCTCAGACTGCGCCATGGTGACTACCTTCTAATTCGCTTATCGTCCCACTTGATCAGTCCCAAGAGTTGGCGCTGAGGCTTCCCGTGAGCCCCCAGCAGGCCTCCTAGTTCGGGATCGGCGTCACTTCCCCTTTGGCACTGACTTTCGGCGACGGCGTGACTCCCTAGTCACTGACGCTGGGTCACTCCCTTTGCTTGAATCCGAGCTGGACGATGCGCGACGTTTCAGTATTGCTGTATCCGTAGAGATCTGCATATCATCTTCCGACACTGCACCATGATGAAAAAGCTGCTGCGGAGCTGCTGCGCAAGCAGGTGATGAACTTTCTGCGGCATCCAGCCCAGAGTCTCTATCTTGTACTGATGGTTCTTCGGCATTTTTATGGGTCAGCGCAACAGCACTCTCCAAAGGAACTCCTACTTGTGCTAGGAGTGGTGCGGAGTCGTTTTGGGTATGCTGCTTGCATGATTCACTTGGCTCTTTGCACGCAGAAGTTTCATCTGTGTCAACAGCGAGTGACTTTCTTTCCTCTTATGGATTCCTTGTGGTAGAGCTTGCAGCATATGACATTGACGGAGTGTCTCCCGTTGCATCCAAAACCTCGGTGGCATCCATAATATGCTCTTGTAGGTTATCATCTGGCTGTTTTGTGTGCTGTCGCAGCTTGTTGGCGTATGTCATAACACAATCTTCGGCCGAATGACCGAAGCGTCGACAGTTGTCACAGCGAGGGGTCCTGCAGTTTCGACGGATGTGTCAAACCTTATTGCACCGAAGGCAAAGTGGTGGGCGGCCAGGTATCAGGACGAGGCTTTGCACTCCGCAGACAACAAGAATGTGAGGAATATCCACAATGCGAACTCCATCAGCAAGGGACAAAACAACATTCCTATTTAGCGTCCGCATTTCTTCCATGTCCGCTACTTTCCAGCTTTCTTGTGATATTGTCTTGACCTTCCCAAAAGCTTGCAGTGCCTCGCACACATAGGCGTCCTCCAAGCGCTCAGGAAGCCACATAAGCTTCAACTTCACTTCCGTGGGCTCCGGGTCTATAACGAGGCATCGACGACTTTTGACGAAAAATTCGCCTCTTGTGACCAACTTTGTTTTCGTCAGCGTTGACTTGCATGTGACCATCCAAACATGAGACATTTGAAATTGACCTATGGAGCTTATTTCCTTCAAGTCAATGATGTCCCGAAGAGCATCTCTAAAATTTTGAGCCCGGTAGGGGCGACCAGCTAAGTCCGCATGTAGAAAGACAGAGTCCACAACAAGCTTACCGGTGGGAAGGCGAGGAAGTACAACACGGTAGTCGTTGCCGCTGGCTGAAGCCTGAGCAGCACCTCGGCCCATGGCCGATAAATCCTTCGAAGCGGCCCGTGTTTTTTTATGGTATTTAATAAAGTACTTGGGCAATAAAGACAATATCAAGCGAACAAAAGTACAATCAAATCGCCAAAGTAAGCGCTCAAGCGTTACTCATAAACACTAAATGGCTAACACAGCGTGAGTTCTTCACATGAAGAGTTCTTCACATCATGTTATGCAAACAAAAAAGGGGTGAGGTCAAACAGTTCTCTAAGACGGAGTACCAGTCCGGTCTAAAGTCTAGCTCGTGGAAGATGTTTTTTAGGTGGATAGCCATTTGAATGAAGTGTGCGCTTGAAGAGGTGGTGGGCTCTGCATTGCGGTCTTGCATTCGTGTCTTGCTTGTGGTTTGTTGGCAAACTTGCCTTAGGCAGGCTTGATGTCAGGAAAGGAATCGCGCTAATGATAATTATAAAGCCTTTCAGAAGATCAAAAGAACAACGAGGCTTCACACAATGCGAACTGCGTAACGACTGGGTCGTCGAATGCTCCATCCCATTACAAAAGCTTGTTCTTGGTCACCAATTAATTGTTGTTGTTGTTGTTATCCTATCGTTAGTGGCGCATACCCACTGTGGGGGATTGGCCAAGAATCAATTAACTGTGGCGCATACTTCAGGCATCTTTCTTCGTCGTCGTTTGCCACTGCATAAAGATATGCACTAAATTTCCAACAAGTGTGTAGCGGATACCAGGCTGCTCCTGAGAGTGACGCAGGATGGCATAAAGAATGCTGGCCTACTACACAAAATTTATGTTTATTTATGGCGCTGTGGGTAGCCAGCAGTGTGCTTGTAGCATCCTAAAGAGTGTTTATAAAGGGCTTTGGAAGGCCGCTATTCAAGCTATCGCTGTGAGTGTGCTGCGCGTTCCACGCAGGCCTGGCGTTTTTTTTTTCTAGGCCACCCAAAAATTTGGTTACCTGAGGCCTGCATCAACGCCCAACAACTGGTAACAGGCTAGCCTGCGCAGGCCATACTGGCCACCACTTCCTCAACTTGCGCTGCTTTCAACACAGCTGAAAAACATTGCTAATACTGCAGAGATTAAAACCACGCCTCGCTAAAGTAAAAAAAAGCGAGCACACTATTCGGGGAATTTCTTCGAGCCCATTTCCCGTTTATACGAATGCTGAACGTCTGAATGCGAACGACATCCAGAATCTGTACTTCGACCACCCATCTATCGACCTCGATTAAAACAACCATTTCTATTGCAGTAACTATACAACGCATGTGTAATTGCACATGTTGTGCTATTTACACAGCTGCGCTTCTGTGACAAATTTCTGGTGGTCGACTTAATATCCTTTCGTTTGCTCGATGAACCTTCCACCTTTCCGGTAGATAAAACTTCGGATTGATTTGATTGATTGATTGATATGTGTGGTTTAACGTCCCAAAACCACCATATGATTATGAGTGGCGCCGTAGTGGAGGGCTCCGGAGACTTTTACCACCTAGGGTTGTTTAACGTGCACCCAAATCTGTGCACACGTGCCTACAACATTTCCGCCTCCATCAGAAATGCAGCCGCCGCAACCGGGTTTCGAGACCATGACCTGCGGGTCAGCAGACGAGTACCTTAGCCACTAGACCACCGCGGCGGGGTAATAAAACTTTGGGCACACGGGTTCAAGATAGAAGGAAGTTCACAGATATGGTGTCGTATTTCTCAAACGTGCTCACCACTCGAACGTGGTCGCAGGTTGAAATGTTCTTGCACTTAAACGGACGGTCCCTAGAAGGACCAGCTTTCGGTGTTATTTAGAAATGAATAATAGTTCTTGCTTTGCACGTTTAGTTTGTGGTTATTTCTTTGTAAGGCTTATCAAGTTATTCGTGATTTTCTCAACACCGGCATCAGCACTTACTGAGAAATAGCAAATGGCCCATGGAGAAAACGACCACCTTTGGTTCAAAACACGTAAAAACAAAAATGCTGATAAATAAACAAAGAACGAAGAATCGTAAAGTATGGCATGGCTGACCATCTTTGATACAAAAAAAGGAAAGCTATGAGTGGACTTCATTTAGGGCTGTTCATTAGATTTATCTGCCTGCGCTGCTGCGGTAAACTGATTTTAGCATGTGACAAGCAGAAATGTGCAAACAGACAGGCACGTAGTAAGGATCAAGATACAAGCGCTAGTTATCAACAGGTGTTATTTAAAACAACAAAAATCAACTTAAAAAAAGAAGTAGATGAGGCAAATTTTGTACTTCACTCCATTTTCCAGCGAAAGCTATTATGAGATCACAACTCGGGTCACGCGCCCCCGTAGGTGTCCGCTGCCGCCTTCACGTAATTACATCACACAAAATTAGAAAAAAACTAGCGCCAATGACACAGTGGGGCTCGAACCCGAGTCAGCTGGGTGCCAGTGCTTGAAACTGACCCCCAACGCTTGGGCCACGCCAGTGTTTTGAGCTCGTTGATAAAGTTGCCGTAGGCGGGCTTGATGTCGGTAATGCAATCGGGCATTAAGAATGGTAAACTTTTTAAAACAGCGAAAGAACAAGCAGTCGTTTCACAATGCGGATAACATAACGAGTGGGTCGTCTAGAAATCTAACCTGTTACAAAATCTTGTTCGTGTTCACCTAATAATTGTGGCGCATACCCCCTATACAGGCATAATGGCTCATCGTCGTCAGCCGCTGCATGAACAATTGGCACAAACTTCTTTGCAAGTGTTTCGTGGAAAACACAGCTCTAAGAAGAATGACGAAAAATAGTATAGCGAATGCTCACCTATTACCAAAAAACATTAATAATGCCGTAGTGGGTATCAAGCAAGTGTACTTGCAGCAGTTACCCAATGGGTGTTTAGAAAAGGCTCTGAAAGGCCGCTCTTATAGCTTTCCTTGTGACTGTGCTGCGCTTTATACGCTCAGGCCTGGCGTTTTTTAACAGTGTAGGACGATTGGCGTTCCACAGTTTTGCGAAACAAATAGTGAATGCAACAGTGCGACAGGCAGGAGCGCATACTGTGGTAATGCTTTCGTGGCAGTTTTCTTAAGAATAAAGGCGCCTTTGATCTTACACAGTGTCGTTCTAATCAGTACAGTGCTCTGGCTACGCTATCAATTGGAACAGTTGGCTGTGAGACAGGCGTATATCAACAGGTATGTTCAGTCAAGCGGAGGGAATCCCTGCGAAATAGCGACACATGTTGGCGCACAAACAGTGCTCTTGTTAATGTGCGGAATGCTGTCTCCAGCAAGAGAAACAGGCAAAGTGGTTGCTTCCTGTAAGCTTATTCGAGGGCCCTGCTTTCTTTTGGGGGTTGGAAAAGAGTGAGGTGGTCTTCCTTTTTTTAATATTTGGTCGGTTTTCTATTCACAGGGGAAAACTGAGCACTCAATCAGTACGTTGTTGAAAGTTGCACGGCATATTCCGTTTCAACATATGCTCATCTGCCTTTTCGGCATAACTTGACACCCTCTGCATATATATCTTCCCGTTCCTTCGCGTGCCCTATTAACCAACCAATTTTTGGAATGTCACTTGCCACAAAGTGGACACTCTGATATGTTTTATGTTCTAGATTATAACGCCCTGCCGCTATCTGCTTAGCTACATTCACGGGAGAATTGTTTACATTTGTTTCCCCTTGTCAATGTTTTACCATTTGTTAATGCACTCTTTATGTGATACCACTTTTTGAGTATTTAGGATAAAGAATGTGACTTATACAAGTTAGGTAAGCATTAACGAAGACGTCGGAATTTTTTTTTCAAATAACTTTATTCACGCAAAGCTAAAGAGCCATTTTCTCTGGCATAATGTAATGTTGAAGGAATAAGTAAAGAGCTGTTGCATGAGATCCCGTTTTACAACATGTAGAAAAAAATCTGACTGTAGGTAAAGCTGAGTTTGGACCAAATTTTCCCTGCATATCTTTATAAACTTCAGCTATACGAAAAGAAAATATCTATACATTCTTCCACATTCTTAGGCCTGCATTTTCCAAAACGTAATTATGAAATGCTTGTTGGAGCCTCTTGGAAATGCAGAAAGAATTGCCTTTTAGGCAAACTGAACTGAAGTTACTGTGAGGATGATTGTCGCAACCAAGCAACTGTTGGACGAGGTTGAGAGCGCCGGAAAAATTTTCAATTTCTCACCTGTGTGTATAAATGCACGCATACAAACGCATGAGTGAAGTTGCACAAAGGGTGCTCCACCATCACATTATTCCCCACGAAAACAATTTCTGGCATCGTTTCCAGAAGAGACGGATTAAAATACCTATTTTCACATGTGCCAGTGTGAAACGGTCGCATATATTAGCGTGGTGCACTTTCAGTTGTGTGCATTCCGCAAATAGGTCGCCTATCTACTTAGAAAAGAACCTCTTAACAAAGACGCTTTAGCTAAGCGAAAATCCACAAAACGAACCACTTCCCATTGTCCCACAGATATATGCAACTATACATCCCCTGACAGGCGTCCTGTACGATGCATCTCAGGGAGAAAAAAAAACAAGAATAGGACCACCAAATCAATATACGGCATCCCCGGTAATCGGTTTGCCTCCCCAGCAAACCAAGTGTCCTGAATCCCGTATCTTCTTCGTCTTCGGAGATTCACGACGACCATTTTCCCTAATTCGTGATCTTAGGAAAGCGAGAAATGCAACAAAATGCCGGATTGAGTTGATATACAACAGTGGGCTCCCACAACAAACAAAAATTTACAGCATATCCACGTAGTTAGTGATGATGAGTGGGGTGAACATCTGTCCATCCGTCCTTCCGTCCATCCATCTATTCATCCGTCTGTCTGTCTGTCTGTCTGTCTGTCTGTCTGTCTGTCTGTCTGTCTGTCTGTCTGTCTGTCTGTCTGTCTGTCTGTCTGTCTGTACGGTCATCCACTCCTATAACACTTGAGCACGCGTCAGATGGACGTATCGACCGATGAAGGAGAGGCGCTTTGCCCACTCATCATCATTCACTCCGTGGATATGCAGTAAATTTCTTTTCATAATGGCGCCATCTACACTCGTTATTGCCAACTATACAAAAACCACTGATGACATCTAGTGATAGTATTTCCAAGAACATATACAAACAACGCGATCTAGTTTGCAGTTCATAAACGAGAGGTAGTTACACACGTACTACAGACAAACGGCGGAGAGAAGGGCCCACATCCTTAGTAGCTTCGCCCCTAAAGGTAAAAAAATAATGGTGCAAAAAAAACCTACATACAAGGTCTTGACTTTTACACCAGGAGCAGAATTTAGTGGGTGGAGAACGTGCTCGTACTGAGAGGGAAAGCCAAGAAACATGCAGTCCTTCTTCGAGCGAAAGTTGCTGGCGTAGCAGCGTGTTCCTTGGCGTGAGAAACAGTGCGACTTGTCGTGGCAATGAAGATGCTTCGGGAGCATTACAAGACAGCGGAGATTTGCTGAGGCCGTGAGGAGCTCAAGTCTGTGAGAGGAGATCTGCATGGTCCCTTAGAACAGTCCTTTATTCCGGTGCTGCTGCTCGGGCAATTCAGGCAGCTCGGTGGGAATCGAGGATGCCTCGGTGTAACAGTGGTGGCCTGAGTTCGTCGTTTCTTGTTTGTCAGTGGAGTCCGCAGTATTGCTTAGCTCACCTGCTACTTCTAGCGCTAAGACTCACTCTCTTATTTTTACAGAGATAGTGATGCGGGCTCTCTTATCTTTACACTGATAGTAATGGAGATGCAACAACCAGTTGTGAAAAATGGCAAAAATAAAAAATGATGAGTGGAGCGAAGTGCTGCAGGGTATCATCACTAAACCGTGAACTTCCGCGAATAATAACCACTACACCATCATAGACGTGACAAACACTGCATATATTTATGCGAAATTTTGTTTATTGGTAACTGGTAGCTACACGTCGCTCATTGTCTCCTTTCAATATAAAGGGTTTATGGTCGGTGAAGTGGTGGATCGGTGATGGGGCGTTGTGGAATGTTTGCAAGGACGAAGAAGTGGGCAGTTTGTAAAGGTGAAACTATAAGCGGTCACGTACCAACAAGGGATGGGGGTCACGTACCAACACTGGGATAATCTATAATTCTTTGACGCGCACCGCATACTACTACACGGCCATCTTGCATTTCATATTGGCTGTTTCTTTACGGTATTTGCTTTGTGGTCGGTGAAGTGGTGGGTCAGTGATGGGACGTAGTAGGATGTTTGCAAGGATGAAGTAGGGGGCAGTTTGCAATGGTGGAACCATAGGCGGTCACGTACATACATACTAGGAATGGACAGACTCACGCCTATAGGACCTTCACCCCTAAAACAAATCGGGTCATTCAAGCCATTGGTAACTGGTCTGGTATGGAATGAATCTTCGATCCTGAGGATTCATTCAAAAATTCATGATGGCCGCTTCCAAATGCGGTCAGATAGGCCAAGCCAATCAACCACCATATGGGCCCTCTGGAAAGCCCTGAGTTAGTGCGACATATTTGCAAGAGTGCTTCAGCGCGCGAACAAAGAAAGAAGGACAGGGTAGACAGAAAGAGCGCTTTGCTCGCGCACTGAAACAATCTTGCAAATATGACTACGCACCAACTAGCCCAAGCTTCCACTCTAGTGTGACACCACGTCACTGTGCATCATCCGCTGCCACCATTGTTCACCTCTAGAGTCATCACCTTCAAATTCTAAATCGAGAAATCGAGAAAGCTTAGGCGATTACTATTATAGATTGACGTTGCATTGTCCGGATTATTTATACTAGGGACGACAAGGATAACGGGCATTCTGACAAATTTCCTCGGGTTTGCATGCTCTACAAGAATGGGGCAAATACCCCCACCAAATATAGGAGGTGCAAGTGTCGCACCAAAATGAACACAAGAAGAGAAAAGAAAAAGACAGAAAATAGAGAGAGAGAAAGAGAAAAGAAAATTAGAAGAAACATAAGCGAATAAAAATACAAAAGATAGAAAGGCGGAGAGGAACATAGCCATGCAGAGAAGGAGATAGAGAATTATACAGAGGAAATAGTGGTAAAATACACTGCAGTCGTTTGAAATACGGCCATCAGCAGTCGTTAATTTCCCGAAATGCACCGATTTTGAATTGCGGATATCAAATGTCAATTCCGTTGTCCCACTTTTTACAATTACAAAAAAATAACAGAACATTGTGAACGGGCAATAGATATTCAACTACTCCAACGGGAGCGTTAACTTGGCTTAGTATTTTCGATGCGAACTGTTAGATTTTTACTACGCGATGGAAGGACGATTGCGAGTCACATCGTAGGGTGCTAACCTTTTTAATAACTAGCACTATCACTGCGAAGGTTTATAAGCCCCATACTATCAACTTCTTACTGTTTATAAGCAAGTCTATAGACTCTCTTTTTTCAGCCAACTTTTCAGAATATCCCGGAGGTGACAATACCAACGACATTTGAAACGACTGCAGTGTCGAGATATTTCGCTCGCGGACTCCTATGTGCGCTGACTCATGCCTGGGAGGGGTGTGGGTAGTCGCCGGATCCCATCCGTGTTTATATTTGTTTTCGTTTGTTCTTTCTCGCGTTCCCATTACAAGGTAGGAATGACGCGAAAAAAATGGTCTCATTTCACGCCGCATTCCCATTCAATTGTGAGTCGTCATGGCATCCTATTAGCGCACCGTTAATCTTTGGTTCGCCACGGGTGATTTTCTTAAGGACGCACTCGACTGGAGCATTGTTGCATATTTGTCTCACCGCCTGCATGAAGCAAGTGGCTTGTCAGTCCTTCTTTGATTTTTTAGGTGTTACATTTGTCATACATGTCCATATACACACCCTACACTCGCGAAAAGCCATATGCACGTAAACCATGTGGCGCGTGCCTGCAGCTTGTGGGGGAACGCGGTGAGCTGGAGTAGTGGCTTTGTGCAACGTAATAATTTTTGCACAGTCAACAGTAAGGGAAACAGAGCGACGGAAAGGAAGAATGCTAGGAGCTTAAAAACCAAAATTGCAAGAGAGGGTCGATGTGTCCCTATCTCTTATGTACGCATTGATATACCGGCAAGGACTACACCCGGCAAGAACTACGATAGCCGGCAAGGACTACACCCAAAGCCGGCTTCTTGAATCCCCACCAACGGCAATGCAAAAATTAGAAACACTTCTTTTCGCTCTCGACTTCCCTTCCCTTCTACATCACAAAGGCGAGTTTGGGTATTACTTTCCCCTAAACGTTTCGTATGAACCCCTGCAGCTTGGGTGAATGCCGTGGGTCTACCCGACCATGCACGACGACGGAGCCATACGTAGACAAAATTGGCCGCGTATCTGCACTGCAAATGTCGTCGAAATACGATAGTCTTGCGTCTGGGGAGAGTGAACAAAACGTTTATTTGGTGTTCTGTGCAAGAAAAACGGTGAATGGTATTCTGGAGGCGCAGAGTTAGAGAGCCTCGAACGTGCAGCGGAGGTGGACGAGTGCATCAAGTGACGTCCCACATGAGACTTGAGTGCTATCTGGCAGTTATTTCTTGAAAAGGAAGCACGAGCGTGCGCGCCCTCCTCGTAGGCGATAAGGTGTAGAACACAAGGCGACGGGTAGGTGCCACCAACGTGTCGTCTTAGCAAAGTTTTTGTGCAAGCGTTCTATCGTCAGCACAGCGTGATAAGTGCTACGGTCCTTATAGTTACTTATGTATGCCTTTTCTAGTAAAAAGACATACATACACAACATTGACGTGTTCTTATGGTGCCTCATATATGTGCAATATTTGCTTTTTAAGTGACAATCGAACAAGTATGAACGCTGAATCTTGAGTAATATTGGTGGCCACTTCGAACGAGGTTGGCTATATGAAGTATCGTTTGGTGCCGTTTAAGGTATCGTTAAAAGCGGACAAACAGACAAATGTACAGACAGATCAAAATTATTGCGTCGGAGGTTCCTAAGAAGGACTATTGTTATTAAACGTGACATAACTGACACGAACGTGGCGAGCAGAAGAAGAGAAACACAGCTCCGCATAGAAATCATCGTTTACTTAGACACCAGCACGTCATCCATCCCGCCAGTGATCGCCTCATACAAGGCAGCTGCGGCTTTCAGCAGTGCATTTAAAAAGTGTTGGTGTGAACCTCATTTGTATGATGATGATGATTTGTGGGGTTTAACGTCCCAAAACCACTATATAATTATGAGAGACGCCGTAGTGGAGGGCTCCGGAAATTTCGACCACCTGGGGTAACCTCATTTGTATGTGATGTTCAAATACTTCCCCGGAAGCTTGGTGTGCACTCATTATACGGAAAGAAAAAAAGAGTAAATTTAGAGTTTGGAGTTCCGTAGTATACTACGAACAGGGGTGAAGTTTCTGTGTATAGCAAAGTAGAGTAATGAAATAAACAAAGAATAGTAGATCCCACGTACAGGGGTAATAGACGATATGCAAAGTACGAATGTGGAAGGTTGAATTGTCAAAATAAAATCAGCACAACGTTACGAGATACACGCAAATTGTACCGTACAGGACTTCCGTTTCATGACTATCACGTTTGAACCTGGTATTTGTACTTGTCGTCCATTCACGTAACGCAATACCCAATTTGATATATTTGAAGCTAGCGAAGCCGCCGCGAGCACGCTATGAGCGAAGAATGTAGTGACAGTTTACGTGATACGCATTTCTTTATTATCATGTTTGGACGCGTCGTTATTCTTCGTCGTCTGCTCCCGTCACGCGATACAAAATTTGCTATATGTGAAGCTAGCAAAACAACCGCGAGCGCATCATGAGCTTGGCATGTATTCATCTTCTTACAAGATACGTGTATCATGTTATTCTGTTTGCATCAATAATATGTCTTCGTCATCTATTCGCGTCACGTAACAGCACACTCGGTATATGTGAAATAACAAAACGGCCGTGAGCGCACCATCAGCGTGGCATAGAGTTATGTCCTACATACCACTCATGTAATGATTATCAGTTATCATTTTTACACCAGCCTTATACCTTTGTCAACCATTCGCGTCACATAGTGCCAAATTTGCTGTACGTTATGCTGGTGAAACTACCGCGAGTTAGTTACGAGGGTGGCATGTAGTGATGTTCATCCATAATAAGCATGGCATAATTATCACGTTTGCACCAGTCATATGCCTTCATCACCATTCACGTCACGTAATACTAAATTTGGTATATGTGATGCTAGCCAAACGACCGTGAGCACATGATGTGCATTGCATGTAGTGATGTTCTTAAAAGCCACGCATGTTATGATTCACATGTGAGAGCCTTTCATATATGATCGCCATGCAGTCATGTCATACCATACCAGTTTTGTGGTATGTCATGTGAAAGAAACTACCACAGGAGCAGCAAGACCATGAATGTAAATGATGACATTCAAGACATCCATTTCATGATTTAAATGTTATTAGTCACTTATGCTTGTCATACAGTCATTATATGCCATACCAATTTGAGTATAGATGCCACTATCGAAACGGCCAGCAGAGCAGAAAGTCGTAGGCAGCTAGATAGATAGATAGATAGATAGATAGATAGATAGATAGATAGATAGATAGATAGATAGATAGATAGATAGATAGATAGATAGATAGATAGATAGATAGATAGATAGATAGATAGATAGATAGATAGATAGATAGATAGATAGATAGATAGATAGATAGATATTCGCAATGTTAACGAAGTTCGCTAAGAGTTGTTTCGCATTTAGTAATGCCAACAACAATAAGTAGAAAGAGGCTTTGGCTGGTTATGACAAGATTGTGGAAGTGTTCTGGCGTATGTTTTCAAAACACACACCCGTAAACCATGGGCCTTGGTACACGAGAAATCACCAGAATTGGTAGACAGTCCATCAGGAACGACGAGAACCGCATTCGTAATTGAAATGCGAGATCGCTTAAGAAAAGCGAAAACGGCAGGTCGACCTCGTGAATTCAAATAATAAAAAAACAGAGTTTTAGCAGCAATCGTACCTCTGCAATCTGCGGGGCAGGGCCAGGTCTTGAAACTACTTTGAAAAAGTATATTATGCAGGCCTATTGTCGATGCAATGTGAGTTGTGCTTGTAGTACTGACTAATTCTATAGTGAAGAAGCAAACACTGTTAAAGTAATCCAATGATGCAGGTGTCATGTCGCGTAAATGTAACTGATGGTTGCAGCACAAGCTCCGTTTTCTTAGCAGTATGATAAATATTACACTTGTTTGCTGTGATTTTAGTAAGGTATAGTAAATTATTGCTCTACCTAAATAGAATATGCTAAGAAAAGTTTTGGATGGCATTCACGTTTTTGCACTGTTGTGCCCCATTGCTACTGGTTACACAGACATCGGTGCCCTAATGTTACTGCTGAAACAACAAGTCGTGGTTTAAACGTTAGACTAGCCGGTGTTTTTCAAGCAGTGTGCACGCTTCATCGCCACCCGTATCTCGAACGCGTGGTAACTAAACAAAACAAAGAGGCATATTTTCTGCGACATCATGTCTTAGCATCGCTTAGTGAAAAAGATGTAATCGCATGCAGGTATGTTGAGGTCTTGGCAGTCATTGCACAAAATTAATAATGTGACAATAAAAAATGTGACGGTAAGCTTAGTCGTAAAATTACATAAAAGAGGCAAAATGGGGATGAAGAAAGACAGAAGAAGCACAAATGGAGCGCCCGGACAACCGAACAGCAAGAGCCAAATAAATGTTTTCAACACAAAAACGTTACTAATGGGCTGCCTACGTATAGCCGGAGTACTAACCGCAAGTAAACGACACTGGCCAGCTTAAAAGGATGACCGGGACGACGGAAACAACTTTTCACAAAGCGTTTTTTCGGCGGTAAGGGATTTGCGCGTCATTATTGGCAGTGGCTCAACGGAACGTGCGAACACGCGCCGATCCATTCAGGGACGCGTTGACGGCCCCCTCCCCCCCCTATATAGGTTATGCTACCGTATAACCCCTGTTCGGTGGGGAGAAGTTTGACGGTCTCTGTAGGGGTGAGGGAAGGGAATTGTGATCCTGCTTTTCCTCCCAACAGCACGTGGAGTGGAGCAGCTATTCACTGAGCAACAGGGTGGCCTCCGGTCACCCCTCAGAATGGACCCACACGCACCGTGTGGTATGACGTACTCTCTGCGTATTTTCGAGTGATAGGAAGTCCTTCTTTGGCTTTGCCCCTCTAAGCGATCATCAGAAAATGTCCGAGATTTCTTCATGTTTCCTTTCTTTAATGAAAAAACTTCTATTCAGCTCGGCTTAGGTAAACCTTGTTTCTTTCGTGCATCGTAGTATTCAATATCACTGCTTATCTTAACGACAGTTACAGTGCACGTAACAGCGGACATGTTTTTCTAGTATAATTTTAACGATGTTTTCTTTTTTTACTCGGAATTATGTCTGTTTTCTTTCGCATGCTGTTGCCTCAGAAAAATGAACAATCACCAGTCCTGTCATAATTATCAGTGTAAACGGAGCACATGCAAAGACGAAAACGACGACACAAGCGCCGTCTAGCAGGTGAATTGGTAATGATAAAAAAGTCACTTCGCGGTGGTACTTCAGCATATAATGAAATGGATATATGCTGAAAAATATAATTTGTACGTTATTAGGGGACGTTGTTTGTAATATAACGTAAATTGTAAAGAATAAAAATTGAAGCATAACTACGTAGTGGATGATAAAAAGTGGGGTGAAGTGTCCTTCATTGCATCTATGCTTCCAGCCGTCCTTGCGTTCGTCCATTCAGGCATGCGTCCATGCGTCTGTCCATGCATCCCTACAATCATCCCTGTGTTTGTCCATACGTCCATCCATCCGTCCGTGCCTACTCTCATGCGTCCGTCTGGGCGCCCATACAGTCGTCCATCCCTGCGTCCATCCATTCATCCATCCATCTGTCTGTCCATCAGTTCTTCCATTCGTCCATACGTCCATCCGTCCGTCCATCCTCTCGTGCATCGATCCGTGCTTCCGCATGTCTGTGCGTCCGTCCCTGCGTTCATCCATGCATCCATACCTGCGTCCGTCCATCCATTCGTGTGTCCGTCCATTTGTGCATCCGTCCACGCGTCCATCCATCTTTCCATACGTCCGTTCGTCCACTTGTCCTCTCGTGTGTCCATCCGAGCGTGCGTCCGTCTGTTTGTCCGTCCCTGCATTCGTTCATGCGTCCGTCCGTTCATGCGTCAGACAGACAGACAGACAGACGAGAATCCTACGTGGCCAGCGGTTGATTCATAGTTTGACGATAAAAGTATGATAAGTGCAAGGCGATGGCGGCTCGCGCTCGAAGATGGAACCCCGATGTGCGAGTGCGTGAGAAAATAGAAATGACGTCACATGAAGACGTTGGCGATCGCGTGTTTGTCAGCCGTGCCGTACACTAGGGAATGTGTTTTTGGCGCGCACGCCTGTAATGAAGGTCGGTAGATGGACAAGGCAGCCGGGCGGCATGCGCGCAAGGTGGCGGCGGCTCGTGCTCGAAGACAGAACCCCGATGTGCAAGCGCGTGAGGCAGAAGCGTGCTGTGAAGCTGCGTGGCGGCGCCGACAAGATCCCGGCGTACGAGAACGGGAGGCCAAAGTACTGCGGCAGCAGAGTGTGGACCCAGCTTCGCTCCACACTCCATCATTCATCTCGTGGATGTAATGTCAAACAAGTACTGCGCATACGCCGATATCAAGCCGAGTGGTTGAGGAGGCTCTAGTCGAATTTTTCTTTGGTAGGTAGGACTCAGTGCAGCAGTTGTTTCTAGACGGCGTTTGGCTGTCCGCTGGCCGCGGCTCTGTGATCAGAAGTTCACTTTTCTTTGGTGTGGGCAGGAGTTTGCTCAATATAGTACTTAGTACATTCTCGTTTACGCTATTTGTTTCAGCTTCAGCCCAGGCAGAATCCCTATCCACTGGGCCATGGCTATCGTGCAATATCTTGGTCTAATTGTGTTACCCAGCACCAAAGTTGCCTCTTTAGCTGCCCTTCTGTTTTTGCAACAATCTTGATGACAATATGCTTGCGATCAAAACGCATTTGCGACGCTGCATCACTGCTCAATAGATATATAGATGTCGAATGTGATAATTGTGATCAGATAAATGTAGAAGAAAAAATTCCTATAGGCATACACTTAATCAATGTAAACTACGTTCATATTGTCCCACGTAAATGGGTATGAGGCATTCAACGTGGCGGGAACTCGCTTGGAAGTGAGAAAAGAAGGGAGCGTTGCTTCCTGGTCTGGTTCTGGGCAAGACGTCAAAATCTGGCTGTCTCTGTTATTTCGCTCGAGGCACTGGTGGAGGTGTTGGGTATATGCGTCTCTGCTCCCGAGTTTCACTTGACAGACCAAGCTAGTTGGAGACACCTACATCTCCCACGGCAAGAAGCAGCAGCCACTTGCGAGAACTACCACCAAGTGCGGTCACTTATGGCAACCTCAACTACCAACCACGCGAGTCTATACAACGACGCCTATTCCCTTCTTCCGCATGTTTTCCATGCGCCGTGAACACAACGCTCATTTCGTGGAGACATTTCTGAAGATGTTGAAAACTGGCTTGACCACTTCAATCGAGTTGCCAGCATTAACGAGAGCAATGAAGCTTGAAGCTTGCAGGCTGCGGATAGTTTATTTCGCGTTGGAGGACACTGCAAAGACTTGGTAATAGAATCACGAGGGTTTCTTAGCGACATGGCAAGAGTTCAGCCGACAGTTTCGCGATGCGTACCACAGCACTGAAAGGAAGGAGAGAGCAGAGCAGACCATCTCGTCTCGGAACAAACGTTCTGACGAGAGAGTTTCGATGTTCGTCGAGGACATATTTTGACTCTTCAAGCGTACGGACCCCACGATGTCCGAGGAAAAGAAGGTGCGTCATTTGATGTGTGGGGTAAAATAGCAGCTCTTTGCAGGAATCGTGCGCAATCTGCCGACGACCGTGACCAAGTTCATAAGTGAGGCAACCTCAATAAAGCGCAATCTTTAGCATTGCTCGTCACAATATGAACACCACGACTTCACTGCTGTCGCATGCTCTATCAGGGCAGACCGTGAAAGACATGCCCTTGCAGAGTTCATAAGAAGCGTCGTGCTGGGCGAGCTGCGCCAGTTCCAAGCAGTGGGACCCCAATCACCCGTAACTCGTCTTGCTCACGTAATCCGAAATGAAATCAGACAGGTAGTCACCTCACTCCCACCAACAAGGCTTGAGGCCCTGGGCTGACTTATGTGGCGGCCCTGCAATCTGCTGCACCACAATCTTGTCATCCCACTATGCGGATAATGGATCAGGCTAGCCATCAATTCCAGGGCACCTCTTTGGATCCGCCACCCGCCGCAGGGTTCCAGAGTGTACCCACATATCGTCCGTCCAGATCACGACAGAACGCCACAAAGGCAAGCATGTGGCGCACGTCGGATAACCGTCTGCTCTGCTACCACTAGGGCGAAGCGGCTCACGTCTACCGCAATTGTCAGTACCGCCAATTTGGTCTCCGTGGCTTCCACCCTGATTCTTGGTGCCCACGTTACGGTGAGCACCCCCGCGACATCGAAGTGTACCTTACGGTTCAGCAAGCTCCTTACCATAGTCAACGCCACCAATCACAATCACCATCACCTCGCCGTTCCACGTCACCTAGATTTCCCTCGTCATCTTATGCTCCTCTCAAGGGCCGGTCCCCAAGTCCCCACAGCGGAAACTAGGTACGGCGGTTCCTGGGAATGAATTTGTGACCCAACGAACTGTCAAAGAGCCTCCCTCGACGCAAAGAACGGACGATGGCCGTTCTCATTTTTCAGTCGTTTCCAAAAGTCTAAAGACTGTTTCTGTCATCATTGCTGTAAACGTCGATAATCACGTTGTCACTACGCTCGTCGACACCGGCGCTGATTATTCAGTTACGAGCAGCGCTCTGGCATCCAAACTGAGGAAAGTAACTGCCCCTTAGCAAGGACCCCTGTTGTGCACAGCAGGCGGCCACCTCGTCACGCCGACTGTGATGTGCACGGTCCGTGTTGGAGTACACGCTTAGACGTTCACAGGGTCTTTTCTCGTATTGCCGGCGTGCTCCCGTACACTCTTTCTGGGACTGAACTTCCTTCGCCAATACGGCACAATCATTGCCCTACGAGACTTGCAGGGGTCGTTCGAGGACCCATTTCATCCTCAACCTGAGCACACCAACTAATCGAAGGCTGCCCTGCATGTATACTTCGAATCTGTTACTCTGCTTCGCTGTAGCAGCCTCTTTGTCAGCGTTGAATGCGAGCAAGACGTCCCTGATGCCGTAAATGCGGAAGAAAATTTGTCTCTACTTTTTGCACAAAAATCTGCATTGCCCGAGGTAATGTTCAGACCAGGAAGAAGCAGCCTCGCCTACCAGTCACAAATTTTAGCGAGGAGTGTCGCCATCTTACAAAACGCACTGCGATCGCATACCTTCACGATATTGCCGGCGTCCTTTGTTCTTTAAGATGAGCTGCTCTTTCGTGCCAAGATACACGCAAGCGCGCGCCGCGCCTCGTTGCTTTGACGCATGCGCGTTTCAAGGCATCCGGCGTCCCTCTGTCAAGAAAAAGGAGAGACGCAGTGTTGTCTGGTTAAGGCACCGGCGCGAAATGCAGCATGTCGCATTGTGCACCGGTTGCAGTCGGGCCGCGCCGATGGACGCTGGTCGCGCCTGGCGTCAGACTATAGAGTGCCCGCGTTTTGCTAACGTAACGTCGCTGGGTCCAACGTACGTGTGTCAACGCAACGTTGGAGTATATTGGGTCCTTCATGATAAGCTCATGGTCATTTTGCTAGATCCACATATACCAAGTTTGGTGTTACATGACGTCAATGGATGACGAAATATGTGACTTTTACAAACGTGATATTCCTGACACGAACGTCAAGTAAGAACATGACAGCATACCAAGCTCATAGCGTCTCGAGGCCGTTTCGCTCGCTCCACGTATGTTAAATTTAATATCACGACACGTTACTAGATGACGAAGCTGAAACGACACATCCAAACATAATAATCATGACACGGAAGACATGTGCGGCATCATTTGCCTCCTTCTCGCAAAGTTGTGCTGATTTTAAAAAGACATATCAATATTTCTCAATCGTGCTTCGCATATCGATTCGCACAGTACGTGGGTTCTGCCAATTTTTACCATTGCGTTGCACTGTCAGCGCAGTGCGATAAACGCTGAAGTCCTTAGAGTTACTTGTGTGTGCCTCTTCTAGTGTAAAGGCAGACATACAAAACATAGACGTGTTGTTATGGCACCTCAGATATGCACCAAATTCGCTTTTTATTTGAAAATTGCACAACTATGAACACTACCTTGAGCAATATTTGTGGGCGCTGCAGATGAGGTTGGCCGTTTGGTGTCCTTTGAGGTAAAGTTAAAGGCGGACAAACAGACAAAAGTACAGACAGTCCGTTTGTTTTTGCGTCGGTCCATCCATCCGTGCGTCTATCCATACGTGCATCCGTCCATGTGTCTGTTCGTCCATACCTACATTCGCCCATTCATCCATCCATTGATCTAGCCTTGCGTGCGTTCAACCGTCTGTCCATGCGTAAACTCATTCGCCGTCTGTGCGTTTACCATTGCGTTCGTCAATGCCTCCGTTCATTTGTCCCAGTGTTCGTCCAGGCATCCATCCGTCTGTCCGTCCAACAGTTCGTGCATTCGTCCATGCGTCCGTCCATTAGGCCGTCCATGCTTCTGCTCTTCCAGCCATCCTCTCGTGGATCCGTGTTTACGTATGTCTGTGGATCCGTCCTTGCGTTCATTCATTCGTCCGTACCTGCGTCCATCCTTCCCAGCGTGCGTCCGTTCATTTGTGCACCCCTACAAGAGTCCATTCATTCGTTCATGCGTTCGTTCGTCCGCTTGTCCTCTCGTATGTCCATCCGTGCCTCTGTCCATCTGTTCATCTGTCCCTGCGTTCATCCATGCTTCTATTCGTCCATCCTTCCGTGTGTGCATCCGTCCTTACGTTCGTGCATGCGTCCGTATGACCGTCCATGCGTAAACAGATCAACAGACAAATGACGGACCGACACTGCCAATTGATGACTCACTGCTTGGCGATAAAAACGTATGATACGCGCAAAACGGCTTAGGTTTGCGCTCCAAAAAGACGGAAAGAAATTGTGCTTGTACGCGAGAAAATTGGAATGACGCCACACGACGACGTTGGCGATCGCGTCTTCGTCGGCAGCACCGTACGCTAGACAAGGCGCTTTTGGTACGCGCACGCGTTCAGGATGTCGGTGCATGTACAAAGCTGCTAGGCGGCGTGGGCGCGAGGAAGAAGCGTGCCGTGAAGCTGCGCGGCAGCGCCAACAAGATCCCGGCATACGAAAACGGGAGGCCGAAGTGCTGCGGCAGCGGAATGCGGACCCAGCTTCGCCCCTTCCTCCATTGTTACCCCGTTGAACTGCTGTCGTTTTATTTTTCTTTGTAGTAAGGGAGAACTTGGAAACAAGTAATGCAAAGACTCCGATATCAAGCCGAGAGGGCGAGGTTGCTTGAGCCGTTTTCCTGTTTGGGTAGGACTCAGTGTGGCAGTTGTTGCTAGACGGCCTTTCGGTATAGGCAGGCCGCGGCTTCGGTATAGGCAGGCCGCGGCTCTGTGATGCCAAGTTCACTTTTCTTTCGTGTGGGCAGGAGATTGCTCAATAATGATCTTTCTATGCTTTCTTTTACGCTATTTGTGCCTGCTTCAGTGCCCCCTTTCTCTCTTACGGGACAATATATACGCGATGGAATTAGCCAATCCGGCACCCGTACGGAGCTTGAGCCGAACTTCAGGTGAACTACCAGACCGCTTCTGCGGCAAAAAACTTCTTGTTTTGCTCAAGACAAAAATTCATCTAGACATAAAAAGGAGAATCCTCGGCATTCTACGAAGGCCAGAAATGTTTTCGTTCTGCGGGACTAAGAACACCACGTAAGCCCGCGGAAGCATGGACTTTCATCGGGGCAGGCACAGGCAAAGATGGCCGACAGATTAACCACCCTCGTGGGCTAGAGTACGAATGTAATGGCCCCAGCAGTCGGGGCTGCTGGCGGATGATCTCCCAGGCGTTCACGCACCCCGTCAACAACCAGGCGTCGGGTCAGGGGGACGCCTTTCCCAATATACCGGTGGGTGACCGGCGGCAGGATTCGAACCACCTACCTCCCGAAACCGAGGCGGACGCCCTATCCACTAGGCCACGGCTACGGTGAAATACAATGCTTTAATTGTTCTACCGAGCACCAAAGTTCCTGCCTGTCTGTTCTTGCAACTATCCTAATGACTGTGCGCGTGCGATGCAAACGCATTTATGACACTGGATCACTGCACAATAGATATAAGGACTTTGAATGCAATATATGCGATCATATGAATGTACAAAAAAATTTTATGGGCATGAAGATCACCCATGTTAACTCAACTCATAAATATTGCACTACTGAGGTGCTAACATTGGGGAGAGATTGGACGCTCAGTAGAGGGGTGAGGACGTCGCGTTATATCTTGCTTTTTCTCTCGTCAACACGTGGAGTAGAGCTGCTATTGATTGAGCAACACGGTGGACTCCGGTCTTCCACCATACCATTGGGCTTCACGCACCGTGTGGTATGACGTACTCTCTGCGCATTTCCAAGCGCCAGGGAGTCTTTCTTTGGCACCGCCACTCTAAGTGATCATCAGCAGACACCCAGATTTCTTCTTTATGTTTCCTTTCTTTCATACGGAAACTTCAATGCAGCTTGGCTTAGACAAACCTTGTTTTTTGTGCATTGTTCTATTTAATATCACTGCTTAGCTATGCGACAGTTCCAATGCATGTAACAGCTGACGTGTTTCTTTAGTATAGTATTCCGGTGTTTTCTTTTTTTATCGGAATCGTGTCAGTTTTTTTGCAATGCTGTTGCCTCGTAATAATGAAACGTCGGAGGTCCCGTCAAGATAGTCATTGTGAACAAAACACATGCACATAAGAAAACTACGACGCAAGCGCTGTCAAAGAATTGAATGTTTATTTTAAAAATCACAGATAGTGATGAACAGAAAAAAAACTGGCCTGTATCTACATGTTATTCTGCAAATGTCGTCGAAAGACGATAGTCTTGCTTTTGAAGTGAGTGAACAAAACGTTGATTTTATGATCTGTGCAAGAAAATCGGTGAATGGTATTCTGAAGGCGCTACGTTAGAGTACCTCGAGCGTGTAGTGGAGGTGAACAAACACATCTATGCACATTAGACACGAGGATCATCTGGCAGTTATCTTCGATAATGAAGGTGTGTGTGTCCGCTGAGAAAAATGCGTGCCAGCCTCGGAGGTGACAAGGTGTAAAATGCAAAGCGATGGGCAGGTGTGGCCACTTTGTCGTCGTAGCAAAGCACTGGAAACAATTTTTGAGCGTCTCGCTGCACTGTCAGCGCAGCGCGATCAACGCTACTGCTCTTAGGGTTACTTGTTGTGCGTCTTTTACTATAAAGGCAGACATACAAAACTTAGAGGTGTTGTTATGGCGCTTCAGATATGCACAACATTTGCGTTTTATTTGACAATCGCACAACTATGAACGCCTAACATTGAGCACTATTGGTGGGTGCTGTGGATGGGGTTGGCCATTTGGAGCCGTTTGAGGTATCGCTGAGGGCGGACAAACAGACATTATTGCAGACAGACAGACAGACAGACAGACAGACAGACAGACAGACAGACAGACCAAAACTTTTTCGTCGAAGGTCTCCGAGAAAAAAAAATTACCAACGCAACCCATGCCCTTAAGAGGACCAAGAAAGAAAAAAACAAAAAAACAAAAAATATATTCGTACATTAACCCAACCACGCAAGTTTCAGGACAGCCATTCCCTCCTCACTTGAAGCGATATAAGAATAGGCAAAACACGTGTTTCTCACATCCATCATTTCAACCACTCCCACGATTTCCTGCGGGATGATGATACAGTGACACTAAATGAAACATTCTTTTTTCTGTGTATTTTAAATCACAGAATAGCTGCCCCAGCGCGCTTAGATGTTGTTAACGTAGAGGATCTTCAAGAACATCGTTGTGGATGTTATAACTTTCTACGGACGGCACTGGCTTTCTTAGCTTACGGCGTCACTCTGTCTGCACACATTTATACTAGGTTCTGGAGGCAGTTATCCACTTAGGAACTACAAAAACGTAACTCAGCCAGGCTGAAAGGAAATTGTGCATATTCTGCAATGAGAACGACGTAGGAGATCACGGAGCGAGGTTTTAAAAACTAGACAGCTCCTTCTGGTTCTCCTTCTGACAACTCGTGAGCACCATGTCAACTCATTCGAAAGTATGAAATTCCAGCTAATGATGACGCCACCCACCCCCCACCCCCACCCCACTGGTCCTCTCTCAATTTTTTGCAGTAGTCTTTTACGATAAGAGTGAAAATATTGAAGAGAACGAAGAACAAGATGTTTGCAAAAGTAGAATATTATACACACTGTCAACGCAGTCTAACTTTCACAGTCACTAACACCTGAGTGCCCAATAAACAAACGAGCGGGCCCATCGCAAGCAGTTCATAGCGCGATGCCGGATCCTGGTGGTACAAGGTCAGCCGAACGTCCTTGCCTGCTTAAAACCTGCTATAGTCGTATGAAATTCAAGAAGTCAGGAGGGGAATCAACAAGACGACTGAAGCGTGGCAGCCGATCACCTCAGCGACTCAAGAAATAGCCCTGCTCTAGCTCTTGGCACCGTTCTTTGCAGACAGATTCAACAGCCGTCTGGCTCATGACGTTAGTTTTGGAGTACACGCTCAATAGGTAAAACTGGTGTGCATTCCCCCCTGAGGAGGGAATGCCGCTTAATTGTAAAGCAATAACCTACTTTAGTTCCCGACAGGTAACCGCTACAACACTTATTTATGTTGAGGCTCCCAAAATCACCACGCAGTTGCCAAATGCCTTCCGCTCATGCAGCCCACCCGCGCAGGGGGATGGCCTCACTCAATGTGGTCCCTTATAAACAGGTTAAGCAATTTCCCTCATTGCAGCGCGAAAACTTACAGTCATATTCGTTTGCCATTGAATCTCAGATTTCGCCACGAATGCTACGTTAAGCAACGCACAAGCTGGCAGAACGTAACAGCCGGCTGAAGTGCTTGAATCTCTTCTAACGATAGAGCGTTAAAGAGCTCAATTCGCAATAACCTCGGCGTCAGCGTGATGGGCGTAGTATGGTATTGTAGGAAAAACCATTATTTTGTCCCGTCGGGCATACACTAGCACGCAAGAGGCCACTTCCACGTCGAGACAGACAGGTCTGACCTGTCCGCCACGTCGTTGACAAGTTAGACGCCCCATAGCTGCTTTAAACGATCCGCACTTCTTAGCAAAGCATCCAAGTTTGACAAAGCAACATTTTCAACCCCTAACACAGGGCACCGCCAGAGCATATGAGCTAAGCTGAAAAGTCTGTGCAAAGCGCGCACACGTTGGACGCCTGAATGTTTCGTTAAGTGTTGTGCACAAGTGCTATAATATGCGCCGACCTGGAGAGTCTGAGTCCCAATGCCTGAGGCCTGTTCAGTTTAATGAGTGAGGGCGGACAGTTTTGCCTCCTCAGATAAAAGGCCTTGTAAATTCATTTGTACGTTGGTCGGAGATCTATGTTGTCTGGAACCTCATCGTGATGCTACTCAGTAGCTACGCGGTCGACGACTCCTCGAGCAGTTCTGCGGCCCTTCTCGTTGAGGTTGGACGGAGCGCCCTTGATCTTTCCCATGTTACCTGGGAACTAGACGATTGTGGTGTTGTACCTACTTATTTCGCAGAATGCACAAGGCTGATCCTGATGAGGTGCCCATAGTGAATTCTCGAACTGTTCATCTCGAGTCACTCTATATTGTTGTTCTCTCATCGTCTACCGGGGCCAAGGCCATTGCCCCCTGTTCGGCAGCCTCGGTCGTGGTGGTCCTGATGGAAGAGGAGTTTGTAACAACGCCATCCCGATCAACAGGGACTGCAACGAGTGAATTTGTGTTTGGTTACCGTGCAGCGTCCACAAAACAGCAACTCCAGGCATGGGCATGGGCACTCTCCAATAGGGCTTTCTTCCCTAGCCCTTAGTCTGACTACATTGTATTCAGAGTGAACATTCCGTGGCACGACTGCCGTAGTATGAGGCTCTCTATGTTTTCTAGGAACGCTGCAGTAGCTTGTATAAATTTTTGTGGCGTGAACTCCAAGCTCTTTCAGGATCATCCTCCCGGCGCTGGTGAAAGAAGGCGCCACTGGTAGAGAGTGAAAAGTCATTATCTTTAAGCAACTAAAAAGGTATAGCGTCTTTGTGTGAGCGAAAATTCGGGAAAGGAGCAAATAAAGTAAACGAAAGATATTTGAGGCTTAGAGTGGGGATAGTGCCCAGGTGGTTTGCGTGGCGATAGTGCGCCGTATCACACAGCCATGCCTCTGCTCATAAATACAGTTGAAATAACTTCTTGTGCTTGGAAATGCTTTGAAACAACCTTCATGCTTTACCGAACACAGGCGTTCTGTATACATGCTTTACAATACAACATAAAATAATGCAGCAATAATGCGTGCTACAAGCGTGCATTGCCAAAAGCGCCAGAACATCAGACTATCTTAAAGACTTCACATATTAATGCGGGCCACTCACTACAAAACGTCCGCACGCTACTGCGGCCTTACGCTACCAAATGGGTGCATAGAAAGTTCAAAACGTTTCACACACTAATTGTTTGAAACAAGCACTAGGCACACAGTATCGCTATAGCGTTCAACTCCTAAAGGGGAGGTTTGGGGTTACCCCACTGTTTTTGTAGTACCCGTAAATGGACGAGCTAAGCAATGTGTTTGGGCAGCCCCGAGTCGTACCTCGAGGTCTTACGGTCATATTACAATTGCTGCTAGTACGTTTTACGAACCACTTATCATCGTTTTATGCTGTGATTAATGTATTGATGAACATTCTTTATTTAATTAGCAGAAAGATCCTCCTGCCCTTTCACGTGCGAGAGGAGTGAAACAATGTTTTCGCTTTAGAGCAACGTTTTTTAGGGGTGAAACTCCTTGAGGCATGGGCTATAAGCGTCCCATTGTTATCGTATGTAGCCACCTCTCGTTAGTTTTCGAACCCACCGAAGAAGGCGGTCGTACTTGTACATATAACGAAATGCATGTATGCTGAAAAATAAACTTGGTACAATACTAGAGGACGTTATTCGTTGTACAAAGAATATAGCAAATGTTCAAAATCACAGCTTAACTATGAAGGTAATGATGATGAGTGGGCGAAGCGTCGATTATTCTGTCCATTGTTCCAGCCGTCCGTTTGTTTTTGCGTCGTTCCATCCATCCGTGCGTCTATCCATACGTGCATCCGCCCATGTGTCTGTTCGTCCATACCTGCTTTCGCCCATTCATCCATCCATTGATCTAGCCTTGCGTGCGTTCAACAGTCTGTCCATGCGTAAACTCATTCGCCGTCTGTGCGTTTACCATTCCGTTCGTCAATGCCTCCGTTCATTTGTCCCAGTGTTCGTCCAGGCATCCATCCGTCTGTCCGTCCAACAGTTCGTGCATTCGTCCATGCGTCCGTCCATCTGGCCGTCCATGCTTCTGCTCTTCCAGCCATCCTCTCTTTCGTTGATCCGTGTTTCTGTATGTCTGTGCATCCGTCCTTGCGTTCATTCATGCGTCCGTACCAGCGTCCGTCCTTCCCAGCGTGCGTCCGTTAATTTGTGCACCCCTACAAGAGTCCATTCATTCGTTCATGCGTTCGTTCGTCCGCTTGTCCTCTCGTATGTCCATCCGTGCCTCTGTCCATCTGTTCATCTGTCCCTGCGTTCATCCACGCTTCTATTCGTCCAACCTTCCGTGTCTGCATCCGTCCTTACGTTCGGGCATGCGTCCGTATGACCGTCCATGCGTTAACAGATCAACAGACAAATGACGGACCGACACTGCCAATTGATGACTCACGGCTTGGCGATAAAAACGTATGATACGCGCAAAACGGCTTAGGTTTGCGCTCCAAAAAGACGGAAAGAAATTGTGCTTGTACGCGAGAAAATTGGAATGACGCCACACGACGACGTTGGCGATCGCGTCTTCGTCGGCAGCACCGTACGCTAGACAAGGCGCTTTTGGTACGCGCACGCGTTCAGGATGTCGGTGCATGTACAAGGCTGCTAGGCGGCGTGGGCGCGAGGAAGAAGCGTGCCGTGAAGCTGCGCGGCAGCGCCAACAAGATCCCGGCATACGAAAACGGGAGGCCGAAGTGCTGCGGCAGCGGAATGCGGACCCAGCTTCGCCCCTTCCTCCATTTTTACCCCGTTGAACTGCTGTCGTTTTATTTTTCTTTGTAGTAAGGGAGAACTTGGAAACAAGTAATGCAAAGACGGCGATATCAAGCCGAATGGGCGAGGTTGCTTGAGCCATTTTTATTTATTTATTTACAAATACTGCTGTCTCACAGTTCGAGACATTGCAGGAGTGAGTCCATAACAGTGAATACACACTAAACTAACAAAACACATGGTTTGGTAGTTCATTCAAAAAACTATTGGTAGGCAACTTTCGGAGAGAAACATCCAGATTATTCCACAATTCCACTGTGAAAGGAAAAAATGAAAACTTAAAACAATCTAGAAATGGCATGAAGGGTGTGATGTTAATGGGGTTTGACCTGCGAGTGTTTGCAACGGAGGTGGCAAAGGAAATGGGCATGTCAATGGTGATTATCTCGTTCACGATTTTATGTAAAGTGCCGATACGCTCACAAGTACGTCTGTGTTCAAGTGATTTGAGTGATAGACGTACAGCGTGTGACGAAGGCGAAAAATTCTGATCATAACGGTGATATATGAATCCTATTGCTTTTTTGAACACCTTCCAAGTGTGCTATGTCGCATGCGCAGTGAGGTGACCAGACAACGGAGGCGTATTCAAGAACAGGCCGTATCAGGGATTTGTATGCTGTTAGTTTGCATTCGTGAGTTGCATCTTTTAACGTTCGCTTCAAGAAGCCCAATTTTCGGAGCGCTTTCGAGCAGATTAGGTTTATATGTTTATGCCATTTTAAGTTCGGTGAGAATGTTACGCCAAGATACTTGTATTCGTTGACATGCTTCATGTTCTGGCCATAGGAAAAACGGAGGGGTTCCTTCTTGTTTGTGAATGTCATGCTTACCGTTTTGTTAAGGTTTAGTGCCATTTGCCACGTTGAGCTCCAGGTACGGAAAGAAGAAAAAACATTATTTAACTGTATTTGGTCACGGGAGGTACTAATACAAGAATAGAGGACACAGTCGTTGGCGTATAGACGGAGTTTTACCTTTGTATTTTTTGTTATTTCGACAACATCGTTGAGATATATTAAGAAAAGAAGAGGCCCAAGGACCGAGCCCTGCGGCACACCTGATGTGACAGGGAGGGATGACGAATGCGAATTGTTAAACGCGACAAACTGCTGCCTTAAATTTAGGTAATCTGAAAGCCAAGATAACAAGCGAATGCCGTGAGTGCCGCGCAGAAAGGCTTTTAATTTGAGGAGAAGTTTATTGTGGCAAACAGTATCAAACGCTTTCGAGTAGTCAATAAAAATGGCGTCCACTTGACCGCGATCATTTAAAGTCGAAGCGATGTCATGCGTAAACCCCAGACTCTGCGTGACTGTTGAAAATCCTGCACGAAAGCCATGTTGATTTTGGAAGAGGAGGTTGTTTTCAGTTAAATATGTGACTACATGTTTGTGAATAATGTGCTCTAGAATTTTACAGCAGGTGCAGATTAATGAAATAGGTCAATAGTTTGGAATTACTTGTTTGTCGCCAGATTTGAACACCGGAACAACTTTCGCATTTTTCCAAATCTGCGGTACAATTCCTGTTTCAAGGGATCTCTGAAAAATAACTGTTAAATACCTCGCATTCCATTAAGCGTAACGTTTTAAAAATGTGTTAGGGATGTTATCACCGCCAGCACTCTTATTTGTGTCGATGTTCAGTAGTAGATTAACAACTCCAGCGTAACTAATCTGTAGTTCTGGGAAGGCAGGCAATGTACTGTCAAGACCGAAAGCGTGACTGGTACCATCATCTGCACTAAACACTGATTTGAAATAACCATTGAACGCTTCCGAGATAGTTAAAGGATCCGAAAAGGGCTGCTCGTTCACAATAAGTAAGGAAGATGTCGGGCCTGCAGGATTGAGAGTTTTCCAGAATTTAGATGGGTCGCTTTTCATAAAGGTTGTTAACGAACTTTCATAGTAGAATTTGCGGGCAGCATGCATTTTTTCTCTTAGCTCTGATTTCAGAGAGTTCAATAAATGCTGGTTATTTAGGAGAGTGTTACGATGCCTTCGAAGTTGCTTTATTCGCCGAGTAAACTGAATAATTTCTCTGTTTAGCCAAGGATGCCGAGGGATTCGTTTTAGGCACTTCTGTGGGACATATGTGTGTATGCAGTGTTCAACAATCTTATAAAACTGCTCAACTAACAAGTCCACATGACATTGGTTGCTATTGAAGAAGAAATCATCAAAAGACGCTGCTAGAACTGCAAGAATTGAATTGTCGTCCGCGTGGGTAAAATCCAGAACCGTTTTGTACGTCGGAAGTTTGGGTTCACAAGCAACATTCAAGCTAAGAAGGACTGCCTTGTGGTCAGATACCCCATTCACTGTTTCACATTCAAATTCATTCTGCTGTACAGCCTCATTTAAGAATACAAGGTCTAAAATGGCATTTTCCCGCGTAGGAACATTGACTACTTGGGTAAGATCAAACGACACAACAAGGTCAACTAAAGCTTCACTGAGTGCCCTATCGCGTCCAGTGGGTAAGAGTAAATTCCAGTCAACATGCGGTACATTAAAGTCACCACATAAAATCAGTTTAAATTTGTGAAGCCTGTTTTTCAATATATAATCACTAATAGCAGGAAAAACAACGTGGTCAGTACCAGGAGGCCGGTATATTACGCCTAATACGGTTATTTTCCCCCAACGCTGATTTTGCACCATAAAGATTCTGACTCGGGAAGGTCGGGTAATGAATAGAACTTCAAACTATTCTTTAAGAAGATGGCGACACCGCCACCGCGGCTATCCGCTCTGTCTTTACGTAGTACCGAGAAACCCGGGGGTAGGAATTCAGCCTCAGAAATAGTAGTATTTAACCATGTCTCAGTGACACAAATTAGTGATGGTGCGTAAGTTTGGATGAGCCAATTAAAATCTACAGTCTTGTTCATCAAACTGCGAGCATTTACGTTCAGAAGCACTAATTTACGCTGGCTTCCGGAAAGTCATTCATTGCTACGGGGAACACGATTGCTAGACGCTTCAATAACTGACTTTGTGACGTCGTCCCAGACGTAGCGAACACTGAAAATTACTAACTGATCGTACTGTAGTCGTACTTCCTGTTTGGGTAGGACTCAGTGTGGCAGTTGTTGCTAGACAGCCTTTCGGTATAGGCAGGCCGCGGCTCTGTGATGCCAAGTTCACTTTTCTTTCGTGTGGGCAGGAGATTGCTCAATAATGATCTTTCTATGCTTTCTTTTACGCTATTTGTGCCTGCTTCAGTGCCCCCTTTCTCTCTTACGGGACAATATATACGCGATGGAATAGCCAATCCGGCACCCGTACGGAGCTTGAGGCCGAACTTCAGGTGAACTACCAGACCGCTTCTGCGGCAAAAAACTTCTTGTTTGCTCAAGACAAAAATTAATCTAGACATAAAAGGAGAATCCTCGGCATTCTACAAAGGCCAGAAATGTTTTCGTTCTGCGGGACTAAGAACACCACGTAAGCCCGCGAAGCATGGACTTTCATCGGGGCAGGCACAGGCAAACATGGCCGACAGATAACCACCCTCGGTGGGCTAGAGAACGAATGTAATGGCCCCAGCAGTCGGGGCTGCTGGCGGATGCATTCCCCCTGAGGAGGGAATGCCGCTTAATTGTAAAGCATAACCTACTTTAGTTCCCGACAGGTAACCGCTACAACACTTATTTATGTTGAGGCTCCCAAAATCACCACGCAGTTGCCAAATGCCTTCCGCTCATGCAGCCCACCCGCGCAGGGGGATGGACCTCACTCAATGTGGTCCCTTATAAACAGGTTAAGCAATTTCCCTCATTGCAGCGCGAAAACTTACAGTCATATTCGTTTGCCATTGAATCTCAGATTTCGCCACGAATGCTACGTTAAGCAACGCACAAGCTGGCAGAACGTAACAGCCGGCTGAAGTGCTTGAATCTCTTCTAACGATAGAGCGTTAAAGAGCTCAATTCGCAATAACCTCGGCGTCAGCGTCGATGGGCGTAGTATGGTATTGTAGGAAAAACCATTATTTTGTCCCGTCGGGCATAAACTAGCACGCAAGAGGCCACTTCCACGTCGAGACAGACAGGTCTGACCTGTCCGCCACGTCGTTGACAAGTTAGACGCCCCATAGCTGCTTTAAAAGATCCGCACTTCTTAGCAAAGCATCCAAGTTTGACAAAGCAACATTTTCAACCCCTAACACAGGGCACCGCCAGAGCATATGAGCTAAGCTGAAAAGTCTGTGCAAAGCGCGCACACGTTGGACGCCTGAATGTTTCGTTAAGTGTTGTGCACAAGTGCTATAATATGCGCCGACCTGGAGAGTCTGAGTCCCAATGCCTGAGGCCTGTTCAGTTTAATGAGTGAGGGCGGACAGTTTTGCCTCCTCAGATAAAAGGCCTTGTAAATTCATTTGTACGTTGGTCGGAGATCTATGTTGTCTGGAACCTCATCGTGATGCTACTCAGTAGATACGCGGTCGACGACTCCTCGAGCAGTTCTGCGGACCTTCTCGTTGAGGTTGGACGGAGCGCCCTTGATCTTTCCCATGTTACCTGGGAACTAGACGATTGTGGTGTTGTACCTACTTATTTCGCAGAATGCACAAGGCTGATCCTGATGAGGTGCCCATAGTGAATTCTCGAACTGTTCATCTCGAGTCACTCTATATTGTTGTTCTCTCATCGTCTACCGGGGCCAAGGCCATTGCCCCCTGTTCGGCAGCCTCGGTCGTGGTGGTCCTGATGGAAGAGGAGTTTGTAACAACGCCATCCCGATCAACAGGGACTGCAACGAGTGAATTTGTGTTTGGTTACCGTGCAGCGTCCACAAAACAGCAACTCCAGGCATGGGCATGGGCACTCTCCAATAGGGCTTTCTTCCCTAGCCCTTAGTCTGACTACATTGTATTCAGAGTGAACATTCCGTGGCACGACTGCCGTAGTATGAGGCTCTCTATGTTTTCTAGGAACGCTGCAGTAGCTTGTATAAATTTTTGTGGCGTGAACTCCAAGCTCTTTCAGGATCATCCTCCCGGCGCTGGTGAAAGAAGGCGTCACTGGTAGAGAGTGAAAAGTCATTATCTTTAAGCAACTAAAAAGGTATAGCGTCTTTGTGTGAGTGAAAATTCGGGAAAGGAGCAAATAAAGTAAACGAAAAGATATTTGAGGCTTAGAGTGGGGATAGTGCCCAGGTGGTTTGCGTGGCGATAGTGCGCCGTATCACACAGCCATGCCTCTGCTCATAAATACAGTTGAAATAACTTCTTGTGCTTGGAAATGCTTTGAAACAACCTTCATGCTTTACCGAACACAGGCGTTCTGTATACATGCTTTACAATACAACATAAAATAATGCAGCAATAATGCGTGCTACAAGCGTGCATTGCCAAAAGCGCCAGAACATCAGACTATCTTAAAGACTTCACATATTAATGCGGGCCACTCACTACAAAACGTCCGCACGCTACTGCGGCCTTACGCTACCAAATGGGTGCATAGAAAGTTCAAAACGTTTCACACACTAATTGTTTGAAACAAGCACTAGGCACACAGTATCGCTATAGCGTTCAACTCCTAAAGGGGAGGTTTGGGGTTACCCCACTGTTTTTGTAGTACCCGTAAATGGACGAGCTAAGCAATGTGTTTGGGCAGCCCCGAGTCGTACCTCGAGGTCTTACGGTCATATTACAATTGCTGCTAGTACGTTTTACGAACCACTTATCATCGTTTTATGCTGTGATTAATGTATTGATGAACATTCTTTATTTAATTAGCAGAAAGATCCTCCTGCCCTTTCACGTGCGAGAGGAAGAGAAACAATGTTTTCGCTTTAGAGCAACGTTTTTTAGGGGTGAAACTCCTTGAGGCATGGGCTATAAGCGTCCCATTGTTATCGTATGTAGCCACCTCTCGTTAGTTTTCGAACCCACCGAAGAAGGCGGTCGTACTTGTACATATAACGAAATGCATGTATGCTGAAAAATAAACTTGGTACAATACTAGAGGACGTTATTCGTTGTACAAAGAATATAGCAAATGTTCAAAATCACAGCTTAACTATGAAGGTAATGATGATGAGTGGGCGAAGCGTCGATTATTCTGTCCATTGTTCCAGCCGTCCGTTTGTTTTTGCGTCGTTCCATCCATCCGTGCGTCTATCCATACGTGCATCCGCCCATGTGTCTGTTCGTCCATACCTGCTTTCGCCCATTCATCCATCCATTGATCTAGCCTTGCGTGCGTTCAACAGTCTGTCCATGCGTAAACTCATTCGCCGTCTGTGCGTTTACCATTCCGTTCGTCAATGCCTCCGTTCATTTGTCCCAGTGTTCGTCCAGGCATCCATCCGTCTGTCCGTCCAACAGTTCGTGCATTCGTCCATGCGTCCGTCCATCTGGCCGTCCATGCTTCTGCTCTTCCAGCCATCCTCTCTTTCGTTGATCCGTGTTTCTGTATGTCTGTGCATCCGTCCTTGCGTTCATTCATGCGTCCGTACCAGCGTCCGTCCTTCCCAGCGTGCGTCCGTTCATTTGTGCACCCCTACAAGAGTCCATTCATTCGTTCATGCGTTCGTTCGTCCGCTTGTCCTCTCGTATGTCCATCCGTGCCTCTGTCCATCTGTTCATCTGTCCCTGCGTTCATCCACGCTTCTATTCGTCCAACCTTCCGTGTCTGCATCCGTCCTTACGTTCGGGCATGCGTCCGTATGACCGTCCATGCGTTAACAGATCAACAGACAAATGACGGACCGACACTGCCAATTGATGACTCACGGCTTGGCGATAAAAACGTATGATACGCGCAAAACGGCTTAGGTTTGCGCTCCAAAAAGACGGAAAGAAATTGTGCTTGTACGCGAGAAAATTGGAATGACGCCACACGACGACGTTGGCGATCGCGTCTTCGTCGGCAGCACCGTACGCTAGACAAGGCGCTTTTGGTACGCGCACGCGTTCAGGATGTCGGTGCATGTACAAGGCTGCTAGGCGGCGTGGGCGCGAGGAAGAAGCGTGCCGTGAAGCTGCGCGGCAGCGCCAACAAGATCCCGGCATACGAAAACGGGAGGCCGAAGTGCTGCGGCAGCGGAATGCGGACCCAGCTTCGCCCCTTCCTCCATTGTTACCCCGTTGAACTGCTGTCGTTTTATTTTTCTTTGTAGTAAGGGAGAACTTGGAAACAAGTAATGCAAAGACGCCGATATCAAGCCGAGTGGGCGAGGTTGCTTGAGCCATTTTTATTTATTTATTTACAAATACTGCTGTCTCACAGTTCGAGACATTGCAGGAGTGAGTCCATAACAGTGAATACACACTAAACTAACAAAACACATGGTTTGGTAGTTCATTCAAAAAACTATTGGTAGGCAACTTTCGGAGAGAAACATCCAGATTATTCCACAATTCCACTGTGAAAGGAAAAAATGAAAACTTAAAACAATCTAGAAATGGCATGAAGGGTGTGATGTTAATGGGGTTTGACCTGCGAGTGTTTGCAACGGAGTTGGCAAAGGAAATGGGCATGTCAATGGTGATTATCTCGTTCACGATTTTATGTAAAGTGCCGATACGCTCACAAGTACGTCTGTGTTCAAGTGATTTGAGTGATAGACGTACAGCGTGTGACGAAGGCGAAAAATTCTGATCATAACGGTGATATATGAATCCTATTGCTTTTTTTTGAACACCTTCCAAGTGTGCTATGTCGCATGCGCAGTGAGGTGACCAGACAACGGAGGCGTATTCAAGAACAGGCCGTATCAGGGATTTGTATGCTGTTAGTTTGCATTCGTGAGTTGCATCTTTTAACGTTCGCTTCAAGAAGCCCAATTTTCGGAGCGCTTTCGAGCAGATTAGGTTTATATGTTTATGCCATTTTAAGTTCGGTGAGAATGTTACGCCAAGATACTTGTATTCGTTGACATGCTTCATGTTCTGGCCATAGGAAAAACGGAGGGGTTCCTTCTTGTTTGTGAATGTCATGCTTACCGTTTTGTTAAGGTTTAGTGCCATTTGCCACGTTGAGCTCCAGGTACGGAAAGAAGAAAAAACATTATTTAACTGTATTTGGTCACGGGAGGTACTAATACAAGAATAGAGGACACAGTCGTCGGCGTATAGACGGAGTTTTACCTTTGTATTTTTTGTTATTTCGACAACATCGTTGAGATATATTAAGAAAAGAAGAGGCCCAAGGACCGAGCCCTGCGGCACACCTGATGTGACAGGGAGGGATGACGAATGCGAATTGTTAAACGCGACAAACTGCTGCCTTAAATTTAGGTAATCTGAAAGCCAAGATAACAAGCGAATGCCGTGAGTGCCGCGCAGAAAGGCTTTTAATTTGAGGAGAAGTTTATTGTGGCAAACAGTATCAAACGCTTTCGAGTAGTCAATAAAAATGGCGTCCACTTGACCGCGATCATTTAAAGTCGAAGCGATGTCATGCGTAAACCCCAGCAACTGCGTGACTGTTGAAAATCCTGCACGAAAGCCATGTTGATTTTGGGAGAGGAGGTTGTTTTCAGTTAAATATGTGACTACATGTTTGTGAATAATGTGCTCTAGAATTTTACAGCAGGTGCAGATTAATGAAATAGGTCAGTAGTTTGGAATTACTTGTTTGTCGCCAGATTTGAACACCGGAACAACTTTCGCATTTTTCCAAATCTGCGGTACAATTCCTGTTTCAAGGGATCTCTGAAAAATAACTGTTAAATACCTCGCATTCCATTCAGCGTAACGTTTTAAAAATGTGTTAGGGATGTTATCAGCGCCGGCACTCTTATTTGTGTCGATGTTCAGTAGTAGATTAACAACTCCAGCGTAACTAATCTGTAGTTCTGGGAAGGCAGGCAATGTACTGTCAAGACCGAAAGCGTGACTGGTACCATCATCTGCACTAAACACTGATTTGAAATAACCATTGAACGCTTCCGAGATAGTTAAAGGATCCGAAGAGGGCTGCTCGTTCACAATAAGTAAGGAAGATGTCGGGCCTGCAGGATTGAGAGTTTTCCAGAATTTAGATGGGTCGCTTTTCATAAAGGTTGTTAACGAACTTTCATAGTAGAATTTGCGGGCAGCATGCATTTTTTCTCTTAGCTCTGATTTCAGAGAGTTCAATAAATGCTGGTTATTTAGGAGAGTGTTACGATGCCTTCGAAGTTGCTTTATTCACCGAGTAATCTGAATAATTTCTCTGTTTAGCCAAGGATGCCGAGGGTTTCGTTTTAGGCACTTCTGTGGGACATATGTGTGTATGCAGTGTTCAACAATCTTATAAAACTGCTCAACTAACAAGTCCACATGACATTGGTTGCTATTGAAGAAGAAATCATCAAAAGACGCTGCTAGAATTGCAAGAATTGAATTGTCGTCCGCGTGGGTAAAATCCAGAACCGTTTTGTACGTCGGAAGTTTGGGTTCACAAGCAACATTCAAGCTAAGAAGGACTGCCTTGTGGTCAGATACCCCATTCACTGTTTCACATTCAAATCCATTCTGCTGTACAGCCTCATTTAAGAATACAAGGTCTAAAATGGCATTTTCCCGCGTAGGAACATCGACTACTTGGGTAAGATCAAACGACACAACAAGGTCAACTAAAGCTTCACTGAGTGCCCTATCGCGACCAGTGGGTAAGAGTAAATTCCAGTCAACGTGCGGTACATTAAAGTCACCACATAAAATCAGTTTAAATTTGTGAAGCCTGTTTTTCAATATATAATCACTAATAGCAGGAAAAACAACGTGGTCAGTACCAGGAGGCCGGTATATTACGCCTAATACGGTTATTTTCCCCCAACGCTGATTTTGCACCATAAAGATTCTGACTCGGGAAGGTCGGGTAATGAATAGAACTTCAAACTATTCTTTAAGAAGATGGCGACACCGCCACCGCGGCTATCCGCTCTGTCTTTACGTAGTACCGAGAAACCCGGGGGTAGGAATTCAGCCTCAGAAATAGTAGTATTTAACCATGTCTCAGTGACACAAATTAGTGATGGTGCGTAAGTTTGGATGAGCCAATTAATATCTACAGTCTTGTTCACCAAACTGCGAGCATTTACGTTCAGAAGCACTAATTTACGCTGGCTTCCGGAAAGTCATTCATTGCTACGGGGAACACGATTGCTAGACGCTTCAATAACTGACTTTGTGACGTCGTCCCAGACGTAGCGAACACTGACAATTACTAACTGATCGTACTGTAGTCGTACTTCCTGTTTGGGTAGGACTCAGTGTGGCAGTTGTTGCTAGACAGCCTTTCGGTATAGGGCAGGCCGCGGCTCTGTGATGCCAAGTTCACTTTTCTTTCGTGTGGGCAGGAGATTGCTCAATAATGATCTTTCTATGCTTTCTTTTACGCTATTTGTGCCTGCTTCAGTGCCCCCTTTCTCTCTTACGGGACAATATATACGCGATGGAATTAGCCAATCCGGCACCCGTACGGAGCTTGAGCCGAACTTCAGGTGAACTACCAGACCGCTTCTGCGGCAAAAAACTTCTTGTTTTGCTCAAGACAAAAATTAATCTAGACATAAAAAGGAGAATCCTCGGCATTCTACAAAGGCCAGAAATGTTTTCGTTCTGCGGGACTAAGAACACCACGTAAGCCCGCGGAAGCATGGACTTTCATCGGGGCAGGCACAGGCAAACATGGCCGACAGATTAACCACCCTCGTGGGCTAGAGTAACGAATGTAATGGCCCCAGCAGTCGGGGCTGCTGGCGGATGATCTCCCAGGCGTTCACGCACCCCGTCAACAACCGGGCGTCGGGTCAGGGGGACGCCTTTCCCAATATACCGGTGGGTGACCGGCGGCAGGATTCGAACCACCTACCTCCCGAAGCCGAGGCGGACGCCCTATCCACTAGGCCACGGCTACGGTCAAATACAATGCTCTTAATTGTTCTACCGAGCACCAAAGTTCCTGCCTGTCTGTTCTTGCAACTATCCTGATGATTGTGCGCGTGCGATGCAAACGCATTTATGACACTGGATCACTGCACAATAGATATAATGACTTTGAATGCAATATGTGCGATCATATGAATGTACAAAAAAATTTTATGGGCATAAAGATCACCCATGTTAACTCAACTCATAAATATTGCACTACTGAGGTGCTAACATTGGGGAGAGATTGGACGCTCAGTAGAGGGGTGAGGACGTCGCGTTATATCTTGCTTTTTCTCTCGTCAACACGTGGAGTAGAGCTGCTATTGATTGAGCAACACGGTGGACTCCGGTCTTCCACCATACCATTGGGCTTCACGCACCGTGTGGTATGACGTACTCTCTGCGCATTTTCAAGCGTCAGGAAGTCTTTCTTTGGCACCGCCACTCTAAGTGATCATCAGCAGACACCCAGATTTCTTCTTTATGTTTCCTTTCTCTCATACGGAAACTTCAACTGCAGCTTGGCTTAGACAAACCTTGTTTTTTGTGCATTGTTCTATTTAATATCACTGCTTAGCTATGCGACAGTTCCAATGCATGTAACAGCTGACGTGTTTCTTTAGTATAGTATTCCGGTGTTTTCTTTTTTTATCGGAATCGTGTCAGTTTTTTTGCAATGCTGTTGCCTCGTAATAATGAAACGTCGGAATTCCCGTCAAGATAGTCATTGTGAACAAAAACAATGCACATAAGAAAACTACGACGCAAGCGCTGTCAAAGAATTGAATGTTTATTTTAAAAATCACAGATAGTGATGAACAGAAAAAAAAACTGGCCTGTATCTACATGTTATTCTGCAAATGTCGTCGAAAGACGATAGTCTTGCTTTTGAAGCGAGTGAACAAAACGTTGATTTTATGATCTGCGCAAGAAAATCGGTGAATGGTATTCTGAAGGCGCTGCGTTAGAGTGCCTCGAGCGTGTAGTGGAGGTGAACAAACACATCTACGCACGTTAGACACGAGCCCCGCCGCGGTGGTCTAGTGGCTAAGGTACTCGGCTGCTGACCCGCAGGGCGCGGGTTCGTATCCCGGCTGCGGCGGCTGCATTTCCGATGGAGGCGGAAATGTTGTAGGCCCGTGTGCTCGGATTTGGGTGCACGTTAAAGAACCCCAGGTGGTCTAAATTTCCGGAGCCCTCCACTACGGCGTCTCTCATAATCATATAGTGGTTTTGGGACGTTAAACCCCACATATCAATCAATTACGTTAGACACGAGGATCATCTGGCAGTTATCTTCGATAATGAAGGTGTGTGCGTCCGCTGAGAAAAATGCGTGCCAGCCTCGGAGGTGACAAGGTGTAAAATGCAAAGCGACGGGCAGGTGTGGCCACTTTGTCGTCGTAGCAAAGCGCTGGAAACAATTTTTGAGCATCACGCTGCACTGTCAGCACAGCGCGATAAACGCTACTGTCCTTAGGGTTACTTGTTGTGCGTGTTCTACTATAAAGGCAGACATACAAAACTTAGAGGTGTTGTTATGGCGTTTCAGATATGCACAACATTTGCGTTTTATTTGACAATCGCACAACTATGAACGTCTAACATTGAGCACTATTGGTGGGTGCTGTGGATGGGGTTGGCCATTTGGAGCCGTTTGAGGTATCGCTGAGGGCGGACAAACAGACATTATTAGCAGACAGACAGACAGACAGACAGACAGACAGACAGACAGACAGACAGACAGACAGACAGACAGATAGACAGACAGACCAAAACTTTTTCGTCGAAGGTCTCCGAGAAAGAAAAATTACCAACGCAACCCATGCCCTTAAGAGGACCAAGAAAGAAAAAAAACAAAAAAAACAAAAAATATATTCGTACATTAACCCAACCACGCAAGTTTCAGGACAGCCATTCCCTCCTCACTTGAAGCGATATAAGAATAGGCAAAACACGTGTTTCTCACATCCATCATTTCAACCACTCCCACGATTACCCGCGGGATAATGATACAGTGACAGTAAATGAAACATTCTTTTTTCTGTGTATTTTAAATCACAGAATAGCTGCCCCAGCGCGCTTAGATGTTGTTAACGTAGAGGATCTTCAAGAACATCGTTGTGGATGTTATAACTTTCTACGGACGGACACTGGCTTTCTTAGCTTACGGCGTCACTCTGTCTGCACACATTTATACTAGGTTCTGGAGGCAGTTATCCACTTAGGAACTACAAAAACGTAACTCAGCCAGGCTGAAAGGAAATTGTGCATATTCTGCAATGAGAACGACGTAGGAGATCACGGAGCGAGGTTTTAAAAACTAGACAGCTCCTTCTGGTTCTCCTTCTGACAACTCGTAAGCACACTGTCGAACTCATTCGAAAGTATGAAATTCCAGCTAATGATGACGCCACCCCCCCCACCCCCACCCCACTGGTCCTCTCTCAATTTTTTGCAGTAGTCTTTTGCGATAAGAGTGAAAATATTGAAGAGAACGAGGAACAAGATGTTTGCAAAAGTAGAATATTATACACACTGTCAACGCAGTCTAACTTTCACAGTCACGAACACCTGTGTGCCCAATAAACAAACGAGCGGGCCCATCGCAAGCATTTCATAGCGGGATGCCAGATCCTGGTGGTCCAGGGTCAGCCGAACGTCCTTGCCTGCTTAAAACCTGCTATAGTCGTATAAAATTCAAGAAGTCAAGAGGGGAATCAACAAGACGACTGAAGCGTGGCAGCCGATCACCTCAGCGACTAAAGAAATAGCCCTGCTCTAGCTCTTGGCACCGTTCTTTGCAGACAGGTTCAACAGCCGTCTGGCTCATGACGTTAGTTTCGGAGTACACGCTCGATAGGGCAGACTGGTGTGCATTCCCCCCTGAGGAGGGAATGCCGCTGAATTGTAAAGCAATAACCTACTTTAGTTCCCGACAGGTAACTGCTACAACACTTATTTATGTTGAGGCTCCCAAAAAGACCACGTAGTGGCCAAATGCCTTCCGCTCATGCAGCCCACCAGCGCAGGGGGATGGCCTCACTCAATGTGGTCCCTTATAAACAGGTTAAGCAATTTCCCTCATTGCAGCGCGAAAACTTACAGTCATATTCGTTTGCCATTGAATCTCAGATTTCGCCACGAATGCTACGTTAAGCAACGCACAAGCTGGCAGAACGTAACAGCCGGCTGAAGTGCTTAATCTCTTCTAACGATAGAGCGTTAAAGAGCTCAATTCGCAATAACCTCGGCGTCAGCGTGATGGGCGTGGTATGGTATTGTAGGAAAAACCATTATTTTGTTCCGTCGGGCATAAACTAGCACGCAAGAGGCCACTTCCACGTCGAGACAGACAGGTCTGACCTGTCCGCCACGTCGTTGACAAGTTAGACGCCCCATAGCTGCTTTAAAAGATCCGCACTTCTTAGCAAAGCATCCAAGTTTGACAAAGCAACATTTTTGACCCCTAACACAGGGCACCGCCAGAGCATATGAGCTAAGCTGAAAAGTCTGAGCAAAGCGCACACACGTTTGACGCCTGAATGTTTCGTTAAGTGTTGTGCACAAGTGCTATAATATGCGCCGACCTGGAGAGTCTGAGTCCCAATGCCTGAGGCCTGTTCAGTTTAATGAGTGAGGGCGGAAAGTTTTGCCTCCTCAGATAAAAGGCCTTGTAAATTCATTTGTACGTTGGTCGGAGATCTATGTTGTCTGGAACCTCATCGTGTTGCTACTCAGTAGCTACGCGGTCGACGACACCTCGAGCAGTTCTGCGGACCTTCTCGTTGAGGTTGGACGGAGCGCCCTTGATCTTTCCCATGTTACCTGGGAACTAGACGATTGTGGTGTTGTACCTACGTATTTCGCAGAATGCACAAGGCTGATCCTGGTGAGGTGCCCATAGCGAATTCTCGAACTGTTCATCTCGAGTCACTCTATATTGTTGTTCTCTCATCGTCTACCGGGGCCAAGGCCATTGCCCCCTGTTCGGCAGCCTCGGTCGTGGTGGTCCTGATGGAAGAGGAGTTTGTAACAACGCCATCCCGATCAACAGGGACTGCAACGAGTGTATTTTTGTTTGGTTACCGTGCAGCGTCCACAAAACAGCAACTCCAGGCATGGGCATGGGCACTCTCCAATAGGGCTTTCTTCCCTAGCCCTTAGTCTGACTACATTGTATTCAGAGTGAACATTCCGTGGCACGACTGCCATAGTATGAGGCTCTCTATGTTTTCTAGGAACGCTGCATTGGCTTGTGTAGATTTCTGTGGCATGAACTCCAAGCTCTCTAAGGATTTCTCTCCCGGCGCTGGTGAAAGAAGACGTCACTGGTAGTGAGTGAAAAGTCATCATCTTTAAGAAACTAAAGAGGTAGCGTCTTTGCGAGAGCGAAAATTTGAGAAAGGAGCAAATAAAGAAAACGACAAATATTTCTGGGTTAGAGTGGGAATAGAGCCCAAGTTGTCTGTGTGGCGATAGTGCGCCGTACCACACAGCCATGCCTCCGCTCATAAATACAGTTGAAATAACTTCTTGTGCTTGGAAATGCTTTGAAACAACCTTCATGCTTTACCGAACACAGGCGTTCTGTATACATGCTTTACAATACAACATAAAATAATGCAGCAATAATGCGTGCTACAAGCGTGCATTGCCAAAAGCGCCAGAACATCAGACTATCTTAAAGACTTCACATATTAATGCGGGCCACTCACTACAAAACGTCCGCACGCTACTGCGGCCTTACGCCACCAAGTGGGTGCATAGAAAGTTCAAAACGTTTCACACACTAATTGTTTGAAACAAGCACTAGGCACACAGTATCGCTATAGCGTTCAACTCCTAAAGGGGAGGTTTGGGGTTACCCCACTGTTTTTGTAGTACCCGTAAATGGACGAGCTATGCAATGTGGTTGGGCAGCCCCGAGTCGTACCTCGAGGTCTCATGGTCATATTACAATTGCTGCTAGTACGTTTTACGAACCACTTATCATCGTTTTATGCTGTGATTAATGTATTGATGGACATTCTTTATTTAATTAGCAGAAAGATCCTCCTGCCCTTTCACGTGCGAGAGGAGAGAAACAATGTTTTGGCTTTAGAGCAACGTTTTTTAGGGGTGAAACTCCTTGAGGCATGGGCTGAGCGTCCCATCGTTATCGTATGTAGCCACCTCTCGTTAGTTCTCGAACCCACCGAAGAAGGCGGTGGCACTTGTACATATAACGAAATGCATGTATGCTGAAAAATAAACTTGGTACGATACTAGAGGACGTTATTCGTGGTACAAAGAATATAGCAAATGTTCAAAATCACAGCTTAACTATGAAGGTAATGATAATGAGTGGGCGAAGCGTGTATTATTCTGTCCGTTCTTCCAACCGTCCGTTTGTTTTTGCGTCGTTCCATCCATCCGTGCGTCTATCCATACGTGCATCCGTCCATGTGTCTGTTCGTCCATACCTGCATTCGCCCATTCATCCATCCATTGATCTAGCCTTCCGTGCGTTCAACCATCTGTCCATGCGTAAACTCATTCGCCGTCTGTGCGTTTACCATTGCGTTCGTCAATGCCTCCGTTCATTTGTCCCAGTGTTCGTCCAGGCATCCATCCGTCTGTCCGTCCAACAGTTCGTGCATTCGTCCATGTGTCCGTCCATCTGGCCGACCATGCTTCTGCTCTTCCAGCCATCCTCTCTTTCGTGGATCCGTGTTTCCGTATGTCTGTTTATCCGTCCTTGCGTTCATTCATGCGTCCGTACCAGCGTCCGTCCTTCCCAGCATGCGTCCGTTCATTTGTGCACCCCTACAAGAGTCCATTCATTCGTTCATGCGTTCGTTCGTCCGCTTGTCCTCTCGTATGTCCATCCGTGCGTCTGTCCATCTGTTCGTCTGTCCCTGCGTTCATCCACGCTTCTATTCGTCCATCCTTCCGTGTGTGCATCCGTCCTACGTTCGTGCATGCGTTCGTATGACCGTCCATGCGTAAACAGATCAACAGACAAATGACGGACCGACACTGCCAATTGATGACTCACGGCTTGGCGATAAAAACGTATGATACGCGTAAAACGGCATAGGTTTGCGCTCCAAAAAGACGGAAAGAAAATGTGCTTGTACGCGAGAAAATTGTAATGACGCCACACGACGACGTTGGCGATCGCGTCTTCGTCGGCAGCACCGTACGCTAGACAAGGCGCTTTCGGTACGCGCACGCGTTCAGGATGTCGGTGCATGTACAAGGCTGCTAGGCGGCGTAGGCGCGAGGAAGAAGCGTGCCGTGAAGCTGCGCGGTAGCGCCAACAAGATCCCGGCATACGAAAACGGGAGGCCGAAGTGCTGCGGCAGCGGGATGCGGACCCAGCTACGCCCCTTCCTCCATTGTTACCCCGTTGAACTGCTGTCGTTTTATTTTTCTTTGTAGTAAGGGAGAACTTGGAAACAAGTAATGCAAAGACGCCGATATCAAGCCGAGAGGGCGAGGTTGCTTGAGCCGTTTTCCTGTTTGGGTAGGACTCAGTGTTGCAGTTGTTGCTAGACGGCCTTTAGGTATAGGCAGGCCGCGGCTCTGTGATGCCAAGTTCACTTTTCTTTCGTGTGGGCAGGAAGATTGCTCAATAATGATCTTTCTATGCTTTCTTTTACGCTATTTGTGCCTGCTTCAGTGCCCCCTTTCTCTCTTACGGGACAATATATACGCGATGGAATTAGCCAATCCGGCACCCGTACGGAGCTTGAGCCGAACTTCAGGTGAACTACCAGACCGCTTCTGCGGCAAAAAACTTCTTGTTTTGCTCAAGACAAAAATTCATCTAGACATATAAAGGAGAATCCTCGGCATTCTACAAAGGCCAGAAATGTTTTCGTTCTGCGGGACTAATAACACCACGTAAGCCCGCGGAAGCATGGACTTTCATCGGGGCAGGCACAGGCAAACATGGCCGACAGATTAACCACCCTCGTGGGCTAGAGTACGAATGTAATGGCCCCAGCAGTCGGGGCTGCTGGCGGATGATCTCCCAGGCGTTCACGCACCCCGTCAACAACCAGGGCGTCGGGTCAGGGGGACGCCTTTCCCAATATACCGGTGGGTGACCGGCGGCAGGATTCGAACCACCTACCTCCCGAAACCGAGGCGGACGCCCTATCCACTAGGCCACGGCTACGGTGAAATACAATGCTCTAATTGTTCTACCGAGCACCAAAGTTCCTGCCTGTCTGTTCTTGCAACTATCCTGATGACTGTGCGCGTGCGATGCAAACGCATTTATGACACTGGATCACTGCACAATAGATATAATGACTTTGAATGCAATATGTGCGATCATATGAATGTACAAAAAAATTTTATGGGCATAAAGATCACCCATGTTAACTCAACTCATAAATATTGCACTACTGAGGTGCTAACATTGGGGAGAGATTGGACGCTCAGTAGAGGGGTGAGGACGTCGCGTTATATCTTGCTTTTTCTCTCGTCAACACGTGGAGTAGAGCTGCTATTGATTGAGCAACACGGTGGACTCCGGTCTTCCACCATACCATTGGGCTTCACGCACCGTGTGGTATGACGTACTCTCTGCGCATTTTCAAGCGTCAGGAAGTCTTTCTTTGGCACCGCCACTCTAAGTGATCATCAGCAGACACCCAGATTTCTTCTTTATGTTTCCTTTCTCTCATACGGAAACTTCAATGCAGCTTGGCTTAGACAAACCTTGTTTTTTGTGCATTGTTCTATTTAACATCACTGCTTAGCTATGCGACAGTTCCAATGCATGTAACAGCTGACGTGTTTCTTTAGTATAGTATTCCGGTGTTTTCTTTTTTTATCGGAATCGTGTCAGTTTTTTTTTGCAATGCTGTTGCCTCGTAATAATGAAACGTCGGAGGTCCCGTCAAGATAGTCATTGTGAACAAAACACATGCACATAAGAAAACTACGACGCAAGCGCTGTCAAAGAATTGAATGTTTATTTTAAAAATCACAGATAGTGATGAACAGAAAAAAAAACTGGCCTGTATCTACATGTTATTCTGCAAATGTCGTCGAAAGACGATAGTCTTGCTTTTGAAGCGAGTGAACAAAACGTTGATTTTATGATCTGCGCAAGAAAATCGATGAATGGTATTCTGAAGGCGCTGCGTTAGAGTGCCTCGAGCGTGTAGTGGAGGTGAACAAACACATCTACGCACGTTAGACACTAGGATCATCTGGCAGTTATCTTCGATAATGAAGGTGTGTGCGTCCGCTGAGAAAAATGCGTGCCAGCCTCGGAGGTGACAAGGTGTAAAATGCAAAGCGACGGGCAGGTGTGGCCACTTTGTCGTCGTAGCAAAGCGCTGGAAACAATTTTTGAGCATCACGCTGCACTGTCAGCGCAGCGCGATAAACGCTACTGTCCTTGGGGTTACTTGTTGTGCGTCTTCTACTATAAAGGCAGACATACAAAACTTAGAGGTGTTGTTATGGCGTTTCAGATATGCACAACATTTGCGTTTTATTTGACAATCGCACAACTATGAACGCCTAACATTGAGCACTATTGGTAGGTGCTGTGGATGGGGTTGGCCATTTGGAGCCGTTTGAGGTATCGCTGAGGGCGGACAAACAGACATTATTACAGACAGACAGACAGACAGACAGACAGACAGACAGACAGACAGACCAAAACTTTTTCGTCGAAAGTCTCCGAGAAAGAAAAATTACCAACGCAACCCATGCCCTTAAGAGGACCAAGAAAGAAAAAAACAAAAAAAAACAAAAAATATGTTCGTACAAACCCAACCACGCAAGTTGCAGGACAGCCATTCCCTCCTCACTTGAAGCGATATAAGAATAGGCAAAACACGTGTTTCTCACATCCATCATTTCAACCACTTCCACGATTTCCCGCGGGATGATGATACAGTGACAGTAAATGAAACATTCTTTTTTCTGTGTATTTTAAATCACAGAATAGCTGCCCCAGCGCGCTTAGATGTTGTTAACGTAGAGGATCTTCAAGAACATCGTTGTGGATGTTATAACTTTCTACGGACGGACACTGTCTTTCTTAGCTTACGGCGTCACTCTGTCTGCACACATATATACTAGGTTCTGGAGGCAGTTATCCACTTAGGAACTACAAAAACGTAACTCAGCCAGGCTGAAAGGAAATTGTGCATATTCTGCAATGAGAACGACGTAGGAGATCACGGAGCGAGATTTTAAAAACTAGACAGCTCCTTCTGGTTCTCCTTCTGACAACTCGTAAGCACACTGTCAACTCATTCGAAAGTATGAAATTCCTGCTAATGATGACGCCACCCCCCCCACCCCCACCCCACTGATCCTCTCTCAATTTTTTGCAGTAGTCTTTTTGCGATAAGAGTGAAAATATTGAAGAGAACGAAGAACAAGATGTTTGCAAAAGTAAAATATTATACACACTGTCAACGCAGTATAACTTTCACAGTCACGAACACCTGTGTGCCCAATAAACAAACGAGCGGGCCCATCGCAAGCAGTTCATAGCGGGATGCCGGATCCTGGTGGTCCAAGGTCAGCCGAACGTTCTTGCCTGCTTAAAACCTGCTATAGTCGTATAAAATTCAAGAAGTCAGGAGGGGAATCAACAAGACGACTGAAGCGTGGCAGCCGATCACCTCAGCGACTAAAGAAATATCCCTGCTCTAGCTCTTGGCACCATTCTTTGCAGATAGGTTCAACAGCCGCCTGGCTCATGACGTTAGTTTCGGAGTACACGCTCAATAGGGCAGACTGGTGTGCATTCGCCCCTGAGGAGGAAATGCCGCTGAATTGTAAAGCAATATCCTGCTTTAGTTCCCGACAGGTAACCGCTACAACACTTATTTATGTTGAGGCTCCCAAAAACACCACGCAGTTGCCAAATGCCTTCCGCTCATGCAGCCCACCAGCGTAGGGGGATGGCCTCACTCAATGTGGTCCCTTATAAACAGGTTAAGCGATTTCCCTCATTGCAGCGCGAAAACTTACAGTCATATTCGTTTGCCAATGAATCTAAGATTTCGTCACAAATGTTCTGTTAAGCAACGCACAAGCTGGCAGATTGTAACAGTCTGCTGAAGTCATTTAATATCTTCTAACGGTAGAGCGTTAAAGAGATATTTTTGCAACAACTCAACCGTCGGCGTGATTGGTGTGATATGGTAAGTAGAAAAAATCATTAATTTGTTCCGTTGGGGCGTGGGCTAGTGCGCAGCCGGCCACTCCCACGTCGGGACAGATAGGCCTAACTTGTCCACCACGTCGCGGGCCTGTTAGACGCCCCATAGCTGCGTAACTCAAGGGGTACTCCATAGCAAAGCATTGCACTTCGATGATGTTACGTTTTCAACCCCTAACAAAGGGCACCGCAAGAGCCTATGCGCTGAGCTGAAAAGTCCGAGCAACGCGCGCACGCGTTTGATGCCTGATATTTTTGCAAAGTTTTGTGCGCGAGTGCGGGATTTGTATAAGCCCCGAGCTGAAGAGCGCCAATGCCTGAGTCCTGTTCAGTGTACTGAGCGGTGGCAGACACTTTCGCCTCCTCAGACAAAAGGCCTTGCGAATTGATTTCTACGTTGGTCGGAGATGTCTTTTGTCCGGAACCTCGTCTTCATGCTGTTCAGTAGCTTCGCGGTCAACGACAGCTCGCGCAGTTCTGCGGGCCTTCTTGTTGAAGTTGGATAGAGCGCCCTCGATCTTTCCCAGGTTACCTGGGATTTAGACGATTGTATTGTTGTGCTTCTGTGGGCAACTGTGGGCGCAGGTTAGCCAGATGAGGACAGCGGGCGTTCGAGGACAGCGAGAGACTTTTATATACACGACGACGGACAAAGGAATACACACAACATAAACTCACACATATATACACGCGTTCACGGTCCTACGCGAAAGGGAGTTAATGTTCTTGTTCGTTCACTCACGTTCTACTCTTGCGGCGTGAACGTTGCGCTTGACCTTGAGCTCTCTGGTAGTCAGAACGCGGTGTGCCTTTCGCTTGCGGAGTTCGTACCGAGGCGGGGCCCGGTCTAGAAGATAACCGCCAGGGGCATCCCAGTACGGTGGTCAACGCCTGGGCTTGCCTGTGCACCACCGAGAACAGCGTATCGCTGACTGCCGCGAACAGACCTGGGACAGCGTCTCACTCCGAGGCCAGAACAGCAGCTGAGACCTGGGACAGCGTCTCGCTCCGAGACCAGAACAGCAGCTGGCCGTGACGAACGCCGCTTCAGACCAACGTGGGAGCAAGGTGGGGCGATGCCCAGTCCAGAACGCACCCGAGGACTTCAACGCCGGGACGAGGCCCGGACACGGAGGGTCAGAACGAGCAGCCGGGGCGTGGCCCGAACTTGTTCTTGCTCTCTGGGGTTAGCCGAGCTGTCCCCGTGGCTCGGGAGCTTTTTCACGTGGTACGCGCACGAGCACGCGCATAGGCGCGCTCATAGTTTTACCGCTATCACCATCATGATGATTCCCGCGCAACTTGAAATACTAAATCGGCCCCGCACACCAATTTTCTACGTCAAATCATGACGCACACTCTCCAGGGCAGCGTTTTTTTACCACATCTTCCCCCCAGTTCAAGAACAGCGAAACGGTGGGGTAAAAAGGGTAGGCATGTTCATAGAGTAGACTGGAATATGCAAGTGTCTCGCCTGGCACTATAGGGCACTGTAATATACACTCAAAGATTTACCGGCATAAAAGCGCACTTTGGCAGCGGTATTCTTTATCAACGCCCATACACATCGATGGATGACAGTGAAAAAAAAATAATAAAAAAGGCAAAAATATGTGACAAGATTGTGCCACACTTAAAAGAATCTGTACACTTTTCAAGTATAACTCGACTTCATGTGCCTTGAAATAACATTTCAACTCTTAGGTTGCCATATTAAAAGCGTACAGCTGGTTTCACTTAGCTGACAATTATTCTCGGTGACTGTGATTGTTCGTGGACCCAGGAACTCGCACGCGCAGAGCCGTGACCGTGAACACAGAAAATACATTATCAAGTAAGACGGAGCACAACTGAAAGACATAGACAACTGACACAATACGCATAAACTGAACACATTCAACGATGATAATGTTTTGTCTTTGACGATGTACCAAGGGCGTCCACACACGGAATGCACGGCACCACACGCTCGTGACCTGATCGATGCCTAGGCCAACGACCACTCACTCATGCGGTTGCGGCGAACACAGGCACTAGGCAGCACGATGAATTCGTCGACTCAAGCTTGGAAGCATCGACGCCCAGTAAGTCGGGCAAACATTATGTCAGCGCGGGGAATTGGTTCCGCATGCAGTTCGAAGTCCATTGTCGTGTCGCAGTTCAGTTCTGAATCGGTCAGCCAGGTTTGTATTCTTTCTTCTTTTCTTCCATGTACTAGCGCAGAACCAGAGCTCTTTCTTCCTATGTGCTTCTGTGTACCGCGGTGGCTTCCCGCTGTTTACGTAGATAGAACAATGTTCGATCCAAACATCGGGGTCTGAGCGCCAGGCTACGTAGTCCAAAGCACGCCACATCTTCGGTTGTCTCGAAGTTCATTTTCCTCCGCATGGTACGGAGTACCATGTTTTGGGCTCACAGCGTTCCTACCTCCACTACTACTCTTGGAGTTCCGGCCCCTTTTGCTCGAATTATGGTCATCTTCTGTCTCTGTTTTAGGATTTTTCAATGCCACTCGCTTTTCGTTGGGCTCCGAAGCAAGAGTCTCAGATGCGCATGACGTGCTCTTTGTATGGCCGAGAGGGTTCAGCTGACCACTGCAGAGGTCATGCTGCTCTATACTTCCGTCACCTTTAATGCCATCACATGTCTGCTTAACACATTCACTAGCAGAACGTGTACCCAGAGCTACATCACCACGTTCTCCAACACACACGTTTTTGGGTGTACCTGACAGATTTGTGTTCACATCATGGATAACTATCTCATCCTTGAGATTATTGACTTGGTCCTCTTCATTAACCTCCTTAAGCGCTACCCTATTCGCAATCTCTCGGATTTCCAAGATAGCTGTGCTGATCTCAGACAACAGCTTCTCTCCTTCCTGTCGCAAACGCACACGCTCATTGTCATTTTTGCACATGTACCGCAGTTCAAAATCAATCCTCCTATGTTCCTCTTCAAGGTCTTCTTGCAACATTCGCTCTAAGTCGGTGCAAGACCACCCGACCTCTTCTCCTATACAAAGCAGTCTCTGCACGTTAACAGGCATCCTGTGCGCGACCAATTCTCAACTGAAAGATGTTAAGTGCCGATCCTGTTAGACCCATGTCCGTTCCGATCGCGTGCAATTTCTCTAAATCCATCGGTTCGTCCCGCCCGTCTGGTTCTCGGCAAGAAGGTAAGGCCGATCTATCCTGGCAGGCTCGCCAAAATTTGTGGGCAACTGTGGGCGCAGGTTAGCCAGATGAGGACAGAGGACGTTCGAGGACAACGAGAGACTTTTATATACACGACGACGGACAAAGGAATACACACAACATAAACTCACACATATATACACGCGTTCACGGTCCTACGCGAAAGGGAGTTAATGTTCTTGTTCGTTCACTCACGCTCTACTCTTGGGGCGTGAACGTTGCGCTTGACCTTGAGCTCTCTGGTAGTCAGAACGCGGTGTGCCTTTCGCTTGCGGAATTCGTACCGAGGCGGGGCCCGGTCTAGAAGATAACCGCCAGGGGCATCCCAGTACGGTGGTCAACGCCTGGGCTTGCCTGTGCACCACCGATAACAGCGTATCGCTGACTGCCGCGAACAGACCTGGGACAGCGTCTCACTCCGAGGCCAGAACAGCAGCTGAGACCTGGGACAGCGTCTCGCTCCGAGACCAGAACAGCAGCTGGCCGTGACGAACGCCGCTTCAGACCAACGTGGGAGCAAGGTGGGGCGATGCCCAGTCCAGAACGCACCCGAGGACTTCAACGCCGGGACGAGGCCCGGACACGGAGGGTCAGAACGAGCAGCCGGGGCGTGGCCCGAACTTGTGCTTGCTCTCTGGGGTTAGCCGAGCTGTCCCCGTGGCTCGGGAGCTTTTTCACGTGGTACGCGCACGAGCACGCGCATAGGCGCGCTCATAGTTTTACCGCTATCACCATCATGATGATTCCCGCGCAACTTGAAATACTAAATCGGCCCCGCACACCAATTTTCTACGTCAAATCATGACGCACACTCTCCAGGGCAGCGTTTTTTTACCACAACTTCCTTATTTCACAAAATCTACAAGGCTGATCATGATGGGGTGCCCAAACCGTATGGTCGATCTGTTTATCTCGAGTCACTGCATATTGTTTTTCTCCCATCGTCTAGCAGGGCCAAGGCCATTTCCACCTGTTATTCAACTACAGTTGTTGCGGTCTTGACCAAAGAGGAGGTTAACAGTGTCATTCTGCTCAAGAGTGACTGCAACGAATGGATGTCTGTTTGTGTACCGTGCAGCGTGCACAAAACATCAACTCCAGTTATGGGCACTGGCACTCTCCAGTAGGGCTTTAGCCCTAGCTTGTCGTCTCACTACATTGTATTCTGGGTGGATATTCCGAGGTACAGCTGCCATAGTATGACGCTCTTTATTTTTTCGAGGAACGCTGCATTGGCTTGTATAGATTTCTGTGGCATGAACTCCAAGCTCTCTAAGGATTTCTCTCCCGGCGCTGGTGAAAGAAGACGTCACTGGTAGTGAGTGAAAAGTCATCATCTTTAAGAAACTAAAGAGGTAGCGTCTTTGCGAGAGCAAAAATTTGAGAAAGCAGCAAATAAAGAAAACGACAAATATTTCTGGGTTAGAGTTCCTTGGGAAGGTACCCAAGGAACTCAAGGCGCAAATCATCCCAAGACAAGGGTTTTATTCCGCCATCAAAAGTACGGATCGTCACCGTCAGCTTCGGGCAATCCAAGGGGCCCACGATGCCGCAGGCAGGTACTCCCTGCCTGTTCCAACGTGGGAGCGGCCCGCAGGGGCGTCGGGGTAAAACCCGGCTCTCCTCCCTCGGTGTACAATAAAGTTATCTATCTGGGTTAGAGTGGGAATAGAGCCCAAGTTGTCTGTGTGGCGAAAGTGCGCTTAATCACACAGCCATGTCTCTGCTCATGAATACAGTTAAAACAATTTCTTGTCCATGGCAATTCTTTGAAACAACCTTCATGCTTTACCGAACACAGGCGCTCTGTATATATGCTTCCCAATACAACATAAAACAATGCAGCAATATTGCGTGCTACAAGCGTGCATTGCCATAGGCGTCAGAACGTGAGATTATCATAAAAACTTTACAGTTTATTGCGGGCCACCCACTACAAAACGTACACACGCTACCGCAGCGTTAAGCCACGAAGTGGGTGCATAGAAAGTTCAAAACATTTCATACACTAATTTTTGAAACAAGTACTTGGAACACAGTATTGCTATGGCGTTCAACTGCTAAAGGAGAAGTTCGGTGTTACCCCAATAATTTTGAGTACCAGTAAAGGGACGAGATTAGCAATGTGGGGCGCAGCCCCGAGTCGTGTCTCGAAGTCTTATGGTCATAATGCAACTGCTGCTAATCCATTACACCAACCAATTATCTTTGTTTCACGCTTTGAATAATGTATTGAGGAACAGTGTTTTGGCTTTAGAGTAACGTTTTCTGGGGCGAAGCTCTTTGAGGCGTGGTCTGAGCGTCCCGTCGTTATCGCATCTATCCACCTCTCGTTAGGTCTTTAACTCGCCGTAGAAGGCGGTGGTACTTGTACATATCACGAAATGCATGTATGCTGAAAGATACAATTGGTACGATACTAGAGGACGTTACTCGTAGTACAAGGAAAATAGTAAATGTTAAAGATCACAGCTTAACTATGAAGTGAATGATGATGAGTGGGCGAAGCGTCCTTCATTCCGTTCGTTCTTCAAGCTGTCCATTTGTTCTTGCGTCGGTCCGTTCATCCGTGCGTCTATCCATATGTGCATCCGTTCATGCGTCCATTCGTCCATACCTGCATTTGTCCTTGCATCCATCCATCGATGCAGCCTTGCGTGCGTTCATCCATCTGTCCGTGCGTAAACTCATTCGCCCATTTGTGCGTCCATCCTTGCGTTCGTCTATGCGTCCGTCCATTCGTCCCAGCGTTCGTTCAGGCATCCATCCTGCCGTCCACCCAACAGTTCGTGCATTCGTCCATGCATCCGTCCCTCTGTTCGTCCATGTGTCTGCTTTTCCAGCCAACTTCTTTTGTGTGGATTCGTGCTTCCGTAAGTCTGTGCGTCCGTCCCTGCTTTCATTCATGCGTCCATCCCTGCGTCCGTATTCCCTGCGGGCGTTCATTCATTTGTGCATCCCTACATGTGTCCATCTATTCGTCCATGCGCCTGTCTTCCGGTTGTCCTCTCGTATGTTCATCCGTACGTCTGTCCGTCTTTTGGTCTGTCTCTGCATTTGTCCATGCCTCCATCCGTCCTTCCTTCGTGTGTGCATCTGTCCTTACGTTTGTGCATGCTTCCATATGTCTGTTCATGCATAAACAGACAGACAGACAAATTACGGACCAACACTGTCAATGGATGACTCACGGTTTGACGATAAAGAGTAATATACGTGAAAAACAGTGGCGGCTGGCGCTCGATGAAGACGTAATTCTAATGTGCGTGTGCGTGAGAAAATGGGAATGATGTCACACGACGAAATTAGTGATTGCTTCTTCATCGGCAGTGCCATACTCTAGGGAAGGCGGTTTTGGCGCGTACACGCGTTCAGAATGTCGGGCGTGAACAAGGCTGCTAGGCGGCGTGCGCGCGAGGCAGAAGCGTGCCGTGAAGCTGCTCGGCGGCACCGACGAGATCCCGGCGTAGGATAACGCGATGCCGAAGTGCTGCAGCAGCGTAGTGTGGACTCAGCTCCGCTCCAATCTCTATCGCTCACCCCGTTGAGCTGCTGTCATTTTTTGGACATGAAGGGGGAACTTGGAAACAAGGAATGTAAAGATGCCGATATCAAGCCGAGTGGGCGAGGACGCTTGAGCCGTTTTCCTGTTTGGGTAGAACTCAGTGTGGCAGTTGCTAGACGGCATTGGGGTATCGGCAGGCCGCAGCTTTGTGATTCCAAGTTCACTGTTGTTTCGTGTGGGCTGAGTTTGCTCAATAATGAGCTTCCTAAGCTTTCTTTTACGCTATTTGTGCCTGCTTGAGTGTTTCTTTTTCTCCTACGGGACAATATATACGCGATGGAATTAGCCAATCCGGCACCCGTACGGAGCTTGAGCCGAACCTCAGGTGAACTACCAGACCGCTTCTGCGGCAAAAAACTTCTTGTTTTGCTCAAGACAAAAATTCATCTAGACATAAAAAGGAGAATCCTCGGCATTCTACAAAGGCCAGAAATGTTTTCGTTCTGCGGGACTAAGAACACCACGTAAGCCCGCGGAAGCATGGACTTTCATCGGGGCAGGCACAGGCAAACATGGCCGACAGATTAACCACCCTCGTGGGCTAGAGTACGAATGTAATGGCCCCAGCAGTCGGGGCTGCTGGCGGATGATCTCCCAGGCGTTCACGCACCCCGTCAACAACCGGGCGTCGGGTCAGGGGGACGCCTTTCCCAATATACCGGTGGGTGACCGGCAGCGGGATTCGAACCACCTACCTCCCGAAGCCGAGGTGGACGCCCTATCCACTAGGCCACGGCTACGGTGAAATACATTGCTCTAATTGTTCTACCGAGCACCAAAGTTCCTGCTTGTCTGTTCTTGCAACTATCCTGATGATTGTGCGCGTGCGATGCAAACGCATTTATGACACTGGATCACTGCACAATAGATATAAGGACTTTGAATGCAATATATGCGATCATATGAATGTACAAAAAAATTTTATGGGCATAAAGATCACCCATGTTAACTCAACTCATAAATATTGCACTACTGAGGTGCTAACATTGGGGAAAGATTGGACGCTCAGTAGAGGGGTGAGGACGTCGCGTTATATCTTGCTTTTTCTCTCGTCAACACGTGGAGTAGAGCTGCTATTGATTGAGCAACACGGTGGACTCCGGTCTTCCACCATACCATTGGGCTTCACGCACCGTGTGGTATGACGTACTCTCTGCGCATTTTCAAGCGTCAGGAAGTCTTTCTTTATCACCGCCCCTCTAACCGATCATCAGAAGATGCCCAGATTTCTTCTTTATGTTTCCTTTCTTTCATACACAAACTTCGAATCAGCTTCGCTTACACACACCTTTTTTTTCGCGCATTGTACTATTCAATATCACTGCTTAGCTTTATGACAACTCCATTGCATGTAACAGCTGGCGTGTTTCTTTAATATTTTATTCACGATGTTTTTTTAATCAGAATCAAGTCACTTTATTTTTTGCAATTCTGTTGCCTCGGAATAATGAACAATTGCTGGTCCCGTCAGGATAGGCAGTCTGAGCGAAACACGTGCGCCGAAGAAAACAACGACGCAAGCGCTGTCTAAGAATTGAATGTTTATTTTAAATATCCCAGATAGTGATGGACAGAAAAAGATTTTCCCGAATTTAGATGTTACACTGCAAATGCCGTCGAAGGACGATAGTCTTGCTTCTGGAGCGAGTGAACAAAATGTTCTTTTGATGATCTGTGCAAGAATATCGGTGAATGGTATTTTGAAGGCACTGCGTTAGAGTGGCCTCGAGCGGGTAGCGGAGGCGAACAAGCGCATCTAGGCACGCTAGACACGAGCTCCTTCTGGTAGTTATCATCGAAAACGAAGGCGTGCGGACCCACGGAGAAATATGCGCGCCACTATTTGAGGTCATAAGGTGTAGAATGCAAAGTGACGGACAAGCGCCAGCACCGTGTCGTCGTAGCTGAACGTTGGAAACAACTTTTTGAGCATCGCGTTGCACTATCAGTGCAGCGCGATAAACGCCACTGTCTTTAGAGCTACTTGTGTGTGCCTCTTCTAGAACAAAGGCAGACATACAAAACATAGACGTGTTGTTATGGCACTTCATATATGCGCAATATTTGCGTTTTAATTGACAATCGCGCATCTATGAACGCTAAACCTTGAGCAATATTGGTGGGCGCTGCGGATGGGGTTGGCCATTCGAGGCCGTTTGAGGTATTGTTAAGGGCTCACAAATAGACAAATGTACAGACAGACGGGAAGACAAAATTTTTTCGTTGAAGATCACCAAGAAAGACTATTGCCTTTAAAAATTACCAACGCAACCCATGCCCCTAAGAGTACCAAGAAAGAAAAAAACAAAAAACTAATTCGTACAATAACACAACTGCGCATGTTTCAGGACAACCACTTCCTCCCCACTTGAAGCGATATAAGGGTAGGCAAAACACGTGTTTCTCATATCCATCATTTCAACAGCCCCCGCAATCTCCCACAGAATGCTGATAAAGTGACAGCAAATACAACATTCTTTCTTCTCTGTATTTTAAATCACTGAATAGCTCTCCCAGCACGCTTAGCTATTCTTAACGTTGAGTATATTTAAGAGAATTGCTGTGGTTGTGATTTCTTTCCGCGGACGAACACCGGCTTTCTTAGCTAAAGCCTTCACCCTATCTGCACACATATATGCAAAGTTCCAGAGGCCTTTATTCACATCGGAACTACAACAACGTAACTCAGCAGAGCTGGAAGGAATTTGAGCCTCTCATGCGATGATAACGACGATGGGGATCCCGAAGCAAGCTTTTAAAACCTAGATTGCTCCTCCTGGTTCTCTTTCTGACAACTCGTAAGCACAGAGTAAACTCATTCAACAACATGCAATTCTGCCTAATCACGACACCGCCCCGCTCTCCCCCCCGCCGGTCCTCTATTTCTCAATTTTTTGCAGTTGTTCTTTGGCAATGTGAGTGAAAATAACGAAGACAATGAAGAATGAGACGTTCGCAAAAGTACAATATTATACACATTGACGGCGCCGTCTAAATGTCATAGTCATGAACAGCTGTGTATGTAATAAACCAGCGGGCCCATCGCAACTTGTTCATACCGGGTTGCCGTGTCCCGGTGGTCCTAGGCCAGGCGAACGTTCTTGCCTGCTTAAAACCTGCTATGGTCGTATAAAATTCAAGAAGTCAGGAGGGGAATCAACCAGACGACTGAAGCATGGCAGCCGATCACCTCTGCGACTAAAGAAATAGTCCCGCTCTACCTCTCGGCACCGTTCTTTGAAGACAGGTTCAATGGCCGTCAGGCTCATCACGTAAGTTCGGAGTACAAGCTAATTAAGAGCAGTACTTGTGTGCATTCGCCCTTGAGGAGGAAATGCCGCTGACTTGTAAAGCGGTACCCTACGTTTGTTCTTGACAGGCAACTGCTCAACTACTTATGTATGTAGTGCCTCTTAAAAACACCACGCAGTTGCCAAATGCCTTCCGCTCATACAGCCCACCAACGCAGGAGGATGGCCTCACTCAATGTTCTCCCTCATAAACAGGCATAGTGATTTCCATCATTGCATCTCGAAACCTTACAGTCGTATTCGTTTGCCATGGAATCTCAGATTTCGCCGCAAATGCTACGTTAATCAGCGCACAGGCTTGCAGAACGTAACAGTCGGCAGAAGTGATTTATTCTTTTGTAACGGTGGAGCATAAAAGAGCTAGATTAGCAACAACTTCGGCATCGGCGTGATTAGTGCGATATGGTGTTGTAAGAAAAATCATTATTTTGTTCCATTGGGGTGTGTACTAGCACGCAGCAGGCCATTCCCACGTCGAAACAGATAGGCATAACCTGTCCGCCACGTCGTGGGCTCGTTAGACGCCCCATAGCGTCGTAAATCAATGCGTACTCCGTAGCGAAACATCGCACTTTGACGATGTAACTTTTTCAACTCCTAACACAGGGCACCGCCACAACATATGAGCTACTCTGAAAAGTCTGAGCAAAGTGCGCACGCACTTGACACCTGAATTTTTGGTTAAGTTTTGTGTACGAGTTGGGGACTGGGATATGCACCGACCTGAAGAGTCTGAGCGCCAATGCCTAAGGGCTGTTCAGTTTACTGAGAGGTGGCGGACACTTTCGCCTCCTCAAAGAAAAGGTCTTGCAAATTTATTTGTACGGTTGTCGGAGAACTTTGTTGTACGGAACCTCGTCGTCATGCTGCTTACTAGCTACGAGGTCGACGATGCCTCGCGCCGCTCTGTGGGCCTTTTTGCTAAGATTGGATGGAGCGCCCTCAATCTGTCCCTGTTAGCTGGGAACGAGACGATTGTGTTGTTGTGGCTGTTTATATCGCAAAGTCCGCAAGGCTGATTCTGATGGGGTGCCCATACCGAATACTGGAACTGTTCATCTCAAGTCACTGTACGCTGTTCTCCTACAATCTAGAAAAGCCAAGGCCTTTGCCACCTGTTCGGCAACCTTGTTTGTTGCGGTCCTGACCGAAGTGGAGTTTGTAACAATGCCATCCTGATCAACAGTGACTGCAACGAATGTAGTTTGGTTTGGGTTTCATGCTGGGTTCACAAAACAGCAAATCTAGGCATGAGCACTGGCGCTCTCCAGTAGGGCTTTAGTCCTAGCCCGTCGTCTGACTTCATTGTATTCAGAGTGGACATTCCGAGCTACGGCTGCCTTAGTATGACACTTTCTTAGTTCCTGAGGAACGCTGCAGTAGCTTGTATGGATTTCTGTGGCATGAACTCCAAGATTTGTTAGGATGTATCTCCCGGCACTGGTGGAAGAATGTGTCTTTGGTAGTGAGTGCAAAGTCATCATCTTTAAGCAACTAAAAAGGTAGCGTCTTTGCGTGAGAGAAAATTTGGGAAAGGAGTAAATAAAGTAAACAACAAATATTTCAGGCTTTCAGGGATAGTGCCCAGATGGTCCGCGTGGCGAGAGTGCGTTGTACTAACAGCCATGCCTCTGCTCATGAATACAGTTGAAATAATTTCTTGTGCTTGGAAACGCTTTGAAACAACCTTCATGCTTTACCGAACACAGGCGTTCTGTATACATGCTTTGCAATACAACAATAAATAATGCAGCAATATTGCCTGCAACAAGCAGTCGTTTCCATAAGCGTCAGAACATGAGATTATCTTAAAGACTACACATAATAATGCAGGCCACCCACTACAAAACGTCCGCACGCTACTGCAACCTTAAGCCACCAAGTGGGTGCATAAAAAGTTCAAAACATTTCACAAACTAATTGTTTGAAACTCGCACTAGGAACACAGTATCGCTACGTCGTTAACTTCTGAAGGCGAAGTTTCGGGTTACCCCACTGTTTTTGTAGTACCCGTAAATGGACGAGCTTAACAGTGAAACGAAGATGCGCGAGCCTACGGGGCGCGGAAGAAGAAGAAGAGTAGTGGAGCGGCGCCTGGACTGTGTGGTTGGGTGGAAGCGTTCTTGGCCTGTTTCAGAAGTACGCTGCTATTTCACAACGCCTTTTCACCTCATCTGTAAATCAACACAGTCACTCGTAACAGTTTGGTGGAGGTGCTGGGTACATCGATCTGGACGACCCAGCTCTACCGATTTTGCGACGGAGCAGACGCTTGGCAGGCTTGCCACCGCAGCTACCAGACATGGAGGACGCGGGAGCGGGCCATAACAACCTCGTTGCTGATGAGCACCACGCTCACCCGCCAGGACAAGATCGCTGTGGCATGCCGGAACGTCAGCCGAGGACCTTTTCGGGGCAGCCGGATGACGATGTTGACGACTGGCTCAAGCACTACCAAAGAGTCAGTCGCAGCAACCGCTGGAGCACTGCTAAGCAGCTCGAGAACGTGGTGTTTTTTCTCGTCGGCACTGCGTCTCTTTGGTTCGACAACCATGAGAGTGCATTGACCACATGGGACATTTTCGTGGACGAGCTGAAGAGGTGTTTTGGGGACTCAACAGCTGAGGTCAAGCGGGCGGAGCAAACGCTTTCACACAGAGCTCAGTTACCTGGCGAAACATGCACCACCTACATCGAGGCCGTCTTGAAGCTTTGTGGAATCGTGAGTGCGACCATGTGTGACGAAGATAAGGTAGGTCATCTGCTCAAGGGAATCGCGGAAGACGTGTACAATTTCCTTATCACTAAGGAAGACTTACACACACCTTCCGACCTAAGGAGACACTGCCGAGCGTTTGAAACCCTAAAGAGGAGGAGAGTCCTACCAAAGTTTGGACGTCTGGACAACGTGCCCACGATTGCAAGTGTCAACCTTCCATCGCAGGACGAGATCTCTTCTCTTATAAGACGAGTGGTCAAAGAAGAACTTGCTCAACTTCAAGCTGTGGACACCGCTGGTGTCTGCCATCAGTGTGCATTCGACCAACGGCCCCGTGAACCACTGGTACCTCGGATGCGACAGAGCTACTTTGAGCCTCGCCCGAACTACACCGATCGGTTCGAACGGAGGAGTGAACGACCACTCGGAAACCAGGAACGCAGGCAAGCTGCGTCACAGCGATTTACTCCTCGACCACCATCGCCCAGTTTTTATCAACAGACGAGGTTTACTTCGCCGAGCAAGACTAGGCGCGACACCCGTACTTGCTACAACTGCGGGCTACCTGGACACATCGCTAGGTACTGCTATCGTCGCCAGCAGCGAGCTCCACGATTCAACGTGTACACGCCCTATGTACCTGCTGGCGAGTCTCGACCATTTCAGGGCTCTTTCCAACAGCAACACGCAGCACGTGCTGACTCGCCTTGCTCCGACCGCAGCGTTACCCCACCACCCGCACGCCAACAGCAATCCCCGTCTCCGCGTCGCCGCTCGGGGACGCCACCACCACTGGGAAACTAACTGGTGCGACCAATGGGGGCGAGGCCGCAAAATCATCTTCCGCGCCCCGTAGGCTCGCGCATCTTCGTTTCATGTCACTCGTAACAATAGCAATGTGGTTGGGCAGCCCTAAGTCGTACCTGTAGGTCTTATGGTCATATTGCTATCGGTGCTAGTACGTTATACAAACCAGTAATCCTCATTTTATGCTGTGATTACTGTATTGAGAAACAAGGTTTTGGCTTCAGAGCTACGTTTTTTCAGGGGGCGAAGCTCCTTGAGGCGTGGGCTGAGCGTCCCGTCGTTATCGTATGTAGCGACCTCTCGTTAGTTCTTGCAGCCGCCGTAGAAAGTGGTGGCACTTGCACATATAACAATGAAAAGCATATATGATGAAAAGTGCAAATGGTACAATACCACAGGACGTTACTTATAGTAAAATGAAAATTGTAAATAATAAAATCGCAGGATAAGTGTGTAGTGAGCGATGATGTGTGGTGTGAAGCATCCGACCTTCCGTCCGTGCTTCCGGTCATTCGTTGTTCAAGCACCCATCCGTCCGTGCATCGGTTCCTTCATCCGTGCGTCTGTCCATTTGTGCATCCGTCCATACCTCCAATCGTCCGTCCATCTATCCATCATTGCAGCAGTCTGTTCATCTCTGTGTTTGTCCATTCGTCCATCTTTCTGTGCGTTCATCCTTCCGTCCGTGTATACTGTCATGCGTCTATCCGTGCGTCCTTCACTGCGTTTGTCCATGTGTCCGTCCCTCCGTTCATCCATGCATCTGTCTGTCCGTGTTCGTGTCTGTCCGAGAGTATAGTGTGATAAAATCTTGGATATGCTGTTTAGCATGGGCATCGGGAGGAAGGTGCAGAAGCGCCGCCTGCCCTCCACAAGTCACAATAGCACTTACATACCAGCCGGGTATTGTGTTGGCCATGTTTTTGAAAGACACCAATATGTATTAGGAGCAGCCTATGGCTGCCTATACACATACTGAGAAACCTAGGGATGAGGTTTTCCGCACCACTCAGTAAGAAAAAACAACAAAGGTTCACGCTTCAACAATTCACTGAACCCGGACTCTCCTTTTATATATGTTGACTCTTTGAAAATGTACCTTGAAAAGTTCATTATATACAATGCAGTTCACAAACTTGATGGCTCAACTTTCTAAGCACCAGCTGGCATGAGATGTGTTTATTTAGACTACGCCCGCAGTCATGCTGAGGTTGTCGCTGAATGTAGTACCGAAGCACCAAGTCAATTCTACAGCTGAGTTTTGCTGGGGTTTTCTTCATCGTCAGGACCACGTGACAGTGTAATAAAAATCACCAGAAATCATTCCAGTGGATTCCAGATCGCAGTGACATTGACGCCAACAAACATGTCGATAATTTTGCGAGGAAGGCTCATGAAAGGGCTGTACAGGACCCCATTCAGCGTGGGCATCGGGAGGAAGGAATCGAAGACAAGTAAGGAATCGAAGAAAGGAATCGAAGATAACTACTTGTTTATAGCACAAAGCCACAAGGACACTCAATTTCGCACTCCATTTCGCACTCTATTTTGTTGTCAAAAGCTAATGCAGCATCAAAGAATCACTCGCTCACACGTCATATAAGACATTCCTTGTGCAACACCACCAGTTTTTTGCATACGCGCCTACACTGTCTAGTTCCGTTCTCTTCAATTTTAACTTCTATCCGTACTACCCCCATCCGAAACAGTGGTCCTATGTCACTTGTGGCTTAGAGTGCCATTCATGAGCAGTTTTGTTCACTGAATCGAAATGGCTAACTTTGCTGCGTGTGATTGCTGTGAGAAAACCATTGTTCACGTCCTTTGTATTTGTCCCCATTACAGCTCCCAAAGAGAACAGCTGCTTTCGGCAACGTTAGCATGGCCGGATGGCCGGCCGCTTTAGGAGCAGTCAATTTTGGAGTGTCGGAACGTTGTAGCTTCTAGCCAGAAAACGCTGAAGGCGCTACTGAAGTTTCTGCATTCAACCGAACTCGCAAAACAACTATGACACTCCCTGCTTCAGTGTTTGCATGATAATTTTTTTTACTTCAATCCTTCCTTTTCTCTTTGCCTCTTCACTTTTCTATCTCATTTCCTCTTCGTTTAAGCAAGGCAGGAAACCCAAAATATCTTCGGGATAACCTCCTTGCCTTTCACTAAACCTTCCTCGATCTCTTTCTCTTTCTTTGCCAGAAAATGATACCTTCGTAGTTACTTCTTTGATGACAATGAACATTGTTGGATTGAAATTGTCGGTATTTTATATATTACTTCTTATTTCTTACTTTAATGTGGGAATCACGCAGAGAAAAATAGAATCCCAATAACGTTTCAATGCAGCAACTGTACAAAGCAGATTTAGGCGAACAGCTGGAAAGTATAATATGATATAACTGAAATTTACATTCTTTCATTCACGCAAAATATTTCGTATTTTACTGTTACTTAGTGTGGCTACTTCAGTGGGTGTTCACTGCCAGCGTCTTCTTTTCTTGGTATATGATAACAGATTTTGTATATCCTAAATTTACAGCTTCTCTAGCGCCTAGAATGAAATGTAGTTCAAGGTTGCCTGCTGCGGCAACTTGAAGGGGCGTTGCTGTCAGTGCGTTGTTTTTTTTGTAAATTTTTAACTACTCAGCGCATTATTATAACAGTTGCATCTCAATGCATACAAAAATTTAAACTGGTAGCGGACCTTATAATTTTGTTTTACTTTCACCCCTATACGTTGTCGTTATTTGTTTCCCTGTGACACCAAATGTTCACCAAGATAAAACATTCAAACATGATGAGCTCAAAATACTCACAATTGTTTTGTCTAGCAGGCTGGTCTGTTAGTAAATAAAAAATAGCATGTTGCGCATTTTTCTCCCGTCAGGAAACGCGCGAGAGCAAGAATGATTGATATAGCTACGCTCGTGCGCAAACGAGTGTTTTTCGAAAGATAATGCTATCGTTTCATCAACGACGCCACTTACTGCAAAATTAAAGGTTATGCTTCTATTGCTTTCACATGCTGCTAGCGTATGGGATTCCTTGAAGCCACTGTCTAATGCGGACCACAAAGGCCAACCTCCCCTCCCCACTGGATCGCCCAGCCTCTGCATGCGTTATATTACGCTTCGGCACACTCCTCCAGCACCCGTGATGGTAATTTTGCAGGAGTTTCTTGAATGTTTTGCTTCTTTTTTTCTGGTGTCTAGAGTTGTGCTTTAGTTGGATTCCCTTGGCGGAGGGATCGTGCCCCCTTGTCGTTGCCAGAATAAAAACCATTCTAGTTATCACAGTTTAACAAGGCTCAACACATGAGTCATGTCACGGTGAATTAAGGGGCGTTTGATTTCGAGGAATACCTGGGTAATTAGAGTGCAGCTTTTATGCTGTCATGCACAAAAGTAGATATGAGGGATTCCGACACATGGTGACCTTACGAGTAGGAAATAGTCAGGAGCTACAGGAAAAAAATAAGCATAACGCTTTCCGCTAAAGAAGAATGAAAATAAAGCCTTGATAACTAGGGCGTGGCTGAATGGTTAGGCCCTTAAGCTGTAGGGCGTAAGACGATGATGTCATAGAAGAACAAATCAAATCGTGCTCGCAAGCGTCAAGAAATATGGCACAACTTACCAGTGCAAAAAGTCTGAACACCTGTTGATGGACACACACAAACACACAGACAAACACACACACACACACACTTTGGGCATTGTATGTTGTGTGAAAAATATTCCTTATATTGGGAAAGATTTTAGGAATGAAGCTCCTTAGAGTCAAGAGATTTTCGCCGTTGTCCTTCGATGAAGATGATGATAATGAACGTGCGCATTTCAGACCACAAATATTTTTTTCAGCAATCATGGCCAGTAAATGCAAGATACTATACATCATGATGATGACAATGGCGGTGAAGGTGATGATGATGATGATGATCGCGGAAAACGTTTTTGTGCAGTATAAGACATCTTATACGCTCTGCGATGCACTTCGCAGGATTGGAAACAACCAACAACCACCAGGGGAGCGTGCACAGAATTCTTTGCCAACTTCAGCCCAGATTCAATATCATAAAGAAGTAAAATGAAGGCAAAACAAAATTCATCACTATACACAACCTACCATTTATGACCAATGAACATTGTATAGAACTATACACCGCTTTATCACTAATTTACATGCGTGAGTGGTGAATGTGGTGGGTGATTTACGGTAACACCAAACGATTCCCCTGCTTCACTCACTTATCGTCATTCACTTATAGGATATACCGTAATTTTATTTATTTTTTGCTGATATTGACTCAAAGAAGGAGCTTGGTGTTCAGTCACTGGCTGCATCAGAACACACTATAATCAACTTTTATTGAGAAAGAATTGTCGAGGTCTTAGCACACGCCGTCAATGCTTAATACGTCGTCAATGCCACGCCGTCAATGCGTATTTCTTCCCGTACTCTGGCGTACTGAACGCCTCCTAGCGGTAGTCCAAGCACATTTCACATTGTCAAATAGTAACTTAAAATCGAGAAAAAAAGTGTTTCTCTTTAACACTTTTCCTACCACGTCTGCGTTGGAAATTGATACCAGTATACGGATACTTTTCAAAAATTTATACTGAATTCATTGAATAAAGTACTAAAACACTTGTTGTTTCGAAGATACAAACCAAACATTTCTTTTAAGCATGCAGTGAAATGGCTTCGCTGCATTGCACCCCGGAAAGTGACCCAACCTTTCTAGTGCACAATGCAGAAATCGTCTCTTCGAAGTATGAACAATATTGCGCCCGGACAAAGGAGCCTATGATAAAATAAAACTGACGCGCCGGAATATATTTGTTGACGTCCAGCAACGTGTTCTTTCGATACTTTAAGACGCTGTCAACATCCATATCCGATGATTTACAGAAAAGTATGCCTCTTTTTTAGCCCACAGTGACGTGTAATCGCTGCCGCACTCGCAAGAGAATGTAAGAATTCAGTTTAGTTTTTGCGTACCTAATGAATTCAACTTTTTGCTTAATTGTATTGTATGCCCTGAATTCAAGTCAGAACCAACTATCCACATTCCGAACTTAACCTTAGTAGCAAGTTGGGAGGAAAGCGCCGTCTGCGCTGCAATGTGACTAGCAATGCGATGGTGGACTATGAGCTGTCTTTGACTAGCGAGTGTATAGGATGCTCTCGGGAATTCCACGAAATGCGACAACACCTCTTCATACAAATCATTCGCTTGGCATAAACCAAGAAAACTCAGCCTAGCGCGGTACTCGCTGACTGCTGCTTCCCATGACATATATTCCTACAATGCGCTTAAAAACAGAGTAGTTCATCTTCATCGAAACGTTCTGCGCTATAGTCCCTTCCCCGTTACGCTCGAAGGCTTCATCTCGGTAATGAGCGAAAGCACGCTCGATAATACATTAGGTATGCAATAGAGTCCAAATCTTATTGCAGCAACACATAACGAGCCATATGGTGAGGGAGACGTATCAAACGTCCTTGGTCTTTGGGTGTATGTATCTACGAATTGAATTCCTTGCCATTTATCTGAACGAAGTCAACGCCTAGCAGGTGACATCAGTTCAGTGCGGCGGCTAGTGCTTTTATAACACGCACTGGCTCGACGACGTCATTGTAAAAACTGTGGGAACGCGAAATTGAGAAATTCACTGCTCAATAACACTATTAAAGTAAGGCGTATCACCGAAGTCGTGGTCCAGTAGATAGGGCATCTGCCTACGCTCCGGAAAGTAGGTGGTTCGAATCCTGCCGCCGGACACCCATCGGTACAAATAAAAGATAAGGCGTCTCCCAGACCCGGCGCCCAGTTGTTTACAGGGTCTGTGAACGCTTGTGACAGCATCCGACAGGAGTGTCACTGGCCACTGCTGGGCCATTACAGTAGAACGGTAACTCGTCAGAGTGGTCATTGTGTCGGCCATGTTGCTAAAAGGCACCAATATATATAGGGCTGTCCATCGGTATCAGGCTGCCTGGCTGCCCCATACATAGCGCTGCGCGTAGGCATTTGGTGAACCGCGTCGTCAACATCTCGCAGGAGCGGACTCTCCTTTTTGATACGAAGACGCTTTAAAAATATTGCTGGAATGAATTTACGAAATGCGGCGAAATTCACGTAATCACTTGTTCAAATGTGCAAGCATGAGCTGGTTAGAACTATATTTTTTCTGGCTTTACGTTCAGTCACGCAGAAATTGTCTTTAAATGTAGCACCAAAAAAGCAAGCCAATTTTGCGGCCAAGTTCTGATTGAGTCATTTGGTAAAAAAGTTACCAGCAAATGATAAATTTGTGGTTTCCTGTTTGATGACAGAAATGTGGTCGAATGGGATTGTTGATACTCTATAGAATATTTTTTGTTTCACGCTTTGATGTGAAAATTACGCAGAGCTACAGAGAGCCCCACAAATGTTTGAATAAGGCAACTGTACGAAACATACTCATTGAAACAACTGGACATTATATTTTTTATGACCTAAATTTACACGTTTTCTTTCGCGCCTGATATATTCTAGTTCAATGTGTACCTGTTGTGGCTACTACGGTGGGTTTTTTAGCAGCGTCTTGTTTTTGTAAATTTCGATATACTGAGCGTGTTCGAAAAATAGCGGTTACATATTAATTGATGATTTAGTCTAAAGTAGTAAAGGACCTCTATAAAACTTCTCTTTTTCTCCTTTATAAAATCCTGTACTTATATATCTGCGACACCAAATGTTCTCTAAAATACAGCTCATACATTAACGCATTAACCTAAAAAGACTTCTTATTCTTTGACCAGCAGGCAGTTTGAGTAATAAATAAAGAAATGAGCATTAGTTGTGCTTTTCTGCAATCGGGAAACGCGCAACACAAAGAATTGATACGAATACGTTTCTGTGAAGACGCGTGTCAGCGAAAGATAATGCTGTTGTTCGACCAACAACCGAACTGTCTGTGAAATGAAAGCTTATGCTTGTATTCCTTACGCGCGCCGGTAGCCTGTGCGGTTCTGTCAGAGAGAGAGAGAATAAACTTTATTGGGTTCCAGCAAGCGGGATTCCCTCCGGCCGCGCAGGGCGTGGGGTTCACCCTATCTCACGTTACACTAGAAGTCCTAATGTCACGCGGGCCTAGACCTCAAGGCCTTCGTGCCCCGGCGCCGCTCGGGTTACTGAGGGTGTCCCCCTTTCGCCTTTGCAGCGCCAGTGCGACCTCGAGCTGCCGGACGGCCCTTCGCTGGTCTTCTGGGTCCGTAGACCCCACACGCTGTTCTAGTTGCGGCGGTAACACCGGACCGTCCGCGCTGTCTGCGTCACATCCCCAGAGTATGTGAGCCAGGGTGGCTCTCGCGCTCGCGCACACACTGCACATTTCACTCACGTAGAGTTCGGGGCACACGTGTCGCGCTAGCGATGGGGTCAGCACAGTCTCGGTTTGGAGCTGGCGCAACCTCACCGCCTCCCACCGGGTAAGATCCCTGTGCGGAGGCGGGAAGCCACGCCGTTGCTCCCTGTACCACGCGAGGATGTCGCCGTAATCGAGCAGCTGCTCCTCGCCTTCTTCTTCGGTCGCCGTCGCGTCTTCGGAGGCGGGCGCGGCCGCGGTCCGGCACGTGGCGAGACCACGGGCCGCGGCATCCGCCTCCTCGTTGCGGTTCGGAGATCCTGGTATCAGGTCCCTACCCATGTGAGCCGGGAACCATTTTAGCGTCAGCCTCGACTTGGACTCGTCGCTTGCCAACGCCCTAGCAGCCGCCCCGCACACGGCTCCGCGCGAGAAGCTACGGATGGCCGTCTTGCTGTCACTGAGTATTGTCCGCACGCCCGGGGAGCGCGCCGCCAAGGCTATCGCCATCTCCTCGGCCTGGCTCGCGCTCCGCGTACGCACGCTGCATGACCTGACGATCTTGCCCGTCGTTGCGGCGACCGCCGCCGCCACGTAGGCGTCCTTGTTCTTGACTTTGGCCACGTCCACGTAGACGGCGCCCTCGTCGTTCTGATGTTGCAGCAGCAGCGCCCTGGCTCGCGCCGCTCGTCGTCCCTCGCTTTCGCCGGGACCCATGTTCTTTGGCAGCGGATACACCACCAGTCTTCGCATGGTTGACTCCGTGAGTGGAGACGTTTCGTGGTCCTGTTCCTCGGGGGAGGACAGGCCCACTCGTTCCAGCAGCCGCCTGCCGACCGCGGTGCGGCCCAGGCGCGTCAATTGAGCAGTACGTCCAGAGCCTCCGAGTACTAGGCATGTACGTGGACGCCCACCGCACGAACGGGACGGCAGCCAACCACATAGTAACGAAGATCGGGATAGCGACGAGACTTGCGGTTCTGTCAAGCTGCGGTCCATTGCGGACAACGGAGGCGAACCACCCTGCTCAATGGATCACCCAGCCGCCTGTGCGTGTGGCGTATTACGCTTCCTCCCGCTCCTCTGAAGCGTTGTGGTAATTTTGGTTGCCTTCTTTATTGTTTTTTCTAGCAGCTAGATGTCTGTGCGGCAGTAGGTTCCCCTTGCCGGATGATTTTCGCCCTCTTATCGTTGTTACGATAATATACAACGTTTCGGCAAATGGCATTTTAAGTACACTGAACGCCTGCGTCACATCGCGGTGAAATAAAGTGAGTTCGGCCTCGGGGCAGGTGACCGGGTGATTTGATGGTTGACTTAGCTGTGGCACACGAAATATGTTATATGTGATTCCAACACACGGTGACCTTACGAGTAGCAAATACACAGGAACTGCAGAGTAAGCATAACACAAGAAGAGAAAATAAAGAAAGACAAGATTACTCGTGCGTGACGGCATGCTTGGATGCTTTTGGTGTACGGCGCACGAGGATGACGTCACACAAGAACAGATTGCACCACGCTAGTAAGCACCAGGTAATATTGCATGCTGTTCTGCATTGCGTAAAACAGATCTTTTAGTGCAATAGAAAACGGGACACCCTGAGAGGAACTCACACAATCGCGTACTGTATTGAATGTTGTGCTGAAAATAGCACAGCTTCTGTGAAAAAAAGTTTTTGCTCACATTGGCTCAATGAAGTTGCTATATGTTCAGTCATTAGCTACATTAGAACATACCATAAATTATTACCAATAAAAAATTACCGGCATGCTAGCACATGCCATCAATGCCTATGAAGTCTCTTCGAATTCGTCTGGAAACTCCGCTGGCGGAGTAGACACCTGCATAATATTATGTATTTTGTCGTTTACTAGACGTCTTCTAGTGGAAGCACAAGTACATTTCACACAGAGAAACAGTAAGCTGAAATTCAAAATAATTTGTTTTTTTTCTCTAACACACTTCCTATCACGTCAAACCAGAAAATGATACAATGGAATGAAATTCTGTTTTGGGAATACTTCATTCTAAATATTTTGAGCCTAAATAAAGTAATTAAAAGAAACGCTATTTCGAAGACACAAACAGAAGCATTAATTTGTATTCGCTGGGTTGACTTGACTTCATACAGCACAAAACGATGACATCACCTAGTCAGTGCTCGATGACGAAAATGTCTATTTGATGTATCAAAACGAAGCTCAGGGACAAGCGAGCCTGCGGAAAAAAAAAGAACGCAGACGCGCCATCGGAGGTTTGTTGATATGTAACGGCGTCCTCTGCTGACACTTCGAGACACAATCGCGTCGACCACACCCGACGATGCAGAGTAGATATGCCACTCTCTGTAGTCGTTGCCACGCGCGCAGGAAAACTGAAATTTTTGTTCTTTCCACAATATTTCGCAAAACTATTCGTTTTGCGTAGCTTTGCCCAAATTACCGTTTTCTTTCCATGCAGAGCTTTCGCTCACGCACCACCCACAGCTCGAACACAGCGTAGGACGCCCTTTTATAACTTTAGTTACCTGAATCAAGTCAATTTTTAACAAAACTACATGCTTTCAGCACGCGTTTTCATTTTTACTGCACTATACATGGGCAATCTTGTATTGAATCCGGTAAAGCTTTGCTTCAGAAGGACGTCACAAGGCTCAGTACTATTCTCGACCCTCTTTGATCTTGTCATGATCAATCTGTCTGAAAGACTCTCCAAAGTCGATGGTATTATTCACACCATATATGCTGACGGCATCACCATATTATGTACCGGTGGCAGCGATGGACGAAGAAAGGCTGTGCTACAAGAAGCTATTGAGGTCACGGAAAAATACCTTAAACCGACTGGTCTTATATGCTCGCCGCAGATATTGGAACTGCTTCTGGACAGGCCCATGCGCAGGGGCCCCAAACCAAGAGGGCGGAGTTTATAAGAGGATACTGACGTCAATCTCAGAACAGGAGAGGGCAGCTTGATCCCTAGAGTGGACTCCCTCCGTGTTCTAGATATGACCATCCAGCCGAACGGTTCCAATAACCTCATGGTCATGGGTCTCGCCAGAAATATTGACAATGCCTTCAGACTAATGAGAACGATTGACAACAGGCAAGAGTAACTTGGTAAAGATAACCTCAAAAGATTGGTGCACGTTTTATCGGTGTGCCATTTCACCTACGTTGCAGCCATGCACAACTGGCAGTGGTTAGAGTGTGAAAAGCTCAACACGTTAATCAGAAAGTTCATCAAAAGGGCTCTCGAACTTTCCATGTACACAAGCACGGATAGACTGTCCCGCTTCAGCAAGCACAACGCGCTGGAAGAAATCGCAGAGGCACAGGAGAGGGCACAATTCGCCAGGCTGTACACCACGCATTCCGGTAGAAACATCCTGCAGGAGCTGGGGACTTCACCGATGAAAATCAAGTCTCCCTTCTGCAGCATTCCTCATTAACAACGAGCACAAATCACCGTTGTCCTCTTCCTGTGAAATGTCCACCCCGAACACAACGAGGGTACAAGATGAGCCAGGGCAAAGGCTTTACTACAAAGGTCTCAAGAACATGCCGGGGACTGCTCCTTCGTCGATGCGACCCGATATCGTGAAGGGAAGGGGTATGTGGCAGTGAGCATCAACCACTAGGGTGGTATCATTAACTTGAAAACAGCCCGGACGACGGTAGCTGAAATAGAAGAGTAAGTGGCAATCGCATTGGCCTTGCTGGACAGCAGGAACTTCAAAATTTACAGCGACTCGGGATCAGCGTTCTGAGCATTTGCCAAGAGAACAATATCAGAACTAGCTTTGCGAATTGTTCGGGACAAAGACATTGAGCCACATACACTCATTTGGTTCCCGGCTCATGAGGAACGCATTGAGGGAGCCCCGCCCAATCTCAACGAGTCAGCCCACATCGCTGTGAGAGTACTAGTAAACCGCGTAGCTATCGGGGGGCGCGGCACTGAAGTCTTGGAGAACCGCGACCCTCCAATCTTGTACAATGAATTGACAAAACATTTTTACATAGCGCTGAGACAATACCCTCCAAGCCACAGAAAACTAAGCACACCTCAAGGTCTGACACTTAGGCTTCTTAAGGTTGTGGCGTATGCTAATCACATGCTATTTAACAAAATTTATCCCGAAACACAGCCAACTAATACATGATCCTACTGCCACGATATAGCTCCCTTGGAAAATATGCTCTGGCGGTGCCCCACGTTACGCTGTTGGGGAACTCAAAACGCCGTTCAAATGGAAGGGTGCTTTTTCAAGCTATGAATTTGAGCAACAACTATGGGCCGTTCATCGGGCCCGTGGCGAAGCAGAGAGACTTGGTCTTTCTGTTCCGACGTGAGAGCGGCTCGCAAAGTGCTAAAGCACGTTTCCTGCAGAAGAAGTTTCCTGTTATTACACGAGGTGTCTCGACCAGATAAATTCATACAATCTCACATATAGTTTAAATGCGGTTCCCCAATCACTTTGTTTTCACTGGGGTGCTACAAACCACGTTAAAGAGCTCAGTTAATTTTAGTTATATAGAAATGATAAGTAATCCTTTGTCGAGCAACTTCAGCAAAATATTACTCAACAGCGTGCATTTCGCCATCTTCCGTTTCAGCTGCGTACTGTACTGAGCAGCCTAACCTATCAGAGGGGTTGGGAAGGATAGAAAATCAGACTGTATGGTGAGTGCGTCACCCTGTTTAGACTGTATGGTGAGTGCGTCACCCTGGTCACCCTGGTCTGCAGCAAATTAGGTGAGGTTGTTTCTCCCTTGAGACGTAGCGACGATGACTACTCTGGAGCAGCACCGGTGGGGCGAGCAAAGACGCAATTGCCAAGGCAGTGGTGCGTGCTCTTGCAAGGCGGGGGCCCATGCTTCCGAAAGATAAGTTTTAAAGATTATATGTCTTGATTGCGATTACTTGGTTATTTCAGTTACTTACAATAGTCTAGACCTTATGTACTTATTTTCATCCGGTTTAGAGCAATGTCGGCATTGTTATAGGACTCAATTGACCATTTATTAGCGAGCAAGGGATCCGCAGATGGACAAAAAGGCAGGGCGCTAAAGTGCTTCGCAATAAAAAAATTCACAGCATATTGTCACAGGGTCGTGACGTGGCTAAAGACAGGAGACTTCGTGTTGGAATTGAACTGTTTATTTGGGCGAACCTGTGCCCGGTAAACTGAAAGTCCAATTACAGCAGCAGTCTCGTACAGATAGCAGTCTCGGACTGATAGCGGCGAACGGAGCGTCGGCCTTCGATCAACAACTGACAAGCGGCGAAGCGCGTCGGCATTTATACTCTTGCCGTCGAATGTTCTAGCGTTATCGCTGGCGTTAGCGTAGGTTCCAGAACAATCTGTACCGTTCGCACAGTGGGCGTGATCTTATCGAAATGATCTACTACAGTCCGGAACCTTCTAGAAAACTGCAGGCGCGGTTTGCGCTGAGAATCATGCGGTGTTTTCGGACGATAACAAAAACTTCGGAAATGGAACGTGGCATTGCCCCCCTCTGAAAAAAAAGGCATCGTCCCGATGCTTTAACTAAAGATGAAAGTACAATAATAATGCAAGAAAGTACAATGAATAAATTACGATACAACAATAATACAAAAAACACTAGTTCAGTTTGTTAACGCGCATGAAATGGCTTGAGGCGCGCGACATGGACGACTTCAGGTCGCGATCGGCGTCGTTGAGAGTTCGTGATGCCGTCGGGGACAACCTCGTAATCAAGTGGGCCGAGCCGTCGAACCACCCTGTACGGTCCGAAATACCGTCGCAGAAGCTTTTCACTTAGTCCACGTCGGCGTATCGGCGTCCACACCCAAACACGTTCACCGGGCTGGTATTCCGCGAAGCGTCGTCGAAGGTTGTAACGGTGGCTGTCGGTCGTCTGTTGATTCTTGATACGGAGACGCGCAAGTTGTCGGGCTTCTTCGGCGCGTTGAAGGTACTCGCTCACATCGAGGTTTTCTTCGTCGGTGACGTTGGGTAACATGGCATCGAGCGTCGTTGCCGGGCTCCTTCCGTAGACCAATTTGTATGGAGATATCTGCGTCGTCTCCTGCACCGCCGTGTTGTATGCGAAGGTCACATACGGAAGAATGGCGTCCCACGTCTTGTGTTCGACATCGACGTACATTGACAGCATGTCGGCGATCGTCTTGTTAAGCCGCTCGGTGAGGCCGTTGGTCTGTGGGTGGTACGCTGTCGTCCGGCGGTGGTTTGTTTGGCTGTATGCCAAGATTGCTTGAGTTAAGTCGGCAGTGAATGCCGTTCCTCTGTCGGTGATAAGGACCTCTGGGGCGCCATGACGTAGGACGATATTTTCGACGAAGAATTTAGCTACCTCGGATGCACTGCCTTTTGGCAGGGCTTTTGTCTCGGCGTAGCGGGTGAGGTAGTCGGTAGCTACCACAATCCACTTGTTTCCGAAAGCCGACGTCGGGAACGGCCCCAGTAGGTCCATACCAATCTGCTGGAAAGGTCGGCAAGGTGGATCAAATGGCTGCAGAAGTCCCGCTGGCCTTGTCGGCGGTGTCTTGCGTCGCTGACAGTCCCGGCATGTTCGCACATAACGAGTGACGTCGGTGGTAAGACGTGGCCAGTAGTACCTTTCTTGTATCCTCGCGAGCGTGCGAGAAACACCGAGGTGCCCTGCCGTCGGATCGTCGTGAAGGGCCTGCAGGAGTTCTGGTCGCAGAGCTGAAGGCACCACAAGAAGGTACTTAGCTCGAAGCGGTGAAAAGTTTTTCTTTTGTAGAAGACCGTTTCGTAGCAAGAACGACGCAAGTGCGCGCTTGAATACCTTCGGGACTTCGGCGGTCCTGCCTTCGAGGTATTCTATTAGGGCCTTAAGTTCCGGGTCGGCCCTCTGTCGTTCAGCGAAGTCGTCGGTAGTTATCGTTCCTAAGAAGTGGTCGTCATCCGGGTCGTCGGGTAGCGGTTGGTCGACAGGCGCACGAGAGAGACAGTCGGCGTCGGAGTGTTTTTGCCGGACTTGTAAATGACAGTAATGTCATATTCTTGAAGTCTAAGGCTCCATCGTGCGAGGCGACCTGAGGGGTCCTTCAAGGTGGCTAGCCAACACAATGCGTGGTGGTCGCTCACAACTTTGAAGGGCCTGCCGTAGAGGTAGGGGCGAAATTTCGACGTAGCCCAGATGATGGCGAGGCACTCCTTTTCTGTTGTGGAATAATTTGCTTCTGCTTTGGATAGCGATCGGCTGGCGTAACTAATAACCCTTTCAAATCCGTCAGCCCGCTGCACAAGAACGGCGCCAAGACCTACGCTGCTTGCGTCAGTATGTATTTCTGTCTCGGCGAATTCGTCGAAATGGGCAAGTAACGGAGGCGTCTGGAGGCGATGTTTAAGCTCCTGGAAAGCGTGTTCCTGCGGCGTTTCCCACTTAAACTCCACGTCGGCCTTGGTAAGGTTAGTGAGAGGATCGGCGATGCGGGCGAAGTTTTTCACGAACCGCCTATAATAGGCACACAGGCCCAGAAATCGGCGCACGGCTTTCTTGTCAGTGGGCGGCGGGAAGTCGGCGATGGCGGCTGTTTTCGTTCATGTACCGGACGCCCCCGTCAAGCCGTGTACCCAGCACCTCCACCAGATGTCACAGGGTCGTGACGTGGCTGAAGACAGGAGACTTCGTGTTGGAATTGAACTGTTTATTTGGGCGAACCTGTGCCCGGTAAACTGAAAGTCCAATTACAGCAGCAGTCTCGCACAGATAGCAGTCTCGGACTGATAGCGGCGAACGGAGCGTCGGCCTTCGATCAACAACTGACAAGCGGCGAAGCGCGTCGGCATTTATACTCTTGCCGTCGAATGTTCTAGCGTTATCGCTGGCGTTAGCGTAGGTTCCAGAACAATCTGTACCGTTCGCACAGTGGGCGTGATCTTATCGAAATGATCTACTACAGTCCGGAACCTTCTAGAAAACTGCAGGCGCGGTTTGCGCTGAGAATCATGAGGTGTTTTCGGACGATAACAAAAACTTGGGAAATGGAACGTGGCAATATCCACGTAGTGAATGACGATCAGTGGGGCGAAGCGCAATCCGTCTGTCTGTTCGTCCGTCCGTCAACTGTTAGAAATCGTCAACTATACGAAAATAACTAACGCCATATAGTGATATAATTTCCAAGGACTTATACACACAACGCTATCTACTGAGCAATTCACAAACTGGAGGTGGCTACATCCTACTACAATTCATAAACTAGAAGTGGCTACACACTACTACTACTACTACTACTACTACTACTACTATTACTAATACAGAGGAGGGTACGGCCCACACCTTACGGAGCTTCGCCCCTAAAACACATTAGTGTTCGTTCGCACTCTCCAGACAATCGTGCTCTAACTTTGCTAAATTTCACGCGTAACATTGTCCTTCATGAAATAGTTAGTCGGATCCTCAGCTACCACACTTGCTTTCTTCACTGTTCGTACACATGCGTGTACGCGTACACTTTGACAATAGCGAGATCACGGTGCGAACATGAGTGTTGGGAGTGTAATACTCCAGATACTCGCTCGTGGTGAGGCGCTGCTATTCGTCCCATAGCCGCGCTTGCTCGAGTGTTCCGCCCACCCATCTATCAGCATTTAGAATGGTGGGGTGGAGGGGGTGGAGTGGTTCTTAGAATTGGAAATGAAAAGAAAATTCAACCCCCAACTGTCTGTAGCTAAGTGCGACCCCCCAGCAGTAGTTCACGGGGGAATAGAGATGAGGGTTATACCGTACTAGGCTTAGTGGAGAATGAAAAGGGGAGGAAGAGAGCGAGAGAAGAGACAGAAAAAAAAACAAAAAAAGGGGGGGGGAGGTGGGACTCACAGATGGTGTGTTCGCGGCTTAGACTCTTGCGTTGGGTGGGCACAACTACTGCGTGTGGCTAAGACTATCACCGCCTATTAACCTGAGCACACACGTTCACTGCATTTTTGCATCGACGTTATGCGATATAAATTCGCGCACACGAGCAGACTTTTATTTTATTCTAGATATGTCATGAATATTCCTACTGCACGTTCTCTGAGGCAACTATCGTCATCTTTGAAACAAGCGTTGCCGAAAAATGATGATATTTGAGATTTAACACCCTAAAACCACCGTAAGATTTTGATAGATGGCGTAGTAGAGCGCTCCGGAGATATCGATTATCTGCAATTGTTTAACCAGCACCTAAACCCTATAGAGGGTTTAGAGAAAGAGAGAAGGTTAAGTGGGCAGATGAGATTAAGAAGTTTGCGTGTATAAATTGGCAGCCGCAAGCACAGGACCGAGTTGTCTAGCGGAACATGGGAGATGCCTCTGTCCTGCAGTGGACTTAGTCAGGCTCATGATAGTGATGATGATGAAACCCTATATACACAAATGACTATTTTGCCTCAAACAAAAATACTGGCGCCACGACCGGTATTCAATGCCGCGACCTTGGGGTCAGTAATCGAACGTCATCAGGGCTATAGACAACCGTGGTATAGATAACCTTTGGCAGAAGAAGTTTCCTGTTATTACACGAAGTGTCTCGATCTCAGCAAGCAACTACACGTGCGGGCAAGGAGACGACCATCTCTGTGTTATCTAGGAGAATGTTTAATGGGACGCAGAACACGAAGCATCCGGGATGTTAAGCGTGCAAGTAACGTTTCATGAGCGCCTAACATTAAATCACAGCGACGTATCGCCACAAGGACTTCGTTGACAATGAAAGGCGGGTCCACGAAAAAAAGAAAAGCTACACGTGGTTAATCGAACTGAGAGTTATTGCTCGGGAACCCGGCGCCGATGACTCAGGCAAAACGATCATTTACAAATTAACTTTGTATGGGGAGGGAGAACGAAGAGAAGGAAATACTCCAAATGCTCTAATATTTCAAGTACCAGCATCGTGGGCGTAACACCGGCCTGCCCCAGGGTTTCCCATTGCGGTTTACTGGTGTCTTTGAAAGCACGCGAAATTCGGCGTTGTTCTTAGCTATGGAAAAGAGAAGGCGGGGTAGTTCCACCACTGGTGTGTTTGGGCTTTTCAAATTGGAAGGCGCGCGTGCCACACCTGAGCAGGCTGAGGGGATAGCATGCTGCTCACTCCTAAGTCAGACTTTGCCGTCATCCCTTCTCTTTATGACCCATTGCAGCACGTGCCACGGCTGGGGTGGTTGTAGCTGCGGTTGGTAAGACTGGGGACCACGTTTGTATAGGTGCGTAGATTGACAGCCATGCTATTATGTACCTAATACCACAGTTGCTGATTCTTGGTTATGTGGCATTTACAGCCTACTCGTTCTTCTATGAGACTCATTATGCACTTGTCTTCACACCAGTGCAGCCAGGCACTAGATCGTATGAGGTCGAATCGTCCCCGTGGTTTGAGAAGCAAGAGTACCCTCACTGAGCGAAGCGAATCTTTGTAACTGCACTTGACATGTTTTGATGATTCTAGAGTCAAGCAACCAACAAATAATAGGAATCCTGCACACCGCGGGGCGCGATGAATGCGGTGTCTTGAAGTACGGGAAAAGAGGGGGGGGGGGTCATCATCATCATCAGCCTGACTACGTCCACTGCAGGACAAAGGCCTCTCCCATGTTCCGCCAGTTAACGCGGTCCTGTGCTTGCTGCTGCCAATTTATACCCGCAAACTTCTTAATCTCATCTGCCCACCTAACCTTCGGTCTCCCCCTTACCCGCTTCCCTTCTCTGGGAATCCGGTTAGTTACCCTTAATGACCAGCGGTTATGCTGTCTACGCGCTACATGCCCGGCCCATGTCCATTTGCTCTTCTTTATTTCAGCTATGATATCCTTAACCCCGTTTGTTCCCTAATCCACTCTGCTCTCTTCTTGTCTCTTAAGGTTACACCTACCATTTTCCTTTCCATTGCTCGCTGCGTCGTCCTCAATTTAAGCTGAACCCTCTTTGTAAGTCTCCAGGTTTCTACTACCGTAGCTAAGTACCGGCAAGATACAGCTGTTATATACCTTCCTCTTGAGGGATAGTGGCAATCTACCTGTCATAATTTGAGAGTGCTTCCCGAATGTGCTCCACCCCATTCTTATTCTTCTAGTTACTTCAATCTCGTGGTTCGGCTCTGCGGTTATTACCTGCCCTAAGTAGGGGGGAGTAGTTGCCTGCAATAAAACACGTTAATCATGGCTTGATTTGAAGGAAACTCTTTTTGTCGCAGTAGTTAAGCTATCAAACTAGCAAGGGCTGTCTGTCTGTCTTGCCGCCTAAGTCTTGGTATGGACGTTGGTAGGAAGGTGCAAAGTGGGAACGTGTCCCTCTCAAGACAGGTCAGAACTTGCACCCCACGCACGCTAAACCAGCACTTCCCCAGTGATCCAGCCGTGATGGAACACGGATCCTTCCCTTGCACCTATATCAAATCCTGCCGACGCTTGTGCGTCTGGGTCCTCTCGCGACCACCTCCTACAGTTGGAATAGACCAAAATTAGTATGGGTAGGTAAGAAGGATCGAAGATTATGTCTTGCTGGTTATGACAACAATGATGGGAGCATAACAACACTTACGTTGTCAAACATTTATCTCCAGACTCGTGTTCCACATACCCACCTAACAGGCCAGCTCGCTGTTACGGGTTTGCGCCACATGGGTTTGACAATTTTTGTATACCCGGGAATGGCGAGAACAGACACTCGAAAACAAATTCCGAAACGTTAAGAAAATCTTACCTGGGCCGTGTTGACCCAATGAATGCAAGAAGTATCAGTGTACCATGGGAAATCAAACCCAAGTTTTTTGTGGGGAGAACAAACATTCTACCATGGAGCGACATCACATCTCAGAACCATTTAAGAGAAATAAAACTATGCAACGTTGATCAAACGGCACTTATTGTTATAATGCTGGGCTAGTTTCATAAGCTTCTATAAAGGTTGCATTGACACTGCCATAATACAGGGGTCACGTTGGATTAACGTCATTTGTATATCCACCATCCACTGAAGCTGGTGTACGTGGCACTAGCCAGGGCTACGGCCCTCAAACACAAGCACTGCATATGAGCTTACCGCGTCTGGGTTGGCAATAACTATGTTGCTGTGGTACCGTGACGCATTTGTAAACAACTGATTGTATAATACATGTCGACTGTTCAACATACGTCTCTGCGTACATTTTTACATATTTTTAGCTTGAATTCATAACGTATCTCTATATAAAATATTTACAGAATTACAGGACATCTACCTAACTACAGCATACTACGCATAACATTGATTCCTATAGTACGTCGGATCTGCCCAATTTTTTGTTAAAAGCTGTTTTCACAGCACAGCAACAACGCGAATTCATTAAATTCACTAGTGTACATGGCGACATTGGTGTACACACCGGTGTTCGTCAGAAAAGTCACGAACATAAGACGCTTACGTTCTTCGAAAAATTGGTATCGACGCAGCTGAAAAACCCTAATCACAAGTCTGTAGATATTTTAACAAGGCGTTTGCTGACACGGTGCATGGCGCCTTCAAATTTATATACCGAGAAGAACATGAAAGTATTTTCAATCTGCTGTCTTATTTCTCGAAAAATTCATATTTTTTACTGACCAAAGCAATAAAGTTCGTGTGAGCATTACGTGAATGCACATGCGTCCAAGCTTGACTGATATAGGGTGTCTAACGTCCGAAAACCAGCATATGATTAGGAGAGATGCGCATGCTTCTAGGCTAGAGTTACAATTGGTAATGCGTGTTTTGCTTCTTTATTGTTTGTTCCGGCATGCCTGAAAGGTATGTAACATCTTTTTCCAGCTTGCCAATAGCTTATCAGCTGTTAGCCCCACAGTTATTACATGTAAAGCCTCCACCACGCCAAACCGTCTGAGCTTTACAGAGGAATTCAATAAAAGAGTCTGGCCATAACAAGTGTCAATGATGATACATTCTCTCAGCCCTTATGCGAAGCATTCCTCGTTACCAGGCACCTTTGATAAGTCGCCCTTCGACTACAGGTAAATGCTGGCTTCCCGTGTTGCGCAAATGAAGACGTACTCCCGCAACTAGCGGTCTAAAGCTTCCACCCCGGAGAGAGCGTCTACAGCTTAGTTTCGACTGGCTTATAATATAGAACGGCGACAGTCAAAACTGTTATCCGAGACCAGGTAGGAGCGTAGGCCTAGCTATCAAAATCAGCGACAGTCCGGGCCGATCGTCTCGTGCTTAGCACTGACAATGTGTGTGCCGAGATTTGCATGACCCACTACAATCATCATTACATATTTCCCCCTCGCTGAAGATAATGCCAAGTAAGTGTTCTAAGGTGTCGTGAGCACAAGTGGTTCGTGATATGGTTTGAGGCGATTCACATGTACGATTTCGCGGCCTCGGCGACGCATGTCCACAGTGGCCGTGAGGGGTTCGATGAGGTAGTTAACAGCGGAAGTTTGTTCTATGACGCGATAAGGTCCATGGTACCTGCTGACAAACTTTGTAGAGGTACCAGGGGCAGCACTGGGGGGCACCCACAGCCAAACAAGAGAGTTGGGCGAAAATTGGTAGTTGGACCGTCCATCGTCGTGACGAAATTTCTGTAGCCCTTGTTCTTGGGTTGTAAGGGTGCGAGCTAATTGCCGACATTCTTCCGCATACCGCGCGGCTTCGGAAAGTGGTGTGCCTTCGGATGAGTCGGGTCGGTAGGGGAGAATGGTGTCAATTGGAGACGATGGTTCTCGACCATAAAGTAAAAAGAATGGAGAAAAGCCTGTCGTCGCTTGAGGTGCCGTGTTGTAAGCGTACGTTACGTAAGGAAGGATGAGATCCCAGTTGGTGTGGTCGGAGGCGACATACATTGAAAGCATGTCGCCAAGAGTACGGTTGAAACGCTCGGTCAAGCCATTTGTTTGTGGGCGATATGCGGTAGTACAGCGGTGAATTACATGGCATTCTGCAAGAAGTTCTCGAATAACATCCGCGAGAAAGACGCGGCCTCGGTCGCTCAAAAGTTCACGTGGAGCGCCATGACGCAGAACAAAACGTTGCAGCAGGAAAGACGCAACGTCACGTGCCGTCGCGGCTGGTAGAGCGGCCGTTTCTGCATATCTCGTGAGATGGTCGATCGCTACAATAATCCAGCGATTCCCAGCTGATGTATATGGTAGAGGACCATAAAGGTCTATTCCAACCCGGTCGAATGGTCGCACTGGGCACGGTAACGGCTGCATTGGTGCAGTAGGACGGCTAGGATCGTGCTTGCGGCGTTGGCACTCTGTGCAAGATCGAATGTACTTTTGAACGAATGTGTACATGCCGCGCCAATAAAACCGAAAACGTAGCCTGGCGTAGGTTTTAAACAAACCGGCGTGCGCACACTGCGGATCGGCATGGAAAGCAGCACATATGCTGGCGCGGAGATGCCTGGGTATGACGAGTAGCCATTTGCGACCGTCAGGGTGGTAGTTGCGGCGATAAAGTATTCCATCACGGATGGCGAAGTGAGAGGCTTGTCGGTGTAGCGCTCGAGATGGCGGGTGGGCGAGTGTTTCAGATAGGTAATCCATCAGAGACGCAATCCACGAATCTTTGCGCTGCTCCGCAGCCATGTTGATGGGTCCTGATAGTGGAAGGAAGTTGTCTTGGATGGAGACACTCGCAATATCAGTAGAAACAGGCGAACGCGAAAGAGCGTCGGCATCGGCGTGCTTCTGGCCTGAGCGATAAATGACGCGGATGTCGTACTCTTGGAGCCGTAAAGCCCATTGTGCCAAGCGTCCTGAGGGATCTTTGAGGGAGGATAACCAGCAGAGCGCGTGGTGGTCGGTAACAACATCGAAAGGGCGGCCGTACAGATAAGGCCGAAATTTCGTAATGGCCCAGATAATCGCTAGGCATTCTTTCTCAGTTACCGAATAATTTGCTTCTGTTCTTGTAAGAGTGCGGCTCGCGTACGCAACAACATATTCTCCCTGAAGTAGGTCTGTCAGAGGCGCCATGATCGAGGCGAAATCTCGGACGAAGCGGCGGAAGTATGAGCAAAGGCCAATGAAACTACGCAGCTGCTTGAGAGACGCGGGCCTCGGGAACTCGCGAACAGCACGTAGCTTAGCGGGGTCAGGAAGAACGCCATCCTTCGACACGACGTGTCCGAGAATGGTCAGCTTGCGCGCTCCAAAGTGACACTTCTTCAAGTTGAGTTGGAGGCCGGCTGCAGAGAGGCAGCGTAGAACCTGTTCCAAGCGACGAAGGTGCGTGGGAAAATCGGGTGAGAATACCACTACATCGTCTAAGTAGCACAAACACGTGTTCCATTTGAGGCCTCGTAGGATAGTGTCCATCATGCGCTCAAATGTTGCCGGCGCATTGCATAGCCCGAATGGCATCACGTTAAATTCGTATAAGCCGTCTGGTGTAACAAATGCAGTTTTTGGCCTATCATCCGGATTCATGGGCACTTGCCAGTACCCAGAGCGTAGATCAAGGGAGGAAAAGAACTCTGCGCCTTGTAAAGAGTCGAGGGCGTCATCAATTCGAGGCAAAGGATAAACATCCTTTCGTGTTATTTTGTTTAGGCGACGATAATCTACGCAAAAGCGTATCTTGCCATCCTTCTTTTTAACTAAAACAACCGGCGACGCCCAAGGACTGTTTGACAGTTGAACGACGCCTCGCTTTAGCATGTCACCTACTTGTTCATCGATGATACGGCGTTCAGTTGGCGAAACACGGTATGGTCGCTGCCGTAGTGGTGGGTGATTACCTGTGTCGATCTGGTGGCATACGGTAGATGTGCGACCTAAAGTAGCGCTGTGACTGTCAAAAGATTGTCGAAACTCGTCAAGGAGGCTCAAAAGCTCACACCTCTGTTGTGGGTTTAGGCCTTCGTCGATGACATGGTTGAAAATGTCGGTAGTGGGAGGGTCATTCACGGAACTACAGGAGAGGGCACTGACTTCCGATGATTCATCAGGAACGTCAAGTGTAGCGATGGTTTCGAATGATTCTATCGAACCAATACATTCGCCTCGAAGTAGCGTAATCGTGAATGGGAACGGATTCTTCACAGGCACGTTGGTCGCACCACCTTGAAGAGTAACGAGAGCGGTTGGGAGCGGTGATAGGTGGCGATGAACGAAAGCAGCGGAAGGCGTGAAGAATGCGGTAGCGTCGACGACGGTGGAACACGACACAGGTGCGAAGACAGTAGCGCGTGGAGGGATTGGGGTGTCGTCACTAATGACCAATTTCGCGTCGGAAGGGCGATCGTGCACTGGTAGCGCATCACCAAGGGGACAAAAGGCGTCTTCGGCACGGGCGCAATCAATGGGAGCTTGGTGATGGGAGAGAAAATCCCAACCTAAAATGATGTCATGAGAACAGTGCGGGAGTACTACGAACTGGACTGTGTAGGGCACTCCTTGAATTACAAGTCTGGCAGTACACGCGGCCACAGGCTGCACAGGCTGCGCAGTGGCAGTATGAAGACATGAACCCAAGTAAGGCGTTGTGACTTTTCGAATTGAACGGCAAACTTTTTCGGCGATGACAGAAATTGCGGCACCAGTATCAATAAGGGCAAGTACGGGTACACCTTCAAGAACGGCATTAATTACATTCGGCGGCGAACGAAGAGGGCTTGTGCTTTGCGACGAGGACGCAGTTCTTGCCTCGGGAACTGCGTCATTTAGTTTTCCGCGTCGATTGTAGGGGGGCGTCGGCGCATCGGGGAGGGCGAGCGTCGACGTGGAGAAGGAGATCGGCGATCAGGAGCTGGTCGGTGGCTTGGACGAGGAGCGTACAATTCGGGGTCTGGGGTGTATTGAGTGTACGTGTAATCGTTTTCGTATGGACGTAGGTTTTCACGTGAGTGGAGTGGACGGCGGCGGCACAGACGTGCGACGTGCCCAGGTAGACCACACGAAAAGCAGATCGGTCGGTTGTCGGCAGTGCGCCATGGATTAGGGACTCGGCGAAGTGGAGGTCGTGGCGGCAGGGCGGCATAAACAGGAGCAGGCTGTGGAGGCGGCGCTTGGAACGTCTGTGGTCGTGGTCGTGCTGCTGCTTCGGCGTACGTCAATGGTGCATTGACTGGTGGCACCAGCTGTGGAGGAAGGATCTCAGACACTTGATCTCGTATAATAGTCCGTAGAGTAGGGCTAAGCGGTGCACTGCGCTCCGGTGGGCCAGAGATGAGCGAGAGTTGGCGGGCAACTTCTTCGCGCACGAAATCTTTGATCTGCGAGAGGAGGACGGTGTCTTGCGAGGGAGTTAAGCCGGACATCGATTCCTGATGTGGGACAGCACGGCGGGTGACGAGACGTTGCCGGCGGAGCTCATCATAGCTTTGGCAGAGCTTGGTAACTTGGGCGACAGTAGCAGGGCTTTTCGAAATGAGCATCTGGAAAGCGTCCTCGTCAATACCCTTAAAAATATGCTTGATGCGGTCCACCTCTGTCATGTTCACATCGACGCGCTTGCACAAGTCAATGACGTCTTCTATATAACTTGTAAAGTTCTCACCAGGCAGTTGAGATCTCGACTGAAGGCGCTGCTCCGCACGAAGTTTGCGGACAGAAGGACGACCAAAGACTTCGCTGAACTTTGCTTTGAATGCTGTCCAGGTGGGAACGTCGGTCTCATGGTTCCGAAGCCATAAGTGGGCAATGCCACTGAGATAAATGCCGACAGTGGCCCGTCTCGTGGCTTCGTCCCATTTGTTCAAGACACTCACGAGTTCATAAGTAGCCAGCCAGTCGTCGACGTCGTGGTCGTCAGTGCCGCTGAATATGGGAGGATCCCGCTGACGGACCGCGCCGGAGCACACGATGGCCTGGGAAGCCATAGGAGGAGGGCTTGTGGCAGATGCAGTGGTCATGACAGCAGGTAGAGTCCGGCTTCGCAACTCCAGGATTGCAAGGAGACCCAGCAAACTCCACCAATTATAATATAGAACGGCGACAGTCAAAACTGTTATCCGAGACCAGGTAGGAGCGTAGGCCTAGCTATCAAAATCAGCGACAGTCCGGGCCGATCGTCTCGTGCTTAGCACTGACAATGTGTGTGCCGAGATTTGCATGACCCACTACAATCATCATTACAGGCTCTGCAATAACAAAAAAAAGACCCCGACGGCATAGGCTCACGCCGGGATCATAAACAGCAATCCTGGCAGTCGCAGTCAACATGAACGAAAACAAATCTATCAAAACCCGGCGAACGAACAAAAGAAAATGGAAGTAACGCAGACACCACTGCAGATCGAGTTGCTTCTTTTTCTGCACAGCGCTCTGGTGCTGGATGTTTTAGCTGGTTCTTTGTGAGCGAAGTAGCAGCAAAGCAATTAAATACCCAAATGCATCACATATCTATAAAAGGTGCACTGGTTTCCACTCGCTGGATTGGTCCCGATAGATGCCGGCACTGTTTATTTTGTGGATGCCCGCCTCACTGTATTGGGCAAATCACTCTTCTTCCGACAAAGCCTGCGTTGTGTATTGTGTGCAGCCTTCTTTGTGCGTTCGATTGCATCAGCACCGAGTTTCTGTCGGACATGTGACCAGTTGGATGGCTTTCGAAGCCATGATGAGACTAACCAGATCACGTAGATAACTGCAGAAAAAGGCCGACAAAACTACAAGAAAACCATGATTGTTTGCAACTTAGTAACATTTGATTATCGTTCAACACCACGCTTAGTGCGCCACGTTCCTTTTCTAATGGCATAGTTGTTGTGGGGAAGCCCTAACTATGTTTGCAATCGCAGTCTTATTATACCCTGTTGGAAGCAGCGCATGCTCATTTAGCACCCACTTTTTTTTCTTGTGGCAAGAAAATAAATAGAAGGAGCCTATGCATTTTGGTGTTTTTTTTTACGTGGGCATGTGATAACCTGGGTGCACCATTCTTTTGCATGTAGTGTTTATTGCAGCTTTCTCTTGGATTGCATTCGGATAAAACAAGTAAAAAGTAATTCCGGCTAAAGAATATGAATGCGAACCAAAATAATGGATGTGGCTCTTTTTGGTATAAAGATCGAAAAAAGACTATGTGATGTTAGATATCAAGACAAATAAAAACAGCAAGAAAAAGGTTTACAATCGTCATAACAAATTACAAGCTGATATGATGTGTCTCAAATACTACAATACAATTCGGAACCTACTTAAAGGTAATTAACGTACATAATGTTAATTAACGTAAATGTTCATTTTGGTTCACGCCAAGCTAAGGGGGCAACCACTAAAGCACCCAAACGTAAGTGGCTAGATAGATAGATAGATAGATAGATAGATAGATAGATAGATAGATAGATAGATAGATAGATAGATAGATAGATAGATAGATAGATAGATAGATACGCTCAAATTCGTCGAAGTTCGCTAAGAAATGCTTCGCATTTAAGAAGAGAAATATACAACGCTGTCTTTAATGGCTTCTGCATACATAGATGGGTTATGATGGCACAGATGGCGTGAGGAAGGCCGTTTCAGTCTTTTGCTGCTTTTACGAAAAAGGAGGCTTGGAATTCAGTGGTCCGGGTACGTGGTATTGTGACTTGTAACGAATGATCAGTGCAATGGGATATGTACAGAGGGGGCGTGGTATACGGTGGATGACTCAGTGAACTGAAATAAAACATATGAAGATAGAGGGTGGCACACTGTTTGCGTGAGGCAAATGTTTCTAGACCTGATGAGGTCTAGAAACCAGGCTCTTCAGGTCAGGAAATTAGGTTCTTCATAATAAGGACAGTTTCGGCAATTTGATATTGAACGCTTTTGGTTCATTTGGCAAAAAAAAAGAGAAGGCACAGTTTCATCTATCTTTCGAATGTGTTTTTGTTCAGGTAAACCACGCTGAACAGTATACAATGCAATCTAAGTGCATGTACCTCTGTGAATGTCCTGGAAACTATTCATTCCTCGCCTCAGTAAATTTTAACACGATAGCGTTCAGAAGTTTGTGCCGCAGAAGCTCGATTGTCGATGGCGGCTGCAGTGAGGTTGGTTTTGAGCGAACAAGCAGCGTTGGTCTTATGAAAATTTCCGGGCGTTGGTCCTAAGAGTCAATTCGAAGCATATGCTTTTAAAAATGGGAGCCAGAGGGCATTTGCACTTTAGTGCTTCTTGAGACAAACGCTGGTTCTCTGTCAAGAAGCGAAGGTATACGCTAGCGATTCGGAAGATGATTACCAGTGTGTGTGTGTGTGTGTGTGTGTGTGTGTGTGTGTGTGTTCGTGTGTGTGTGTGTGTGTTGCTATCGGGAACACTGTGAATTCACCGAATGTGTGAATGAAAACGTGCTGTCCTCCATTCTGTACACAGTCCGCAGTGCAATCTCTCCTTCTCCTTCTCTTTCTGCACAGTAATGCCCCTACACGAATGCCTCATTTGTGGCTCCTCGAGGCTTCTGCGACTATTCTACATATCATCCACACCTTTAGGCACCGTACACATACAACAGCGGTCCTTATTTGCACCGATTAATTGTGCTGTCGCTTGAGGTCATTTCCAATATTCATGGAATATGAGGTCATTTCCATCGTTCATGCATTCATCTAACATTATTGCCAGAAATTCATCCAGAAAGACAGAAAAAAATCTAGCAAGCAAAGTGACAATGATCAACCAAGTACTGGATAATATATTCCAACGCCTGATTGTTCTTCTGGTTGCGATGCGTTCATTGCAATTGAGCTCTTACCTTCTTCCTTCTCTTTCAGTCACCATCTGGCTCGAGTAAATCATGGCTAAGGCGGAGAAGAACAGCGTACACTGTTCGCGCTGGCGTTTAAACTGCTCCGCTTGTAGTTTGTAGCTGAAAATGAAAGTATAATACTGCTACTGCTATCACTATGTTACAAATCCAGTCACTCCCATACGCGTGGCGTAGATGGTTGTCGGTAGGTGCCATACGAATCAGTGACCCCTACTGTTATGAGCAGCAGTGCCAAGTAGTGAAGCATAGATTCTGTAACTTATTGTAAATGTGTTATAGGCTTCATGTTTTGCTACAATAGCATATGTGCAGTTACCTTCCCTCATTCCGCCTGGGTAAAGCAGTGGCTATGGTTCTCGGGTGCTAACCCGAACCTCACGAGCTTGATCTCGACCGCGGCGGTCGCATTTCGGTGGAGGATTAATGGTAGAGGCTCGTGTACTGTGCGCTGTGAGTGCACCATAAAGAACAACCGCGTCTTGAAATTTCCGACGCCCTCCACAACGACATCGTGCAAACAACTACATCGTGCTTTTGGGACATAAAACCCCAGATATTATTGTTGTAATAATGTCAATAACAATATACTATTATTATTATTATTATTATTATTATATTTATTATTATTATTATTATTATTATTATTATTATTATTATTATTATTATTATTATTATTATTATTATTATTATTATTATTATTATTATTATTATTATTATTATTATTATTATTATTATTATTATTATTATTATTATTGTTGTTGTTGTTGTTGTTGTTGTTGTTGTTATTATTATATCTCTTTAAAATTGGGGTGAGAACACCTTCAGTGCCTGAAATATGAAACGTAGCTTAGATGGCAGTATAGTAAGCGATTATCAAGGGCTTTACACCAACTAGATGGCTCTCGTTGGATCGGTGGTGATGTAGCCAATGTAAGCGGTAGGTGCCATTCCGGCCGTTGTGTCTTTCTGTGCTTCCCAGAAACACAGCGCGACGTTTTACGTTTCTTAGAAAACAGGTGTGGTAGAATGCTGCCACTTCCGTTTGAATGGCACCCATGAAAATATTGTCAATTGTCTATAGAGCTTCCGCAGGATCCTTTTTTTGCTACCGGCTGTTACGCGAGGTTTAACCGCGCTGAGGGGCTTCAATTTTCTTCCTAAAATTGCACGGAATACGATCATATTGGTTGATGAGAAACAGGTCCTTTTGATTGCAGCACCGCCTGCACTGCGCGACATATTGGCGCAATAAAAGCGTTCATTAATCACACCGTGGTGGCGACGGGCCTTTGTCTTGGCCTTCTCCCACTGTGTGATTCAAATATAATTATAAACAAATGGGATTTATACGTTTTTCTTCTCTTCCATTGTGATTGTCCTAATTCGACCGCACCGGCAGTCATAAAAGTTGCACAAGCTACGTGCTCACCGCTCTAGTTTTAGTTTAAGCACTCTTGTTTAATTTATACGATGTTAAGGATTGGTTGTGGCATGGTGCATGGGAAAGCCTGATATCTGCGAGTTTAAAAAATGAGTGTCTAACAACTTGCTTCATTTCGTGTCTTGTTCTCCATAGGACATTATGTCTTTTGTACCAGAGACAGCGCCATTCTTCTTGGACCATGGTTTCCTCCAGCCTATATACCTTTTGGACATGATCGGTTTTCTGTGTATATGCCAATTTTCTTGTTTCATGGGAAGAAAGCGCATCCACCTTTAAGCAGGATTAGAGGGAAATCCGTAGTGGCAAATTGAGCGCCCGCGCACAAGATTTGTTCGCTTGCAGTGCGAAATCGTCTCAATCTGTTTCACTTGTTTTCCTTGTTTCAATCAAAGGTAGCCGAAGAGAAAAGTTGGTTGGCTTGGTATTCATTTGCCGGCCATAGCGTTGCAAATAGTCAAGTAGATTCTCCGTGAGTGGTCACAACAAGGCCAGACTCTGGGCTGAAACGTCGAAAAAACCACGTTGTGACCTGACCGCTCATGGAGGATCTACTTGACTATATATATATATATATATATATATATATATATATATATATATATATATATATATATATATATATATATATATATATATATATATATATATATATATATATATATATCTATATATGTATATATATATATATATAGTGTGTGTGTGTGTATTTATATATGTATATATTGCCACAGGGTGCTCACTATTTGAACCAACACAACCGACAACGCACAGTTCCGGCGGAACGCACTTGCCGTCCATCCCCTGTAAATAAACCTCTATTCAACATCGTTTACAAGACGCATAACAGAGTGGTGGAGGTGCTGGGTAGCCCGATTCTCTGACAGGGGAATTTTCATTCCTTCGTGCTCTTCAGAGTCGTTGCCTTGCGGGACTACCACGGACATCAACAGAAGAGATGCCTCTGCAATCCGATGTCCCGAGGAAGGTGGCTTCTTCTCTTCCTTACAAGGAGCCGCCGAGGTTTTGCAGGACTGGTGAGGAGGACGTGGACGAGTGGTTGAAGCAGTAAAAGTGGGTGAGCAAACTTAACGGCTGGGACGCCGCCGCTCAGCTATCGTACGTCGTGTTCACACTCACCTGCCCTCCCGTGGGATGACAACCACAATAATGCGCTCACCACTTGGGAAACGCTCGTAGACGAATTGAAGAAGTGCTTCGAAGACATATCATCATCAGGTTTGCCAGCATCATGGTTGGATCCCACCTGTTGTTTTCACTCACGAGCTCGTAGAGTTGAAGCCACTCATCGACGTCTTTACTGTCAGTGCCCGAAAAGCTGCCAGGATCGTGGGTTGGAGTGGTCACAATGACCACAGGTGAGGTGGGCGCTGTTTATGCGCGAGGCATGACTTTTGGCGCAGCACTCATTCAGTAGACATGTTAGAAGCGGCAACTTGGCGTCCGCTGCGAAGCTTCGTCTTGCTTTGCAACCCAGTACGTTCCACCGAAATGTTACGGGAGGGCACACCGTGAAACGAGGTGGCAGTTGTAGTATATTTTCACGAAGCCAAGCCTAAACCGACATGGCAAGTGAGAGCGTGCCCCACATCCCAGAATCACGTCGTCTTTCTGACTGTCTGTCTTACTTCTTCAGCGTGATGTAGTTTTGTAACAATATTAGAGTGGAAAGTCTACGTTGCTTACAAGATAAAAACGTAACAATGAATGCATAGTACAGACCCATTGTAATGGTAAGCGCAAAGCAGGATCACTGGACGTGTAACGTATGAGTATAGTTTCACGAGGCGATTTTCATAGAATTGAAGCCTTGTCTTCTTTTGCTTTTGAATTATCTTTGCTGAAAGTTTCCTCCTAACGCGTGTGAGATTACGCTCTTTTTGTGTTTTGTGTGGGCAATCTAAAAAATTCTAGAAATGACTTAACAGTCCCTCGTCACCCACGTCGCCTCATCTAGGTTTTAGAGAAATAATCGTTATGTTCCCGTGAACAACATCCGCGGGTTGTTCACGGGAACGGTGGAGCACAGCATGGCACTACCACACCCCTAAGCAGCACGTGGGATCAGAAGATCGTGGCAATGAGGCAATTCAGTGAGTCAACAGAGGGTTAAAAATATAGCTGCCAGCGTTTCATATACTTTGATTCACATTGCTTGCTTCATTCATTCGACTACATTCATTATGTATGTAAAATTAATGCACTTGTACGTTCAACTAAAGATGAAAAGCAACATTCCCACGGGAAACTGCGTAGTGTTAATTATTTTCACCTTTGTTGGACTCCTTCTTTGACATCTGCATCTTGAGAACTTTCGGGTTTCGATGAAGAAAGTGTCAAACGCTATCAATTAATCGATGGATGAAATAACTTTATTATTGTGCAATATACAGTGTAGTTTTTAATCCGTGGGCCCTGTACTTGTATACTAATTTCTATTTATTGTTGTATTGTTGTGACACCTGCCCCTATAAGGTGAATGTAAGCTGAATACACGTGAATAAATGGCACTGAACATCGCTAAAAGAGAGGGGCTGCGTAAAAGTGCAGTAGAGGAAGGTCGGTTGCCCAGTGGTCCTCTCTACTTCCTGACTCCGGAGATTGTTCAATAAAAAACAGCACGTGAAGTTGTAGACTTCCTAAAACGTGACGAATTTGGCAGGTAATATACGTGGAATGCGCTTTATTAGCATGTACTCACAGTTATAACTCAGAAATAAGCAGCTGCTCTTTAGCAGATGAACTCCACATTTGCACAAAGAAGGTACCACGATTGATATAAACACTATCAAACATTTCACAAAAGAACAAGTTGCTCCCCCATCACACTCTAGATGGTTTATCGCAAGAACACTTAAAAAACACCAAAACAAGTGTAAATAATGCGAAAGACGCATCACAGGGTGAGGAAAAGTCAGCTGTTGGCATATTCAGCCCGAACTTGTATTGGTCCTATTCGCTCCGACCACCTGATTTCAGACCCGTTTTTGTGGCTGAGTTTCTCGCAGTGGTACTGGCCCTACGAAAATAAACGCGCAAATGTCATCGGCTTTTATAATTACAAATTCTATGTCTCTTTGCGCTTCACTTTCGGTTGGTGCTCAATCGCACATAATAAAGACGTTTCGTGCATTAACACCCCACCCCCCATTTGAGAAAACTTAGTTTAGTTTCGGTGCGGGGCCATAACAGGTTGCTCTTAAACCTAATGGCTTATTCTTTAGGGAAGACAGCAATAAGTGGGCCAATTTTACCGTGTTTTCTCTCGCCCACTTATGTAACGGCTGTGTGATTTCACAGGCGTAACATTATGGAAAGCTCCACTGGTACATCACTCACAAATTCGACTGATTATCCAAACCTATTTTATCCCTGGTGCCGATCCTCTTGCGACACACGTAAACTAGAAGTCGCAATTACCAGGCTACGCTGTAGGGTGCCCTAAATAAATTTCTACCAACACAGGCCTGGTCAGGCTCTTTCTCCAATGTGCGCTTTCTGTGGTGAGCCAAAAACTATGGATCATTACTTTTGACATGTAGGCAATTTACTACAGCTCGTAGGTCCAAGTTAGAAAATAATTTACATGCTTTTGGAATGAATTTATCCAAGCTAGTGATCCTGTCCTTTGGAGCCTCTATTTTTGCGTTTGTCAGTGCGAAAGTTTCCGTGGCATCGCGAAATTATCTCAATGAAACGAAAAGACTAGCAAACTAATAATATTCATCTGTGTCTACATACGCATAATTTCTCCCTTTTATTTTTTTATAGCTAGGTTCAGACCTAGGTGATTATCTATTACTAATACAAAAACTTCATAGAAACTACGGATCAGTGATCATCGAAATTTCATTTTAAAAGTTGTAACATTTCAATTTGTAAGTTCATTACTCTAAAGTAGAATAATACTTTATAGGACCACTCAATTATTCGCCGATCCTTCACAGTGGGTGTGAGCCGTAAGTGAAGGCCAACAGGAACAAGAACAAGTACTTTCACTGACAATAAGCTGAATTCCACACGACGCTTTCAATTTTTAGGCTCTGTTGACTGCATGGGTTACGACAAGTGATCGCACTATGCTTCAGTATCTGATACGTGAACCATTTTGAACATGTTCATTGGCTTACAGCACGCTATGTTTTGCTTGCACAAACGCCGCATAAGTGTTTTGTTATGAACGTTAGTTGTACAAATGCTAAAAAAAGACGTTCGGAATAGCATTACTGTGTTAGAGCTCTAACGCTTGAGCTTATAAATTGTCCTAGCATTTATAAACTTTTTTCAGTTTTTCTCATTTTTGCTATTATGCGTGAAATGAAAGTTTTTCTAGCTCTACAGTAAATTTCGTCAATCAATTGTATGAGCTGGCATTCAGATGCATAGGCTGGAATCAATCTTTTGTGATATTTTATGAGAAACAACAAAATACAGATCACGATATCTATATGTTTACATCTTTTCGTGCAAAGTTCAAAATAGTAAAATAAAATGAAAAACTGTATTAAACCCCACATTGAAAATAATAAAGCACACACTTGCTCACGCACTACCATGAGGAAACACTAAAACGCATGAGCACACAGAAATTCGAAATGGCAAGAAAAAAATTAAAAATCAATGAGGGTGCATCGCTTCCAAATATGAAGGCTTAAGTACCATTTGGAGCATATTTAAGGCTTCACCATGGAAAATAGGCTATTAGAAAGAAAGCATGGTATACTAAACATGGTATTTAGGAATAAGAATATGATAATGAGTGCCAAACAATCATGGTCTGCTTCAATCTTTTTCTCTTACTTTTTCAGCCGCTACATCTATATGATCTGAATATTCCCACGGTGGCATTGAAACTCATCCACCTGGTGACGTATCGAACTGGGACTCTGTTCTGATGCCCTCGGATTCACGGTGAAAGCTGTTCAAAATACACAACGCAGGCTCCATCGGAAGAAGAACGATTCGCCCAATAAAGCGAGACAGGCCTCCACAAAAGTAGACTGTGCAGGCATCTATCGGAAGCGATCCACCGAGTGGAAACCACTCCAGCCTTTATACGCCTACTGCGAGTTCAGTACTATGTATTTATTTGCTGCTCCATCGCCAACAAAGAAGCAGCGATGCAGTACCACGGCGTTGCGGGGGAAAAGAAGCAATGCCATCTGCAGGAGTGGTTGCATTTTTTTCAATTTTCTTTCGTTTGTTCGCCAGGTTTTGTTAGATCTGTTTTTGTTTACGTGGGCTGTGACTCTGAGGATTTCTGTTTAGGATCCCGGCGTCGCCGAATGGAATCTGTACCTTGTTTGCATGGGCGCCCGCTTCTTGATATTGCGAAGCCACCAGCATTACATGTTTTAGTCGCTGTCCCAAGGAATGAACCTTCAGGCCGCTAGTCTGTATCATATGTCTTCATTTGCGGAGCACGAGAAGCGAACATTTACCTGTAGATGAAAAGCTACTGATCAAAGGTGCCTAGTAACGAAGAATGTTCCGCATAAGTGATGAGAGGGCCTATGATTGATGATACTCGTTATGGTACGAGTCTTTTAATGACTCACCTGGAGAAATGCTGAAGGTATGGAGGGGGTTTTACAAGTAATAACACAGAGCTAAAAGCCACTGAGCTACAAGCTGTCTGAAAAAAAAATTGTTCGGCATGTAGGTGTGCCTGAATAACCAAGAATAAAAGAATAAAGCTGATTAACAACTGCAACTGTAGGCCAGAAACATCAGCATTTGCATATTTCTCAGACGATGTGGATTGTTTAGTGTGAAATAAGACCAAATATTGAATTGATTTTCATGTTCTTGTAAACAGTATAAAGTCGCAGGTTCCATGTGTGGTGGCAATCAATGTCACACAGATGTGTCTGCAGGTGAATGTGATTATGTCGCGTTATCTGCGTTGATGTCATTTTTTTACCTTCTCCCGAGGGTTGGGAGGCAGATTGAAGGCATCGTGTAACGGATGGAGGAGAGCCTGTAGGTTACTTTATATACAGACGCGAATTTCGCACGCACGCGTAAGCACAAACGAGGAGTAGTCAATGCTCCGGCGTTGTGATACCTTTCTTAAAAATTGTTTTTTGGCAGGGTCTAGTGAGGCCTAACTATGGCCGCTGACATGCATTCTTGGGACCGTATTCAAAAGCACTCCCACTTACCCGTAACTTCTGCCCCTGTTTTCGCACGAAGGGAGCATTCAGGTGATCCTGCTTTAGTTGTTATGTGTGCTGTGTTGAAATATAGGGGCGCGATAAAAGGCGGCTGTTAATGATGTTGATGACCAATTGTTGCCGAGCTGTTTCTTAGCGATGAACAGCATTACAATACCCAATGTTTCTGCAATACTTGCTCGTATAAGTCTGGCTCGGTCTTATAAAAACGCAACCTGTGCACATATACAAAGCTGCATACCTAAATAGTGGGAAATAAGAGTGCTGTTGACGCTCATAAGTATTGAATGAGCATTTTTTTTATCTGGCAAATATAAAGCTCACAACTATTAGGCAAATCACAATGCATACCTCAGGGTACGTCAACATGCAGGTTTCACAAAACGTCATCTTATACACATGTGGCTCATTCGAATTCTGGCTAATAAAAGGCTACTGTCATGATGAGGATGAAGTTAGCCTCTGGTCTCTGTTAAGAGAAGTAGCTATGGAACACCTGTTCTCAACGTATATAACATAGCGTACTTCATGATGTCGCACTAGGCAGCGTCAACGCAACGTGTGCGCCTAGGCACACAGATCCAAATAAATAGAAAGCCGCTGCTTAGCAAAATGATGACACCCGCCATGGTGGTCTAGGTGCTTAGGCACGTGGCGGTTCACCCGCAGGTCCCGCATCAAGCTCCGGCTACGGAGGCCGAATTTTCGATGAAGGCGAAAGTGCTTGAGACCCGTGTGCTTAAATTTAGGCGCTTGTTAAAGAAACTCAGGTGGTCGAAATTTCCGGACTCCTTCACGGCGGCATCCCTCATAATCACATTGCGGTGTTGGGACGTTGAATCCAAACAATTTGTATAATAAATATGTTGGTGATGAATCGTCCCACGTATCGTATCACGTGAATGTAAAACATTCACCCTATGGCGCACTAAGAAATTTTTATGAGATAGTATACTCTTTAGCTTTACTTCTCGGAATGGTTAATTTAACATATAATAAAAAAGGTGCTATCCACATGCGCGGAGTGCACGCTTTGGTGCTATTAAAACGTGCCGATGTTAACAACAGGTGGTGACCATGATGATTTATAGCGCTTGATGGGATGCAATGAAGGGAGAACTTGCCGTAGCTATCATTTTGGTAGGATCAGTAGTTCAGATTATTCTCTATCACCAGAGACGTGCAATGAAGGGAGCTAGGAGCCGTCCTGTCCAGGATACACGCCAAAGGTTTGCCAGAGTTTCTCTGCATTCACTTCTGGCTGAGTGGGAACTTCCAGTCAAGGAGAGGCAATGGTGACTTTCTCATTGGAATATAGGCACTACGGGAAGTGTTTGCCAGAATTCAACGTTGTCAAGTTGTAATAATCAAAATTGGTGCCCAACCTCCCTCTCTTTCCTCATACGCATGCACACACATACACAAAAATACATACGAAGACAGCTCAATTGTACTGAACATTGTACTGGATAATGTGTGAAGATACATGCCAAAAGTTCGGACGTCAGATTTCTTTAAGCCAGAAACAGTGGACTTTGCATCCTACACAAATAAGTGCACCGTACCCAACATTCGCGAAGCCCAACCGCTACCCCCTGCTATACAAGCTGTAGCACCTCAGAACATTTTTAGTACTGCGACGCAAGCTTAAAGGAGCGCATCCGTTCTTATCTACTAAGCTTTTTAATGCCGTTTGGCAAGAAAATTGTTACATATGTGTTACGTGGAAATTCAGGAATGACGAAACAACAAGAGAGATGGAAGGGAGGTTAACCAGGCACATGCTCGGTTTGGAACCCTATGCTGGGTGAATGGGAAACTTGTGTAGAAATATAAGAGAAAACGAAAAAGAAGAGAAAGAGACTCAAAGTTTCAGAGTTTCACAGTGCATAGCACTTGCTAAGCACTGTGAATAATAATAATAATAATAATAATAATAATAATAATAATAATAATAATAATAATATAGTAATAATATATTAGTCTTCACCGCCCGAAGACCACCATATGAATATGAGAGACTTCGTAGTAGGGGATCCAGAAATTATTACCACTTGGGGCTCTTTAACGTCCACGCCAGTCTAAGCACACGGGCCTCATTCATTTGCCCCTCCACCAAAGATACGTCCCCTACGGCCTGGTTTCGATCTCGCGATCTTCGGGTCAGTAGCAGAGTGCCTTCGTCTCTTGACCACTGTGGCGGGTAACGCGTGAAACATGGTGAAATTGTACGGAAGCTAATGCATTTGTATCGTTGCTTCGTCTGTGTTCACCCACAAAAATCCTATGCCATTCCCTATGTTGCCAAATTGTGTCCTGTCTTCCATGTCGCTTATAACATTTATCCCAGGAGATATAATATCTGTCATTGAAAAAAAATGAAACTGTGTTCTTCCGCTGGTGTGGACGGAATTAATTCCAAAATTCTTAAGAAGACTAAATACATTTCCGCAGTGACTATGTTGCGGATATTCTCAAAGTCCCTTCTCACCAACCACTTACCAGCCGACGTGAGGGTGGAGAAGGTCAATCTAATTTTCAAATCGAGAAACAAAGACAGCCCACTGAACTATCGCCCCATTTCTTTAACAATCATAGCCTGTAAAATCATTGAACACGTCATTTTTTTCCCAAATCATTCATTTTCTTGCCGAGAATTTCTTCCACCTCGAAGAGCATGAGTTTCATAAAAGTTACTCTTGCGAAACCCCATTAGCCCTTTTTGTTCAGAATTTACATGCCAATCTTGACGCTAATCTGCATAAGGACGCAATCTTATTAGATTTTTCTCAAGCGTTCGACACGGTGCCTGATAGGTGGTTCCTAATGAAACCTAGATCTCTGAATATACATCCTGACATAGTAAATTGTATTCAGGAATTTCTAACTAACTGCTGGCAATTCGCCTCCATCGATGAAGTACACTCTAGTCCCGTTTCAGTAGTGTCATGTGTCCTCCAAGGCTCCGTTTTCAGACCCTCTCTCTTCCTCATTTACATAAACGATCTAGCTTCATGTGTCTCTTCCTGTATCCTTTTGTTCACCAACGACTGCTAATATACCACCCGATCACCAATCCCACCCGTCAAACTGGTGTCCAAGATGATTTAAACCACATTCCGGAATGGTGTGACCTGTGGCTGATGAAACTTAATCCCAACAAATGCAAGACCGTTTCCTTTCACCGCCGCCACAGCCCTTTGATGTTCCTTTCTGTAATTGCTAGCTTTACCCTCGAACACGTGCAGTCATAAAACTATCTCGGTGTCACGAAATGTATTGACATGAACTGGCGCGTGCACATTACTTATATGATATCATCAGAAAACCAATTCCTGGGTTTCCTGAAACGTCACCTCCGGCACGCACCTAGAAATGTCAAGCTACAGGCCCGCAAATCTTATCCTATTGAAATCAGAGTACGCATCTGTAGCCTGGAGTCCCCACCAAGCCTATCTGATCAACTCACTCGAGGAATTTCAAACCTGTGTCATCAGGTTCATTCATTCCTCGTACTCATTGAACACCACTGTATCATCGCTAAAAAACGGCTATTTCAAGCCATGACATTTGTCGCCGCATCTCTAGTCAGCCTTTCTCATAAGTTCGTTCACAGCACGCTTCGTCATCTATACATTGTTCCACCGACCTGCATATCTATCCGCACTTGTCATTCACATCTAGTTGCCCGGGCATGAATTAAGACAACCACCTTTTCTATGTGCTTCTGTGTACGGACAGAAAAAGACTGGAATGACTTTCCCCATGATATTGTCACCACTGAATTCCGATCATCATTTTTGATTGATCATGCAACCAATATTCAAGATAATACCTTGTGACAATAAATACTTTTCATATATTATCCCATCTCTTATGTAGGGGTACCTATAGAAAATAAGGTTATGATACATTATGTAATAAATTTAAATAAAAAGTACGATGGGCACATCCGACGTAACTTGGCAATCGATGTTATGCGTAGAATGCCTACGGGAGGTGACTTTGATGTAATCCTTTTATTAAGCGCAATGTTCACAAACGACGCAACAGAAGCGTACAAATGTACGCACAGGCGTACGTTGAACCGTCGCATATATTTTACATATTGAGTCTTTTACACTTGCGCAACAAAACCAACAGCAACATGGGCATTACCGACACCAGGTGTGGTAAGCTGATATGTAGCGCTTGTGCTTGCGAGAATGCTTGCCCAAACTAGGGCTATGTAGACCAACTTTATGCCTGGAGCTAAATTATATAATTGACGTTAACCTGACCTCATGCCTTTATCATAGGAGTACCTATGTATTGTTTACAGAATTAGGCAGCATTGTAATCAGCATTGCAACTGCCTTTTTTGCAACAATTATTCATACCAACTTCAAAACTACCATTCAAACATGGTGTTTTGTTAATCTGTATTCTTAGACTTTGCATTATTGCACAGTTGAATATATAACGTCACGGTGTTTTGAGGTATGCGAAGAGATCATGTAGGTTGAAGATGAAACTGTTTATTCTGCTGAACCTGTGACCGGTCAACAAAAAGTGAGGAGAAAGCGACATACACAGCACTGATAGCGGTCAATGGAGCGTCGGACGTTCATCAAATGACAAGGGGCGAAACGCGGCGGAATTTAGACCTGTGACGTCGAATATTCTAGCTTTATCAGTGGTGTTCATGCAAGCTCTGGAATAAGCTCGAGTGTTCGCATATTGCGGAAAATATTAACAGACGATCTGCCATGATCGTGGACCTCTTTGAAGAATTAGGCGCACTTTCGGCTGAGCATTCCTGACACTGGCTTCGTGGGTGAAAGCCAAATGAAACAAAAGTGAAAATGAGAAACGCACGTGGTAATATGTTAACTACTCCTTTTTTTACTGCCTTCGGGATTTCAAAGTATATGTGATTGATTGATTTGTGGGGTTTAACGTCCCAAAACCACTACTTGAATATGAGAGACGCCGTAGTGGAGGGCTCCGGAAATTTGACTACCTGGGGTTCTTTAACGTGCACCCAAATCTGAGCACACGGGCCTACAACATTTCCGCCTCCATCAGAAATGCAGCAGCCGCAGCCAGGATTCGACCCCGCGACTTGTGGGTCAGCAGCCGAGTGCCTTGGCCACTAGACCACCGCGGCGGGGCACTTCTAAGCCTCATCCTTTTAATCCCTCTTTACCCCATCTCTCGTGAGATACTGTTGAGGTGTCCTCCCTCTGAGAGACGGTTACGGGACCTACTTTCATCGCCTTTTTCACTCATTTGGGAATCACTTCCAATCGCACCTTCATGCAGTTGACGGCTTTGTTGTCAGAGGTCATCATGTGCACATGACCCCTTTGTACAAATGTCAGCGTGTACCCTCAATCGAAGTTCGGCATTCGATTATGTACTTGGAGCACCCTCACTTGTTTTCTTGGTTCGCTACAGTGCAGTGATAAGATTATCGTTTTTCCATGAAGGCAGCTGCCCCCTTCCCGTATTTCGTGGTAGTGTATGCCTCGCAACACGTGGTGTACAGCACTTCTATTGAATTATTGTTGGTTGGTTGTCTCTACAATCGCGAAGCATGGCAACGACGGTCAGGAAGATTCGCTCCCTTCAAATAAAACGCTTCCGCTTCTGGAACTACTGCGGTGATTAGACATCGTACGACCCAGTGCCTGGTTACAGCGGTGGGAAGACGTACGCATAATGAAGCTCACAAAACAACGAACAGTCTAAACTGTAAGACACCCAAGTGGCAGCCATTTTGCTCTATTAAGTACACTATAGTACAGCTATCACTCTACACACCTACACAAACGCGGTCGGCAGCCTTACCCGCTGCAGCTCTACACTATAAGGCAAAATTACCCGAAAAAGAGTAACGGAGCCCAATAGGCGCGCGCGATGAACGGATAGACCGTTGAGAAGAAACCACAATGGGAAGCGTGCGGCGTGAAACCACTTACTCTCCACTAGAGATGAACCGCTCGGGCATTGCAGGCAGCGCGAAAAGCGTTGCCAAGGTGCCCAGCCCTCCTCTTCCCTTCTCCTCCTCTGCTGGCTCAGTCTTTCCCGGTATTTTGACGGCGACGGTTGGCGTGTTGCGTCGCGCTCGGAGTGCTCGACACGGCCGCCTGCATTAGACGATCTAAGAATTACGACGTGGTGCTTGTGTGTACGCTTGGATGAGCGTGGGCTGTTGCTTTAGCGTTTCGCTGCACCCATGAAGTCTGGAGCAAGACTCGACAGGTCACTGTATATCTCTGGCTCCAAGATAGTCACGACCAACACACGACAGCAACAGTTGGGAAGGCCAATACGGCGGCCGAAAAAACAACAGGCCTATCGGATTTTTTTTATTTATTGATACTGCGATCTTTTACAAGATCATAGCAGGGGTGGTACAAAACATAAACACAAACATCAGTGGAAACAGGCAAACAAACAATCAAAAACAATTGTAATACAAACTTATGTAACTGATAGCTACAGTGATTCTTCGAGACAAGAGAATCAACAAAAAGCAAGGTACAAACATAGATAACAATCATTTCTGTAGTGACTCTTCAAATGCAGACAATGTATTTAGGGTAACAACATCGTTATGTAGACTGTTCCAATCCACGATAGTCCTCGGAAAAAAAGAATATTTGAAACAATTTGTTCGTTGCATCAATAGAGAGATAGTAAGATTGTGTCTCTGTCTTGTTCCGTAACCCGATGAAAAGTGAACGATATGTGATGTGTCAACTGCATAGTGACCTTTTATTAACTGGAAAAGAAATTTTAAGCGCAATATTCGATTTTGGTCCGGAATGTTTGGAAATTTGCTTTCCAAGAGAAGTTTTGTAATTGAAGTGGGACCGTACGAGTTATAAATGAACCTAACAACCTTTTTTTGCACCCTTTCAAGTTTTTGGATATCAGTCTGAGTGAACGGGTCCCATATGACCACAGCATACTCCAGTATAGGACGGATAATGGCATTGTAAGCGAGGAGACGAATACTTGGTGTGGTTGATCTTAAAGAACGCCTTAGGAAAAAAAGTTTACGGAGAGATTTAGCTACTACAAAATCTATGTGCTTTGACCAGGATAGATTTTTTGTAATCCAGAGACCAAGGTACTTGTATTGAGTTACTTCTGACAGAATTGTATTGTTGGTGGAGTACTGAAACAAAAGAGGTTCTTTTTTAAGGGTAATTCTCATAAAAACTGTTTTAGCGAAATTAACAGGCATCTGCCATTTGTCACACCACGAAATTACTTTTAGAAAGTTCCGATTTAGTTTAATTTGATCGTCAACTGAGGTGATCTTTTCATATAAGACACAGTCGTCGGCGTACAACCTAATGTGAACAGAAAGGTCAGTGACAATATCATTTATATATAACAGAAAAAAAGAGGCCCAAGGACGGATCCTTGAGGAACGCCTGAGTTTACAGGAGCTTGTTTAGAAGATGTATTTTTTACCGTAACAAATTGACGCCTGTTTGTTAGATATGCTGTTATCCAGTCAAGGATCTTTTTGTTTTGTAGAATACAAGTCATTTGTGAAGTAATTTAGCATGCGAAACTTTATCGAAGGCTTTTTGAAAATCCATAAATATGGCATATGTCTGCTTCCCTTCGGTAATTACTTGAGCAAAGTCATGCGTAATTTCCACTAATTGAGTATTCGTTGAAAAGCCCCACCTGAACCCATGTTGAACATTTGTTAATACTTTATGAGAATTAAGGAAGGTAATTATATGTTTATGAATAATGTGTTCTAGAATTTTACATGATGTTGATATAAGGGAAATCGGTCGGTAATTCGGAATAGATGACTTGTCTCCCGCTTTGTGTAAAGGCTTAATTTTGGCGATCTTCCAGTCATCTGGCAGTTGGCCCTCATTCAACGAATGGGTATACAAAATAAACAAATAGCGAGAACACCATTCTGCGTAGCGCTTCAAGAAGGCATTTGGAATGCCATCTGGCCCGGTTGATTTTTTAACATCCAGATTCAGCAGTAAGACTAAAATGCCATTCTCGGAAATGACTAAGTCTGGAATAGGTGGGAGCGATATTGAAAAATCAGGAAGGATGCCGTTATCACAAGAAAAACAGACTTGAAGTGGTTGTTGAAGGCGGAACAAACTATTTCTTCATTGCATGTTCTTTGGCCGCTTATCGTGAATGAGTCAAGCGAGCGAGATGTTGGCGTGATCAGCCTCCAAAATTTCTCGGGTGATGTTTTGATAAAAGTTGGAAGCGATGTTTCGTGATATCTTTCCTTGTCGCGCGCAATTTGCAGTTTTAGTTCGCCCGACAGGTTAGCTATCAGCGGTGTATAAGCAGCTTTATCATGAGATTTCGCTCTTTTGCTTTTTATTCGTTTAAGTTTTCGCTGTAAATGTAGCGTTTCTCTTGTAATCCAGGGGTTCCGGCATTCAGTTTTTTTAACAATTTTTGGTATGAAACGCTCCACGCATTCAAAGACAATATCTTTAAAAGTAAGCCACAGATCATTCACACAGCTACCCGAGTGTTTAAAATCATCGTAATGAAAATCAAGGATATCTAGAATGGATTCATCGTCAGCTCGGGAAAAATTCGGAAAGGAAGTTTTTGTACAGCAGCAGTCAACACACACATCTAAAAAAGTTAGCAAAACTGCCCTGTGATCCGAAATACCACTGATAACTTCACATATTGCCGTGTTTTGGATTGAGCCACTCAAAAAAAATAAGTCCAAGATAGATTTTGAACCATTTAGTTCTCTAGTGTATTCTTTAACAACCTGTAGTAAATCGAACGAAAAAAACAATATCTAGCATTTTGTGATTAGCATTGCTAGTAGAATGAGAAGAAAAATTTTCCCAGTCAATATTAGGCAAGTTAAAATCTCCTGACAAGATGAGTTTGTCATGTGGCTTTATATTTTGCCGCAGGTAGGTTCTAAGCTTATCCAGAACACTATCAGAAGAGTTCGGGGGACGATAAACCGCACCTATAACATAACGAACTTTGCCTATATAGACTTTGCAAAATATGCCCTCAACTTCTAATATATCAGGCAATTGTTGCGGATGTAATGAGTTCTTGAAAAGTATCGCAACTCCTCCTCCTCTTCGGTCGCGGTCCTTGCGGAACACGTTATAGCCTTTTGGGACAAATTCGCTATCAAAAATTTCACTGCTTAACCACGTTTCAGTAAGTACGGCTACATCGGCATCGTGCGACAGTATGAGACCCTCAAGCTGGACTGATTTGTTGACAATGCTACGGCAATTTACGTATAAGATAATGAAAGGCGATTTCGTTTTGTTATGAAGTCATTCGGAAGTTCCGGAAACCTTATATCGCTTGCCTTTTTTTTCGTCCCATCTGTATATTTTCTTGTCGATGCTTAGCTTATCAAAAATCATATGTATTTCAGTCCGACTCAGGGTAAAAACAGCGCTGGATTCTAAGGCAAGTAGGTTATCATTCTTTATTCTACTGTACTTGTCGCGTGTGCGATATGGATCGCGCTTGCCGGTGAGACGTCCTTCACTACGCCACCGATTACCAAAGAGAGGGAAGGCCACTCAACCCTTTTTCTATCCGGTTCCTTCTTGGCTATGTCTCAATCACTTCTCACATACAGATATTCGTGCTGGGGCCGGGAAGTAAGAGACGCTACGACCTGTTCCTGTTTACTGATTCATTTAATTTATTACTGACTGCAAAAATTGTATACCCGCGTACATCAATCACTACACAAAATTATAACACATGATTTAGACAATCGCAACGTTAGACACAGGGCAGGCACATAAAGAAAGTAACTGCAACAATACAAGGTTATGCATATATAAAGCAAACACACGACGATACAAATGATGAAGTTATCAATAATTAAAATCATGCAATGTCTCAACGCGCCGCTTCCCTGCCTGCAAGGCTCGTCTCAATAGGGTGCGTGAAGTTCCTCTCACGAATGGTCCGTGTTTTCAGTCGTCATCGTCTTCGTCGTCTTCGTTGTCTCTCTCAGCGATTTCCAACTTAATCTCCTTTCATAACGTCCCGCATACACTTGCTTCTTCGTTTCCCATCTCTAACTTTCATTCCTCGTCATATCATCTCTGCCTCGGTCATCATCTCATCGACTCTCATTGCTATCTCTTCAAATCGTTATCTTCCTTTTCCATTCTGTCTCTACCATTTCGAGCTCAATGCATCGTATCTCCAACTCTCCTAGTATCGTCTCGTAGTCCCTTTTTGTAGGACCCGACTCGGCCCTACCGGGGCCCCAAAACAATCGCCACTATCGACGCGGCATATTTTCTTGTCAGTCGGAGTGTATCATCTTCGACGGCCGCCCCCGCGGCCCACACCAATAGAAGACTCTCTCCCGAACAAAGCCGAGCAAGTAACAATGTACAAACTCAAGCCTCAGAGAGAGAGATGGGCGAGCTGTCCCATGACACTTTAATTACGGGCGAACAATGGTCCCGATGCTTCCGACAAAGTGCGTCGCCTGTAATGGCCAACGTCCGGAGTTTGCAGTGTTGTGCCGAAAAGTTTTCGGCCGAACCAATTTCGCCCGTTTCTGGTACTTGATGAGCGGATGTCCAGAATGGGTCTTGACGTCTTCATGCAGCTCGTTGTCTCCCGCGAAATTCTCCGTAGTCGCCGCTTCTTCGTCATTCAACGCCGCGGGTGGCCATCCGCGCAGCACGCAGTAATCAGCCCTGGAGCCACGGAGGCTGACGGATAGTCAGATCCGACCCGGCATCGAGTTTACAAAGGCGAGCGGATAGAGCCCCCCACAATGCATTGCGGCTCAGCGCTCTTGGAGGCTTTGCATTTCCGCCGGCCTAACTGTGTCATCGCGCTGTCGCTCCCCGCACTTTCGCATAGTGTTGCCGAGAGGTCTGCTAGGTGTTCTGTGGCTGCTGCACCAGCCCTGCCAAGGCCTTTGGGCCTGCGGCGAGTTGAGTTGGATACTCGCGAGGAAATCGTGTGCGCCCACCTGTCGCCTCTCGCAACCGTAAGCCGGCTCGTTCATGACGCAAGTGGGCACTGGAACGATGTGATCAAGAAAAGGAAAACCCTCTACGATTGACATCTCGCAATCGTTCAAGTTTCAAGCAGTGCGCGCGCCTTGTATCGCCGCTGCGCTTCACTCCTCGCCCTGCCCAAACTTTTGCCGGCCTGTTATCAACGATGTAAGTTTGGATGTTTACTAAGTCGTATGCAATCAACACAAACGACGCGATCACGTACTTGTGCAAGCCTTGCCTCGTCGCTGGTCAGAAAGGGGGTTTCGAAAAAATTACAATCCGCTACGTCGCGCTTGTCACTTCAGGGTTAATTAGCTTTAGCTGATGCTCAGCACTGACTTTTAAGCTACGCATTATGAATAGGAACATGCCATGCAACATGAAGACCTTCCAAACACCATCGTGCGGCTTAAAAAAAGTAAAGCTTCCGTCCTTGCCCGTTCGTATATTCAACGCCTCCTTGGTATATTACACGGACAAGATAATAAGCCATTGTGAAGGCAAAAGAACGCCACTGCCTAAATATTGCCTATCGGCGCAAGTAAGACTCGAACAAAAACAAAATTTTTCTGGGGCGTTCGGCAGAAAATAGCGCCCGTGTTTTCTTTTCTTTTTTGGCGCTTCAGTGCAGCATGCTTGTGTAATGCGGTGAAGCTGCGAGGGTACGCGCAACGTTAAAATATGCGACCGAGCACCTCTACATGATGTTTTTCTCTTTTTTTCTACAACCCGCCCTTGTCCAACAAGCAGTCATTCAAACTTGATAGCAAGTAAAAAAAACATACCTGGCCACAAGTGCCACATAGTCGTCACATGAAATTGAAATAAAAGCAGGAGTGCAGACCATGCATAGAGATACACTGGAGGATGTTCGAAAGCATAGACCATGCTCTGAATGAAACATAGGGAACTTTGATGCTAGTGTCTGTGGCAGTTGCAACGCACAGCACTTCAGCTAGCATGGCAGGGATAGGTAGTACACGAATGTGTCTAATGTTCGTTCTTGAGCTCCGTGTACCCTGATTTCGCTTTGCCACAAGACAAAGTTTAGCAAAGGTTTAAAATCAATGCATAGCTCTAAACACAGCCACAGGTGCATGGGAAGCCTGCAAACACGAAAACTAGGCAAATCTGTGAAGTACCCATCATTCCCATGGCAACTAAATGACTGCAGTGCCAGAGTTACTTTTAGGAAACTATGAGACCATAAAAATCACCCAGTATCTTGCAATTACACCTTGTTTTATTTTTGCATCATTTAAAAAGAATGCTTTGCTGGTGAAATGCCACTCGAAGTATCACAGGATCATTGCTTGCTTAGACCCCTCATCATCCAACCTTGTATAGGTGATAGCCAGTCCTTACGCATGTACCTGTTCAAATAAACATCCGTGCATATGACTGCCTGATTTGTGCGAGGATTATAAGATGCAATACGACTTCACAATTCAATAGTATACACTTTAGAAACAGATATTAAATTCAGTGCAGCAAATAGTTCAACTGCCTCTTGCAACACAGCATATGCCAGGTAGAAAATGCTGCAAAGGCAATTATATTCTGGAAATTGTTTTGCAAAGCCTTCACAGGCATGTTGGCAAATATATCGGTTAATGCCAGCAATGTCTAATTTCTGCGAAGCTCTGAAAGCTCTTGCACGAGTTGTCTAAAATGCCTATACACCTCTTCAGCCTATGAACTTGGCGTTTCACTGCATTATAATGTTAAAATCGGAGGAAATAGTAAACCGCCTCTAAGATTTATAAGCTGTTGTAAAAAGAAAAACGCAATATATTTCTTAATTTTGAAGAAGCATTCTGAACAAAATTAGACCAACTGAGGCTGCCACAAGTGGCCTGGAAAATGTAAAAATACTTGCCAACATAAGCTGCTGGTCAAATGTGGAGGCCACGCATTTCAGTCAGCTGTACACATTGATGCTAAGTCTTTGTAATGCTATGAAAATATTCAAAATAGCACCTATAGACACAGCATAATACACCAAGTTTATTATGTCTTTTGGCATTGAGGATAAAAGATAGCTTATTCCTTTGCATACACATCTAATATTTTTGCAGTTATGAAGGTTAGAAGCTTGACGACTGCTGGCATACTAGTTTATGTTTCTCAAAGAGATGTGGACATCTATAAATGCAGAAGCCCAAAATATAAATTCGACAAGTGCGAGGATATCCAAATGCAGAGCTGTGAAATGTTATGATCACACCTTTTATTTAATCTTTATACGAAGTTTCGATTCAGCAAGGCATTATACAAGTATCGATGTTCATATGCCTCATGACTGGCATGTGTATTTGCACAAGTTTTTCACTGCCATTCAGGGTTGTTGCCAGTACTCTTGCCACTGTTTACAGCACTGTTGCCAGCACCATAAATGAAGCAATGCAGGCAGTGACTACCGTGCCAAATGCATGAAACACCTCGACATTGAGGTCTCGTCATACAAACTAGCTAATCTCAAACTTTGCGAATGATTGGGCTACGGCCCAAGTGGTGCAAGGGTTTCTTGAGAGAAGAAAAAAAGTAATAAAAGTGAACTGATCTCTTAGCCCTTTCAGATACCACCTATGAAGAACTGTATGTACTTGTGTGAAACTGATATTTCAAGGCACTCGATATTCTAGTGCAACAAAAATAGCAGCATAACACGAGGTGCGTTCAAAAAGAAACCGAACTTATGCTTTGCTGTAGTCTTTGACTTTGTTTCTCGGCCACAAGTATGGCCAAACAAAAAATTTCATCTTGGAAATGCCGCCTGCTGCCTTAGTCCATATCACAACTATGCGACATCTGGTAAAGGTGGTTTCTTTTATGTTCTGGGCGCCCCCACCAAGCTATGAACCCCGCTCCAGTGCCAAAAAAGATACCCGACGCCGACCTCGAGCCTGTAATCTTCAACTTCTTCAAACGTTAATCTTTTTTAGATTACTGCGTAATTTTCAATAAAAAAACTATTGGTAATGACAGTTCATTTATCCAATCTTTCCTCAACACTGTAGCAGCTTGGTGCAGCACATGGCAAATAGATTTAAGCATGCATAAATGTAAGCAAACGTGCATAAGAAGATATGCAGACATCTTGCTAACATACTAGGTAAATGTCCTACGCAATCGGGTCAGCTCCTATAAATAATTAGGTGTTCTTATCTCATTGAACTTACCTCAGGCAACTCACACAGAATATGTTACTAATAATGCCGATTAGAAGTTAGGCTACATACATTGCAACTTCTAAAAACCCCGATATACACTAAAACTACTCCTGTATGAAACATTATTACGTCCCAAACTTGAATATGCCTCTTCTGTGCGAGACCCTTGCCACGACAACTTGATTCAGTTGTTTGTACAGAATAACTCCATTCGCTTGAAACCTTCTCACTGTAATTGCATTGCTGGTATAACTTCAATGAAAACCAGCCGAAGCCTTGCTTCTTTTGCACCCCTTTGGAAAATATCCTACTTGGCTTCATTTCACGAATTATTCTGTCGTACCACCCTGCCTGACCAACTAATCCTGAATCCTCAGTACATATCCTATTGCAGTGACCTCGTCATAAGGTTGGCATCACATTATGCAACTCCCAGTGTTTTCATTTTGTACATTGGTACATTGAAACCAACTACCTGAAGACATGTCACTATTAGTAATTGTTTTCCAATAAACTTTACTCAGTATTCTGTAATTATCCAAAATACCCTCTATTAATGTCGTAAGGATTTTGAGAGTAAATAAAATAAAAATAAATATGCAACTGTATGCTGCGAAACAAAGTTAAATAAAGAGATTAGAAGGTCAATATATTTTGATGTTTCTTAGCCCCTACAAATACAAAGAGAAAAATCAAGTGGTGTACACAATTGTGTACATAGCGTATCAAATGGTTGACATACACGCAGCATTCCTTGCAAGCACTGAAAGCCGATGTTTCAATCCTTTTTACGTCAGCTTAGTCGGATTTCAGGGGTTGGCACTCCTTTAAGAAGTGGAGTTCACCTGTTTGGGATTAAACAAAACCAACTTCATGCTTCAAAAACTAACATTTTTCAGGCAAAGTAACATGAAGTATTAACATTTTCAGGCTTGCTCTTGTAATTATTACAGTTCATTTATAATTTTAGTGAAGTAAAAGGTTAAATTATATGACAGCTTTGTGTTATCAACAACAACAAAGCATTCTGAAATACTACACAAAGGCAGCTGCTGTCCCTATCACAGTACATGTCCACAATGAGGAGAACGTTAGTATACCTTGTGTAGCGCATGGGAGAAAACGACTCGACAGGTTTTCACACAACCAATGTTTTCTTTATTTTCTGTCCCCCTCGCGCCAATATTGCTGCTGCATCGCACGTGATTACGCGCATCCTCTTCTTCCATCACGAAGCAATCCCCTCGCTGTTGGTGGCACGACAAACCAGTGGCATTCAAGCCCTTAGCACCGAGGTTCACACTGTTTTTGGTGGCCAGCCTGCTAGTAGGAAAGATACCAAAGTGTTTTTAAGTATCGAGTTCTGCGACCTGCTTTCAAGTCGATTTTTATTCTAGTTTCTCAGAACTTTGCAAGAAAATATGAGGAAATGAAAATAGTCAGCAATCCTAGTTGTATCAGAACTATAGTACAAGTCAAAAAGAAGGCAGGAAATTGAACACACAGAGAAGCACACAAGCAGCACAATAAAGAGGACCCCAAGACATAATGCATACAACACTATGAGAAGTGCATTGTCGATGACAGATTTTGATCAATAAGCTTACCAGATATATTTTCGGCAAGCAGCACACCTATAGGGTAATGCACATGGAGATGCATGTCAACTGTGGGCACACAGTATTGAGTTAACATGGCTCACATTTTTCTATGCTTCGTGGGCATGTAGGGTTGCCTTGTGGGGGTGCGTGGCAATGGATAGCGAAGCTTGTGCGCTGAGAAGCAGCAAAGGTGGCTCAATAAGAAATGAAAGCACCATTTGCAAGAAAAAAAGAGAGTTCAATTATTTTGTAATAATGGTATGTTACTATTATGTCCTTATTGTACCGAACTCATTAGGATGAACACTGGTGATTTTATTATTTACAAGTAAGCAAATAAATACACAAGAGAAATAAAAACTGTCTGTTTCCATCATTTTTCACACACCCCACGGGCATCGAGAGGCTATACGAGACCATCTGAAGCTTCTGGTGGGTAGGGTACGATGACGATAAATCTATGCTAGCTTTATTTAGTGCTCATATGTATGTAGGATGACTGCCAGTTGGGCGTGTTGGTAAAGGTCATGATGAAACAAGCGCAAACAAGTGCAGTGTCCTCTCCGAGTCTGGGCTCATAAGTAATTTAGTCATTCAAATGCAAGCTCTGAAGGCCAGAATGCAAGGCTGCACCCCAAGTATGTCTTTCACTTTCAAGTGACTATGATAGTCCTCCACTGCTTTGCTGTTTTGTATCACAATAAAAAGCATACGTCTGAAGTGTCCAACATTCCAATGGCTTCTCTGGCAAGTGTGTAGAAACCCTCAGAAATTTTTCTTTTTATTCTGCGTTCAGTCTTCTTCCATCGGAGTGATGAACGCCCGGAACGATGGCTGGTGGACGTGATCACAGTGGTGTGAAAGTCCAAAACTGAAACCGTGTGCAGTTTTTGCAAAGCCTTCGCCAATAATACTACATACACCGTACTGGTCGTATAAAGCATGGAAATTGTCAGGTATTACCGAAGTTTCTCCAGCTTTGTTTAGTTAGCCTCAAAAACCACCACAGTTGAGGGGAAGAATTTGTTCCAGCAATACTGGTACGCCAGCATTGTGAAACGAACTGTAGTGGTTTTACTCCTGCCAAGTGTGCATGCAACTAAAAAAAAACATGAAACGTCCTTCACAAAACAGCAGAATGTCCCCGCTGTCTTGCAGTTGTGTTTAGGTGTTCTGCGTTGCATATGGGATGAGAGCTACCATGGGCAACATGATTAAGCGAAACGTGATGGCAAAATGTTCTCCGATGTAGAACTTTGGTAAGTACTGTTGTGCACTTTAAGCGCAAAGGCTCGCACAACATTACTGGATGACACTGGACCCACGGGCAAGGTTTGAAAATTTACTGAAGTCAGTTGCGCTGATACTTGCTGAAGACTTTTTTTTGAGAGCGGCGCCAGATGCAGCACTCGCTTTTCTCCGCCGTAGGCAAGCACGCGACCGCTGGCAGTGTCACGGTGCCTCTTTGAACGTGTGACAAAACAAGCAAAAATACTCTCTTGTGCAGACTAAAGTTGCCTCAAGGGAATGAGATGCAATTTCAAGTTAAAAATGTTTGTTTTTAAGCAAAATCAGCCTACTTGCAAGCATTTATGTGTGGATAAATAGAACCACATAGCTGCTGGGTGGTGCCAGCAGTTGCTTTGTAGATTTTCAACATCAAAATTACTCCTTTTATATAGTACAAAAACATGCTCATTGGTGCTGATGAGATTAACAATCTTTTCATTTTCACCACAATGAGCAAAAAGTTCTGTGCAGTAGACAGTCCCTTTAAAAAAATTGTACCAGAATATTACAGCTTCATTGCACTAGAAATGCTGGAAATTGATTACAAATGTCGAGCCCTCCTCACAGCGAATTCCGAATATGCATGAAACCTGACAAGACAGCTTGTATATGCTTGGTAATCTTCAGTTCTACCATTCAACATTTGATTGAATAATATAGACCTCCAACAGTTCGCCCCTGTCAGAAAACAGGCATGTGATTTTCGGCCACAACTTCTTCCACGCACCTGTCTAAAACAGCCAGAAGAAGCAAGAACTGCAAGGTTTAGTGATGGGCAAATAGTTATGTGAGGTTGAAAAAGTAGTAATTTGGTTGAATCAGTTAAAATCAAGCATTTTTATTATGATCCAATAACCTTAAAACTTTTAAGAATAAGAACTAGGCTTGTACAAATATCACATGCGCTTGTGTAATTTCCTCGCCTTTTAGCAGTGTCCTTTTCTGCTCTTATACCAGGAATGTCTCTTTCTTGTAGATATCAGCGATCTCACTTGAGAGTCTACTCACTCTAACTCGAATCGAGGCGCTAGTCTCAGATCGAGAGAGTCCAGTTTAACATTTCTATGAGTGTGCGTCCAAATGAGTCCATCTCTGGAAAATTTTGGTGTTTCTGAGTCCGAGCGAGTCGAAAGTGCAAGATACATTACCTGAGGGAATCTGAGTTCGATTTTTGTTTGCCAAGCTATGGTCATATCTACTCGTCTTCAGCATTACTATCTGCTTTACCTAGATCAGCGTTCATACTCGCGTCAATGCTCACATATTTCAAAGCCGTGTCTTTTATATACCATTTGAATATTTATTAATCAGTGGCATGAATTACATGGTGGAAGGCCTTGACCTTTCCCTAACCATTGACAACTAAAGGAAGTTGGTGATGAATATATATTGCGCTGTCATCTCTTTCAAGAAAAATGACCTTACTGGTTTACGAGCACTCGTAACTCGTATTCGAAGGCACCATAAGAAAAGGTGCCAAGAAGAGCATCCATTACATGAAATTTCGGTGTTAAAAAGCACTGGCATTGTGGTCGAAAAAGACAGTGAGTCCGAGCAAGTCCGGTTGAACAAATTTTCGTGATAGTGAGTACGGCTCCCAAAAATGTTTATTGAGTCCGAGTCTGAGCAAGTAGCTCCACAAGTTTTTCTGACTTACGCTTTCTTGGGTTGAAGCAAAGTGGAAGCAAGTTGCTATTAAATGTATGATTTAAATATGACTACATTGCAAGTTGTACACAGTAAATAATTTCTGTTTAAAGGTTTCCTACTTGGCCCATATAAAAAGCTTTTAAACTTAATAGGGCCCTCCAACACTTCGAAAAGGGCACTGTTGTAGCCAAACACCGTCAGCAACTAACACGAGAGATTATGGAGGCCAATGAAATGCAAATGCTGGGTGATCGATGTGTCAGCATGCCTTCGCTTGCTCTGACTAAAAAAGAAAGCGAGTTTTTGGCTTTGAAACAATTCATTGTGAACTTGTGCTGAGCTGTGGCGTTTGTAACCATATAATGAGATGATGATTTTCTTGCTGTGATGCAATACATTGCGCGGTGGTGTTCCGTCTTGAGTATATATTTCTAGCATTTTCGTTAATAAAATTTCAGTTGTCAGCGCTCTTTCTGTCCTTGTTTCTTCTTCTGTAGTTACATCGTAACAACTCGTAGTCTTGCGCTGTACAAATATGTTGAATCCCTATCACCAACTAGCCCAAGCATCTGTCTTATCAAGTTATGAAATAAGAACACTGTATACCCAAAATTTCCAAAACAAAGAAAATTCAGAACATACATTTTGAGAATAAATGACCTAAGAACAGTACAACAAATTTATAAATGATGCATATGATGGTTCTATTCAAATAGACAAAGAAAATTGGAAGCGAGGTGCCACCTCATTTCTCGTGCCGTGCGGTATAAAGCATTGCTTGATTTTTTTTGGTAACACATATGAACTCAGTTTTCTAAATAAATTTTTCTTCTTATTGCGATAAGAGCCCGCAAGTGCTTTAATATAGATGGATGTTATGATATGATCCCACTATAAATAAAAATGTCCAATGAACTTCGCTGTTTAAAATTAACAGGGTTGCAGGCACTATACCCTCCGTCTTGAAAGGTCGCTTCACGGCATTGCGAATATCCCAAAAAGTGGTTGGTTTCACCGCTCAAAAAACCTATGCGGCAGTGAAATTACCTTTCAAAGCGGTTACACACGGTGAAGTATGTCTCACAGGCGCAGCCACTCAGTGATGTTCCGTGCAGGAAATTTTTGCTTTATCGGGGAATTTTAGCCTGTCATTTCGAGCCAAAAGCAATCTTCGCGATATTACAGGGTACTTCAGGAATGGTTAAATTCTCATATGACGACTGATAATTAGCGGTCACAGTGCGCCTTCATCTGCTGTAATCGTTTCTGGTGCATGCACTACGCTAGCAGAACCCTTGAGATTTGATATACGCGGAGCAATTTCTAGTTCATTATTGGTGTTAGACTTGAAGCCCGCAATGTGCAGTCTACTATCACTGTATGAATGAATATGTGATGGCTTTGTTGTGCGGCAGCGGATGGGCTAGTCATGATTTCAAAAGTTGCCAGTACGTCATACACGTGTAAATATAGTGTTTGCGTAGATGAGGGCAGAAATTAGTACTGTTATGCAGGGAAATATGCTGGAACTTTCGTCAACGTTAACATGGAAAAACCCCAGAAATAGGGAATTTTCATGTCTATGAATGAGAATTCTTCGGCGTAGAATGAAACATCACTGACCACAGTGTACATGCTAGATCGGCGGTGACGTAAGACCACTGACCCAGTCCACGAAGGCGATCGCTCCACGAAGTTCATCCTACCACTGTCGTTGTGACCGTCAAGTTTCTATGAGTGCCGATCGCGTTGTTACACAATATCAAGGCACAATGGAGGAGATGCATCAGCCACTTGAGGTCGTAAGAGATGACCAGCAGTCTACTGAACACGAGTCCGTGTTCCGAGCCAACTTGGCCGACGAAGACGCCGTAAATGAATGGATGGAAGTGTACAGCGTATGGACCAACACTTCTTGGAAGGTCTGGCGCGTCTATAGAGTTGGGGAAAGGTGGGTTGTCTTATCGATGCCATTCACTGCACTACAGCCGTTTGAGCGATCATTTACACAGGGCTTACAGCTGAAATCATAGTATCGAAATTCCGCGCCGCGATACAAGGCGATTTTATTGATGTCATGGTGGCAGCTCCATTTGCGGTGATGAGGTTGCTGCGGCAATTGCGCCGAGATGTGAAAACTGCTACATACTGAAACATTTCCACAGTAGAGGCACAATTAACGCTGAGCGTGCGCAGGACGTCGTTTTCGCGGTCTTTCGGCGGAAAAAAAAGTGGTAGGCGATCGAAATACAATGAGTGTTCGACCATTTTTCATCATGGCGAAAAAACGCGCTCTGTCCCGTGTCCTCTACGCGCCTACTTGCGCATCATATTCAATTGTGCTGCCAATCGGTAGTCTGAGCTCCTCCGGTCATGTGAGCCAAACATAGCGCAGCACGTGAAACAGAATTTACAGTTCCTAAACACCTTTAAATCGTTCGCCCTTCTCTCCCCCCAATGATGCCATCAACCTAACCATGCCATAAACTCAAAGTGGACGGCCACTGGCTGATTTGACACCCCGTGATGGGCAATGTTACCACCGCCATCACAATATGCGGCGATGTTCGCTCGTCGCGCTGCAAGTAGCTTAGCATTCCCAGAAAAAAAAAGCGACGCGTGTTGGCGAACAGGTGTGCCTGATGTTGCCTTTTTTTATACATGCTTGTGTAGCTTTCAGCCCGCTCGCTAGTACAGAAAGCACTTAAAAACGCGACCAACCCCATGAACTCTGGCCATACTTGACACTGAAAATTGTTGCGGCAGGTGATTGGTCCGACAATGAACTCCTTTAAATAGCCATTAGATGACTATTTGAAAAATGTAGCAGGGTCTCCAAGTTACTGCTGTAAATTTAGTGCTCATTGAACAACACAGGTAAGAGCTACATAGTCCTAAAATCTCTCCAGGCAAATACCATCTAGGTGGTAATACCAACAGTGTAGTAGACACGTCACTTGGCAGCCTAGCATCTTTCCTGTCCCTGTCTTTTTTTTGCCTTGGTTGCTTCTGCTTTCTGTTGATGCTGCTGGGGTTTCCACCAAGACTATATACCAACTTGTCCAACAAGCCATCTTAATTTAATAACTGAATACTCAACAGAGATTATTTGCTTGAGATAATGATAATGAAGATGAAATTGACAAAAGCCACCTAGCTCTTTGTTGAGCTCACAATATTCATGTATAACCACCGTCTATTCTGAAACTTTGCTTGCTGCAACTGGTCGTGCACTACTGCAATGACATGCACACACTGCAGTATCTTGTAAATAGCAACTTCAGCACCGCAGCATGTGCCCTACCATAAAAATTTGCTTTGTGCATATAGATTGCAACATGATGTGTCATTTCCCCTAGCAGGCTCTGCAAAAACCGAGTGAGTACTACTGAGTCAACTCATAAGTTCATCAGCCTAAAATTAGCTTCTTTGATTGTGGTGTTAATGCTCTTTAACACCAATAGCTGACATAATCAGTGCTCGTCTTGGTGCCGCTTCACACAGCATCTTCGAAAACGAGTTCCGAGTGCTTCAAAACTAGTAAAGTCATTTTTCTTGGAGGAGATGATAAGATATAATAGTCAAAAATTCCCTGAAAGACTTAGTTTGGGACTGTCAAGGCGCCCCTTGTATAATTCACACATCTAATTAATAAATATTGAAACGGTGTATGAACAACACTGCTTTGAAATACCTGTGGATAGAAGTGAGTATGAATGTGAAATGTGAGTGGCGCTGGCTGACGACATCTCACAACTCTGTCGACAAAGACCAGAGGAGACGATTTATGTCTGCCTTCCAGCTGGCAAGTTTTTTTGCAATTTAGTTGTATCTCTAGCTCTAAGATACGAGGTGCATTTGTTGCATCTGCACTTAGCGAACAAATTCACAATGGTCTGCTATTCTGGCATTCGTATCGTGTTTCCAACATGATGGCGCTGGCATTGCAGCATAGGTGTATAAAAAGCACAGCTGTCATGCAAGGCTAGTTCATGAATTACCTTCACTTCCCCATGATATAATTTGGAGTGTATGCCGCACAAGATGCCCTAATCTGCAGATGACAACGCTGACAGCATTTGTGACCATTTTAATCACATTTAAAAAGTACACCAGTAAACGTCTGGTGGGTTCAAATGATTTTAAATGCCATGAAATTAGGCTTGTACAAATATTCAAATGCTTCGAATATACAAACGAATAATGTGGTAATCAAATTTGCTTTGAATCGAAGTTAAATTGTTGAAAATTTTGAATTATTCGAAACGAACAAATTAGTGCATATTAGTCCACATGTAACACTCTATAAAGGTGAATTCACGGCAGTGAAGGGATGCTAAACCATGAAAGCACTTACCCAAGCATATTAGACCACATGTAAAAGTTGTTTCAATGCAGTGAATTGGTGCTAAGCAGTCAAAACACATAATCAAGAGAAATTCGCACTGCAGAAAAGCCCCACTTCAAGGTTTTAATAAGGAATTACCCTGACATCGATTCTGTTTTCAGTTTAAAAGCTCGTTACACAGACTTATATGCTCTAAGTAAAAAAAAATTAAAACGCAGCATATTTTACTGGCTATAACTTGAACTGTACCAAAAGTCGAATGCTGCTACAACTCAAAGTTGTTGCCACTTCCTTTGGTGAAAAAAAATGGCCTTTGCATAGGCCTTGTTTCAATTTTTAAATATCTGTACAAGTTTGTTTGGCCATGACAAATATTCCCCTTTTTGTTTATAATATGCAATATATATACTATTACAATTCAATTAGAAATTATTCGACCAAAATCACTATTCGCATCGAATTCACTTCGAACTTGAAATTCCCTATTCGCACAAGCGTACAGAAAATGTCAGTAGCATCAACTTTTATGAACCACTGCTTGGCAATTCGTAGAGCAGACCGCGGCAATCAATTTCCAGATTACAGCGCTGCGCACAGTGCACAGCCTCCATTTTGAAAAACAATTTCCGCGCTCCTTTCCTACACCTGACCAATACTCCCTTCATGCGCAGTGACACGAATTCGCCGATCGGTGACTTGATGAAGCACGCAGCTCATCGATTGGGGTAAACCAGTCACGATGGCAGGCTACACTTTTTCGTCCCTGAAACCAGCTGAAACCAATGTTCTAACCCCTGTGAATTCTTTAATAAAGCATTCGCAAAATCCTTGAGGCAGCATGTTCACGGAGCAAAGGTGCACATATTTTGAATTTTGGTCCTTTGGGGTTGTTTTCTGGCCCTTTGAACTGGGGCAAGCAGGTGCAGATCACAAAGTGACTTCAATGTAGACAGTGAAGCAGGCTAATGAATCTGAATTATGGTGCAGTTTAAAAAAAGTGAAAATATGCAAATACGAGCACCTCATTGAAAAATTTCCTGCTATCTGCAGGTCATGTATGCAGACACAGCAGAAAAACTTGAAGCTGCCACTGCCGAACTGAAGGCCCTACAACACGAGACCTTCGTGTCTAGAGTTCTGACATTCTTGCGCCGACAAGAAGAGTGGGTGCAGCTCTACCGTTTGGACGTGTTGACAAGGGGCCACAACACCAACAATTTTGCGGAGGCAACCATACGCCTGCTCAAAGACATTATCCTGAAAAGTCGAAGCATTTAACGCAGTCACACTCGTAGACTCGGTGGCTCTGGTGTGGGAGAAATACTTTGAAAGCCGTATGTATACTCCGCCACGCCTACAGCCGTGTTGCAGTCCATCAACTGCTGTACAAGCGGCTGCTGTCGAGAATGCCAAAAGACGCAGCCGAGGCCATCCAAGTGATAGGCCAGGGACAGTACATTGTGCCTAGTGCCACCCACCCTAGCTCCAGTTATGAAGTCTATGCCGACATAGGACTATGCACGTGTCTCTTTGGTAAACAAGATGCATTTTGTAAGCACCAGGATTTTGTGCCGAAAAAGTACGGAGGACTGTTTCCAAATGCTGCGGCACTGAGTACTGACGACGGCTACCAACTGGGACAGCTGGCCCTGGGCGAGAAGTGTTCCCCCAGAATATTCTTCGAAACCTTCCAAGAGGAAGAGCCCAGCAGTAGTGCCAGAACAACGGAAGGTACCAGTGCCCAGCAGGAGGAGCCAGACGAACTCCAACCAATGCAAGGCACCAGCACACAAGAGGCCAGACACGTCGCACCTGTACCGTCGGTGCCTGATGCAGCCCAACTTGCGCAGGTAGGTAGGTCAAGCCCCTTGAAAGGGCCCTGAAATACTTTTCAATTAAACATAGGGAATGCTACTGAACAGTAGTCAAGGCTTCTTTTATTCCTGTAAGCTTATTATTGTGCTCCATCGCACTAACAAATTTACAATTTCATATTGGTAGATGTCATCATTCTGAGGGCGATTTCAAGATTTCAACACTATCGGTGTCGTATTGTTCCATGTTTGGGACTGCAGGTCACCAATTGTTGGTATTAGCAGCACTTCCACTAGCAGATAGTCAGAACAGGTGACAGGAAAAACTTGACTTAAGCTGACTCCTCAGCTTGAACTTTATTCCCGAGCAGTTGTCTGCAGTTAGAGAGGAGCAAAATAAGTATGCAGTTCTTGTTGGTGTGCTGTACATGTGAAGTATATTTCTTTCACCACTTTTGGTGCAGGCCCAAGAACATGCATATGAGTTCCTGGAGGTCCAGTTGCAGCGTGTGCATTCTATGAAGGCACACAATCTAGCTTACCTTCATATCGTGAAGGGCCTTGGAGAGGAGCTTGCTCGTGTTCAGAACAGCAGCGATGGGACAGGACTGATGCTGGCACTCAAGGCTACCGCTGCAGCAAGACGTCGCCGGGCCCGTCACATAAGAGTGCAACCGACCAGCATTGCTAGGCGTAGGCCAGGGCTTACAAGGGGGTCCAAGAGGGTCCCTACAGGGCGCCCAGCAGTTGAGCCAGCTGCCAAGAGAGCAAAGAAGAGGCCCCATTCTTTGAGCCACAACATACAGAAAAATGTGCCTGGTGCAAGGCTGCACTGAATGGCAGCTGCCTCCCACCAACTGGGTGCACGACAGTTCTTGGCACAGAGCCAACTTAGTTTCAAACATAATTTCTAGGGTTTTATGTGGCGAAACGATGATATGTGGGGTTTAATGTCCCAAAACCACCATATGATTCTGAAAGACGCCTTAGTGGAGGGCTCCGAAAATTTCAACCATCTGGGGTTCTTTAACGGGCTCCCAAATCTGGGCAAACTGGCCTACACCATTTCCGCCTCCATCGGAAATGTAGTCACCGCAGCCGGGATTCGATCCCACGGCCTGCGGGTCAGCAGCCAAGTATTTTAGCCACTAGATCGCCGAACGGGGCCCACAGTGGGTGACTTCGGATCAAATTAGGCCATGTGGGATTCTTGAAAGTGCACCTAAATCTAAGCGAAGGAGCAGCTCATCGCCACCGCTGCACTTGATGCTTCATCTTTCATTGAACCAAAGCGAAAACGACTCCTCGCATTAGCTGTAATATCATAACTTTACAATTAGTCACCTTAGCCACAGGCAGAAGCATTTGGCTCTGCACAACTACCTCAGTATCATGCATACAGCCTTGTCAATATTGATGTTAAAGAATGGTGCCCACTAATCCCACTAGTCCCTTGAATCCACCAGGTGTGGCCCTTACAAGTCACAATCAGATACTCATCAATGTTGCGCAGTAACATTGTGCTATTCCACCATGAAAGACTTTTGTTTCGCCTTACCGTCAGGAATCATGAGGTCTTCAATTGCGTTTTTTAGGGGCTGGGGGGTTAATACCCCAAAACCACGACACTGACAGTATTGTTATGGGCCGCTTACCTAGAAAACAAAGAAGTGAGAAGACTAGGTGGTGCCTGTCCTGGCCATCGTGGTTGTTTTTACCTGCAGTACTGTTACTGTGAATATTGTAAATCCACTCGTTTTCTGTCATCTATCCGTAACATTTTTGGTGGAGGTGCTGGGCACATCAGGAGCACACAACGGAACTTCGCAGCGGGCGTATTCTTGGACAGTCCATCATGCCGGCAGGCAATTCTGCTGATCCAGCCCCCGCTATGCCGAATGCACCCAGTCACCTTGTTGTGACCCACCTCCGAGACCCAGGCCCCTTCTGCGGGACTGATAATGGTCACATGGAGAAGTGGCTGGCCAACAAAGAGTGCAGCCGCAAGACCAATCACTGGGATTCGACTTTTATTGCTTGCAAACGTCAGGTACTACCTCAGGGGTAGGGCCAGTGTGTGGTTCGACACACACTAGGAGGAAGTAAACGTACGTAACAAAAAAAGACGTATGTAAACAAAAAAAATGAAACACCTTTTTGGAAAGCTCATTGCACGCCAAGAGAAAGAACTCTCGTGCCGTTCCCAAACCTCACTGGAGCTGCACATGGTTTATTTATTTATTTATTTATTTATTTACTTATTTATTTATTTATTTATTTATTTATTTATTTATTTACAAATACTGCATTTTGCACAGCAAGATATTGCAGGAGTGAGTACAACACAAGATAAAATACAATACATTCAGTCACGCTAAATCATATTTAGTCGCATTAAATATAACACAAATAAAGTATACACTTTGAGTATACACACTGAAGTATACACACTAAATGGGCAGAACACCAGGAAAGTATACAAAGCTGATCAGTGAAGAAAGTTTGGCAATTGTTCAACGAATTCATCGTTTGACAGCTCGTGCAGGGAGCCCGGGAGACCATTCCAAGTATCAATAGTGTGAGGAAAAAAAGAAAACTTGAAGCAATCAATGGATGACTTCAAAGGAGCTATGTTAAGGTGGTGACTTCTTGTGATTCAAGAAGAAGGGTTAGTGAAGGTAATGGGTGCATCAATAAATGTTTCCCAATGAGCGATCTTATGCAACAGGACAAGACGGTCAAAAGTGCGTCGGAGAGCCAAACTATTTAGCTGTAATTCATTAGCATATATTGTAGGTGAAAAATGGTGATCATAACGCTTACATATAAATCTGATAGCTTTTTTCTGAATAGAATCAAGCATAACTATGTCATTGGCATGATGCGGTGCCCATACGACAGACGCATACTCTAAGAGAGGCCTTATTAGAGATCTGTATGCTACTAGCTTACATTCCCTAGTTGCATCTCGAAGGTTTCTCTTTAGGTAACCCAGCTTTCTTAATGCCTTATTTGTTATATTCAGAATGTGGGCATGCCATTTCATGTCCGGGGTGAAAGTAACACCGAGGTATTTGAAAGTGTCTACAATTTCGAGCTTGTGGTTACAACTAAAATATGAAAACTTTAACGGATGCTTTTTATTTGAGAAAGTCATTGAGACTGTTTTTTTGAAGTTCAGTGAAATCTGCCATGTCTTACTCCACTCGCAAAAACGGCCTAAAACATTATTTAACTGCAACTGATCTTGAGTGATAGTCACATCAGAATATATGACACAGTCATCGGCATAAAGTCTCAATTTCACAGAAGTCCCAGCAGTTACTTTAACGACGTCGTTTATATAGAGGATGAAGAGTAATGGACCCAGTACCGATCCTTGTGGTACACCGAATGTGACACTGACCTGAGATGAGTGAGGACGTATAAATGCAACAAATTGTGTTCTTGAGCTCAGATAGTCCTGTATCCAGTCTGTAAGTTCCTTGATTTTAATGAGAAGCTTATTATGGCATACTGTATCAAAGGCTTTCTTATAGTCGATGAAGATGGCATGAAGCTGTCCTCTGGCATTAAGTGTGGATGCAATATCGTGGGAGAATTCTAATAATTGTGTCACCGTCGAAAAGCCAGAACGAAAGCCATGTTGAGCATGTGAGAGAATATTCTGTTCAGACAATACTCGATGATATATTTATAGATGATGTGTTCCAGTAATTTACAGGACGTTGATAATAATTAAATTAGCCTATAGTGCACACCACCTGTTTATTTCCATCCTTATGTGTGGGAACGACCTTGGCGCACTTTCATTGTAATGGGACAGTAGATGACTCAACAGACTATGAAAAATGACTGATAAATACCGAGAGGTCCATTCAGAATAACGTTTCAAAAACATGTTAGGTATACCATCTGGCCCGGCGCTTTTCGTTGTATTAATTTTGAGTACAAGGTTACGAACGCCCGCAGTAGTAATTAGCATGCTTGGGAAAGGTTTTGGAGATGAGTTAGTAAAAAATTCGGGACTAAGCCCATCATCACGTGTGAACACTGATTTAAAATAGTCATTAAATGCTTCAGAAATGCTAAGATTGTCGCATGGTTTATCGGAAATAATAAATGAGGAAGGACAGCTCTGACTTGGGGGATTGATGGCTTTCCAAAACTTAGACGGCTTGTCTTTCATGAACGACGACAAAGTATTATTAAAATAGATACTTTTCGCACTTGACATAGCAGATTTTAAACTACGTTTCAGTTTAGGTAACACTGATAATTTTATTGGATTGCCAGATTTGTAATGTTTACGAAGACGCCTGATACGGCGAATCAGATGTATAATGTCGCGAGTGTACCAAGGATGCTTTGGATTGCGTTTTATACACTTTGTTGGAATGTAATTAGCAATACATCTGCCAACAATTCCATTGAAGCGGTTCACTAGTACATCGACATGGTAATGGCTGGCACTGTTTAAAAACTCATCAAAGAGGCTGCAAGTATCCAGATTATGGAGTTATCATCAGCATGCTCGTATTTCACAACAGTCTGGTCTAAAGGAAGGTTAGGTACAGTCGTTAAGTTAAAATCAATTATGACACCCTTGTGATCCGACAGGCCTTCGACAATCTCACAATGATAGCCATATTCTTTAATATGATCATTAATGAAAACAAGATCAAGAATTGCATTTTCGCGGGTTGCAGAAGAAACAATTTGCGTCAGGTCTAAAGAAATAGTTGAGTCAATCAAATCGTCAAAGGTGAGCTTGTGTTGGCCATGTGTTGATAGAGTTTTCCAGTCTATGGTGGGGGTATTGAAGTACCCAGTGATTAACATTTTGCAACCATTTAATTTTTGTTTGACTATATAATCGATGAGATCAAAAAAGATACCAAAACCCGCATCAAGTGGACGATAGACAGCTCCTATAGCCAGCGTAAGAACACAAATTCTAATTTTACACCAAATAGATTCACAGTTAGTTACATCAAGGAGTACAGTGAATTCAATGTCTTTTTCACAAAGAGCGCAACGCCACCACCACGACGGCCACATATATCTTTTCTCAAAACATTGTAACCTGGTAGTAAAATTTCTGAGTCCATGATATGTTCATTGAGCCAAGTTTCTGTTACGCATATTACAGAAGGATGATAGCATGCAACGAAGTGATGAAAGTCGTGAATCTTGTTAAGAATGCTACGGGCATTATTATTCGCTAAAGAAAAGTTATCTGAGCAAAGTCAGGTACCAGGAAGCTGACAAGATTGCTTCTTGACTTGAATGGTAGAGTCGCCCGCTTCGCTTAACACATAACAATCGTTAACTATCAGTAAAGAATCATACTGCAGACGAGAGGAGGTGGCATTTTTTCTTTGGTTAGCTGAAAGTTTCCAAAGGGCGCTATGTACCTTTCTAACGCGCTCTGAGAAGTCCTCGTTTACATATATTTGTGTTCCTTTCAACCTTCTGGCATTCTTTGAAACAGCAAGTTTAGATCTGTAATCCAAAAATAGAAACATAGCAGGGCGGGGCTTTTCCCCTCTACGTGCTAAAAGTCTGTGCCATCATTCGATGTCGGTACATTCAAGACCAAGTTTATCAGACCGTAGGCTCGTGAAGAATTCAAGCAGCTGCCCGGGAGACTCAGAATGGTGTTCAGGCAGTCCGTAGACAATAATATTATTTTTATTGGACCTGTTTTCAAGTTCATCAGAACGGTTGTCTAACTTCAATACCAAGTTAGCAAGATGAGTTACCGTTTTTTCAAGTTGTTCAACACGTGGAATTGCTTCCTTGGCTGATAATACCGAGGCCTCCAGCCTATTTAGCCTTTCTTCGATGGAAGCGAACTTGGCTGTCCATGAAGAGAGCTCAGAACGAATTTTCCCTTGTCTCTCGAGCAGCTGCAACAGTTTTTCGTTTAACTTGTCAGGGCCAGGATTGCTCTCAACATCGCCGGATAATAGCAACAAAATTCTACTGACAAAGAAGAACGATAATGCCGCCATAAGTGGGTCAGGCAGCAGCACTAGACATTGATCATCATTTCTATAGCAAGGGAAGTCATATTTTGGCCCTACCTGTAATACAGTGCAGACAAGATTGAACCAAGTGCCCATTGTGCCGCCGTAAGACCCACTGAAGAGTGTAGCATTCGCTGTCGGCTTTATAGCAGGCCAGAAGTAGCCAGCTGATGACGCTGAGGTAGCACACCATGCGCAGCCGGGCTCCCAAGTGTCCAGGTCACGCAAGTCGGGTGACTCAGTCCATAGATGATACGAATCCCGTATCAGACCATCCGATTCAGGGGGGACGAGCAGCTGCTTGAAGGGTGTCGATACATGATCATGGGCAGAAGCGGAGTCCTGAAGAGGACTGCTGGATTCGGTGCAAGCGGCAATCTTTAAGACAGGGCAGACAAGCTTGAACCAATTGCACATTTTGCCGCCGCAAGACCCAAGACAAGATGTCCTTGCCTTGTGCCGGCAAGTTGATAGCCAATGGCCGAAGCCAACAAAGTCACCCACAATATTGAAGGCATCGCTCACGACGCCCTTCACTTGCTCGTGTACAAAGACTGCTCCACCATTTACGACATTATCAGGGAGTGCTGAAGGTTCAAAGAAGCAAAAAGCCGACATGTCACGCAGCAATTTGTTCAGCTCCCTAACACTGCTGCCACGTCGTCGTGCAAAGACGTCTAGATCCAGCCGCCGCCCAGTACCAAAAACTTCCTGCGTCTCGTGCGGCGTAAAATCGAGGCAGCAACTCCATCTGCTCCCCAGGCTCATTCTCACGAGGAGGTCCGCCTGGCAGTGTCATTAATCCAGGGCGCCGTGCGTGAAGAACTGGCGAATGCAGACATATATCCAGCCTGTATGCGCGCAAAGTCGTTCTACGTCAGCCCTGCTCCATACTACCAGCCACAACTGACTTATTCCAGGTACCATGATTCGAACCAGTGGCGCACGCGAGATGACGGGTCGATATGCTTCAACTGCAATGGCGCCAGTCACATTTTTTTCTATTGCCGCTATCGTCGGCCATCGTCTCCTCGTGTACCATACCGTCCAGACGACACTTCATCCTCCCCTTTCCACGGCAATCCACTGAACACTAATGCCCGAACATCGACCCCACATTACGACGCGTCGCTGTCTTCCCAGGCCCAACGACTTTTCTCGGTTGCTTATGTCCCGTCGCTCTCACTCGCAGTCCCTCCTCGGAAAAACAGACCAGTTCAGCTCCCCTAAGGTGATGCTGCATTGACTGATCGACTCGGAAATCCTATGTTAACTCTGGCATCTCGACAAAAGCTTATGAATGTAGATGTAGAGGGCATGCCTGTTTCAGCGCTCATCCACACAAGGGCCCAATTATCATTCATGAGTGCTCACCTTTCTCGTCGTCTTCGTAAAGTCGTTACACCCGCCTCATCACATGTTGTTCGCAGTAGCCAATAGCCGTACACCTACCGTCCTTTGAATGTGCTTTGCGCATGTGAGCTTCGAAGACCACAACGCCTCAATTCTCTTTGCTGTTCTGGACGCTGCTCCTTGGACGTTCTGCTGACGCGAAGATTAGTTTTGCCTCACTTTCTTGTGACTGTATCTGCGAACAACTTTTGCAGACCTGTCCTGAACTTTGGACGCTGCGCACAACTGCTTCCTGAAGGTATCACGCTGGGCACAATATCACCTTTACACGCAAACAACCCTGTTGCTCAGGCCTTTGATGCCCCACAGTCCGCCTCCAGGCAGCCCTGCTGCTGGCCCGACACCTAATGACACATTCGAAAGCATGATTGCCCCGGACCTAGACCCTTTTAAAAGCCAGGACCTGCGCCTTTTCTTGGAGTCATACCGCGACTTTTGATTTCACTTCACCCAAACTTGGACAAGCATATCTAGTGAGGCATCGAATTGACAACGCAGACGCAACACCCAATCATCGACACCCTTAGCATGTCTTGGCGATAGAGCGCAGCGTCATTCAAAACGGAAGTTGACAAAATACTCGCTAAGGACAGATGGAGCCAATTTCGAGCCCTTCAGCATCGCCCGTGGTATTTGTAAAAAACAAAAGACAACACCTGCAGTTCTACGTCGACTACCGGCATTCACCGGCACATCAACAAAACCAAAAAATACTTCTACCATTGCTGCAAATAGACAATGCCATTGATTCCTTTCTGGTGCACGGTGCTTTTCTTCCATCGACCTTCGTTTGGGCTATTGGCAAATAGCTGTCGATGAAAATTATTGGGAGTTAAGTCATGTCCTTTGGGTTATGTAATGCACCAGCAACATTTTGAGCGTGTGATGGACTCTCTACTGAGGTGTTTCAAGTGGGTCCACATGCCTCTGCTGCCTGGACGATATTGTCGTTTTTTTCCCCTACATTCACCAGTCACCTGCAAAAATTGTCAGCTATATTGCAAGTCTTTCACATTGCTGATCTTCAACTCAACTCTACAAAATGCTGCTTTTGGCGCCTGGAGATCGCCGTGCTTGGCTATCTTGTTGACGCTGCAAGTAAACGAGCTCATCCAGCAAAAAATACGCGCCGTCATTAACTTCCCTACTACACGTTCTTCCAAGGAGGTTCGCTCGTTTTTTTTGGCTCGTGCTTCATCCAATGTGCTTTGAAAAATAGAAAAAAACCTTTTCGGAAAGCCCGTTGCACGCCAACATAAAGAACTCTCGTGCCGTGCCCGATCCTCAACGGAGCCGTAAATGGTTTACATACAAGATGTCTTAGTCTTGTGCAACAACTACATCGTAAACACGAGGCAGCTGGCTGTTCGCCTTTATTTTATTTGGCTGAAATCCAATGTTGCCTATGGGCACCAATGATGCCTTGTTCAACATGCCCAACCACTGAATACGCTCAATAAGCTATAGCCCATGCCGACCATATACGTCAACTTGTGTGCGTTCGGCTAACCGACTCGCAAACGGGCCAACAATTTCGTTACGAGAGAAGTCATATGAACACCCACTTTCCTCCCAGGATTCTTGTGCTGTTGTCTCCAGCACGCTGTATAGGGCTTTTTACAAAGCTACTGTTCCGCCCTCCGAACCGTACCCTGTGCACCGCCAAGTGATCGACGTGACATAAGAAATTGAATAGTCTTTGTCATCGTCAACTCAAACCCGTACTAACATCGTTTACGTTATACGTCTGAAGCCATGTCATACACCGGGCTGCCGCAACGCACATGTATAATAACCACCACTATACCGTCTTTCTCTGACTGCAACCGAGTCGGTGCCTTCACCGCCGGAGGGTAACGTTATGTGCCGCTCACAGAGAGGACGAAAAAGTGAAGGACTAGGTGGTGCCTGCTCTTGCTATCTTAGTTGTTTTTACCCGCATTACAGCGACTGTAAATATTGTAAATATACCTGTTTTCTGTCATCTACCAGTAACAATATCATTTATGAAACGCCCGCTGGGGCTCATACATATTTTCGGAGAAGGTTTTTGGGCTATGATTCTATTTCGGGCCTTACAAGGTTTTACAGCGAATCACTGAAGTACCCTATGAGGTTCTCCCAGAAGGCACCTCAAGAAACTGCTATCAGCTTCCAGAAAGTGTAGTCGCGTGCGTTTCTAGACTTCAACCGTACTTTCTTGCTCCCACTCGTCTAATTAGCAACATTACAGTGTATTGACAACTTTGCATGGTTTCTTTTATTTCACCCTCTCCATTTTGTTGTTTGCTGTTTATTCTTATTTGATACCTTGCTTGATAGCGGCCTATTGAGCTATTTTGTGTTATGACACGCCGTCCCATTGTATAGTGCACTCATCCTTTTTCTTTCATTCCAGTGTGTTGCATCGAGACTGCCACCGCGGCCAGGATTTCAATGCCGTAACCTGCAGGTCGCCACTAGATGTGGTGGGTTGGTCCTCAGTGCTGTCGGCCCACATCCCTCAATGTATAAAACGGTACCAGAACACCACTTGTCACCACCAAGTTCCCTGCAATGCACACTTATGCGTTAACCCGGCAAATTACCTGTGCTGTCAGCAATAGTATGCCCTTCGGTGTACACCACATAAACCAGTGCACCGTTATATGATGGCCAACTACCGAGCCCACACTTTTAGTACCGATGTGCCACTTGCATTTTCAATTTTAGCTCAAAACAACAGAGCCCTACTCTAGTCTCAAGATGGCTGAGCCTAAGTGCAGTATAGTGCTTTCTGGTAAACAGAAAGTCAAATTGATATTGCCTGCGTCTCTCATAATCATATGGTGGTTTTGGGACGTTAAACCCCACATATCAAATTGATATTGCCTGTATATGCACCATGCTTCATCGGTGTAATTTACACATATTGGCATGACAGCATCGTGAAGACAGTGTCCATTTCATATACGTGCCTGCCATGCCGCTTCCACGGAAATTCTAAAAAAGACTTTGTGCTTTTCGAATTAATACTTCTTTGCAGACTAGTTGGTCCCATACTTGAAAACTCGGCTTGCAGTGCAAGCTAAAGGAAAAACGAGAAGGGGGACAGGAAAGAGTACGCTCTTTCCTGTCTCCATTCTCATTTTTCCTTCAGCTTACACTGCAAGCAGAGTTCATTTTGCTTTTCAAAGTTATTACCATGACTGTTCATACATGAACTCACCAATGTATACAATCACGTACGTCCATGCTTGACGCATACAGTGTTATCTTTGTTGTGCCATTCTCCTGTATATACCTGCAGCGTTCTCTCATGGGTCAGTTTTCATGTTAATAATTATTATCTCATGTATTGCATATTAATTTTTGCATGGGTATAGTTGTTACAACAGTTGGCAGCTGTGATTTTAGTAAGCTTCGCTCTAATACATTCTTTTATTGAAGCCTCTCAAAGGAGACATCATGCATGAGTAGAGCCGCATGGAGTGCACTCGACAGTTTTATAGAGAAGGGTGGCAGATTATTTTCAGATCACATAATACACAGGGGGCGCAAAAAAAGCGACAACCACAAACGGCGAGGATAACTGCGAGTCTAACTTGCCTTCACCGGAACACGGGACCGTATTGCAGTGAAGCCATAAAAAAAACATCTGCGAAGAGCTCTTCAATAAGTTTAATTCTCTTGTCTTAAATTAGTTCAACTAAAGACAATGTCTTGAGGCTGCATGCTTTCCTTTTGGCTTCGACAGTGTGGTAGTGACGCACGACAAAGTTTGCGCGCAGGCTTTCAAGGATTTTACGATCGCACGCATGTATCACCACTACATTTCTGTTTTTGCTGCCCGAGCACAGTTCGTAGCCTTATTTAAAACGGCAGTATCGGAAACGCGCTTTCAATAACAGCATGCTGAGAATCAACAAAAATTCATCAAGTGGAGTGCAGTAATCTCCGGCGTGGCGTTTTTCGCAGCAGGCCTAGGTGTATCAGGCGTAGTCAGTCGACTCGGCTTCAATGCATCCTGAATGGTGCGGCGTTGCGACTCGGCAGTGAAAGGTGGAGCACACGCTTTCTTTATGAGTATTCAACTCGGCGTAGGGCGTTCGTTCAGTGGGAGGTGGGCGCACACGCTTCTTTTGCGAGTATCCTACTCGGCGCAGGGCTTCCTTCCGAGCACTTGGCAACAGGCGTAGTGGCGACTCGGCTTCGTTGCGTCCTGAATAGCGCGGCTTTTCGGCCGTGAGAGGTGGGGGCACACGATTTATTCACGAGTATCTAACTCAGCGCAGCGCGTTCGGTCAGACGATCCGCACACGATTACTTCGCGAGCATCCGATTGCAAGGCCATATGCCTTGACAGGGCTTCCTTCCGCGAGCGCGACCCTCCCGCTAGCTGCAGCAGCAGCCTCCGGCGCCGCCGTGCAAAAGTGCGGGGAGCGACAGCGCGATGACACAGTTAGGCCGGCGGAAATGCATAGCCTCCAAGAGCGCTGAGCCGCGATACATTGTGGGGGGCTCTATCTGCTCGCCTTTGTAAACTCGCGACCCGGCACAGGCGCTGCGGCAGGGTCGCCTTCCCCGAACCAACAAAAGGTACTCTGCTGCTCCCCCATGCCACAAATCTGAAGGGTGCGCGCGGATTATTTCCACCGTACACTGTCACACTGTCTGTAGACAGCAGGCACCGCCCGGTCCTCGTGTTTGCGCGGGGAGGTGGGGGGGCCGCGAGAACAGTAGAAATATTCCTTCCAGGTACTCCACTCCGGAATGCCCATTCGTTACACCGAAGGTTTTCTTTTCCTTTTTTTTAATGCGTGGGTTTAAGAAACAAGCGTAAACATTTTGAAAGGACCTGGGTTCAGTCCGTGTTTGCTGGGACGTCACAATCCCTTCATCTTGCAGAAGAATTTCCCCAGCGGGGAAATTCAAACACGAGAAATGCGGGCGCATGGCGCATTCGGGTTGCGCAGCGAAATTGAGACATTGCGGCAGTCTTAGGAATACGGTATGTGAACACAGCACACTTGTGATTCAGCCCTGGCGGCAGCGCGTCGCTGAGAGGAACCAATCTGTGATTGTCGCTGTATCATCACCCACCACGAAGCACTTTCATTCCTTCCATGTTTCTACAGCGCACAACACACTTGAAGGTTGGTGTCTGCAGGTTGGTGTCCTTGTTTTCTGCTCACGTTAGTGTGTTCTCTTTTGCCGCAGCTGCTGCCTCCCAGTGCGTTTATCTTAGTTTGTGTATTTGCTATCGTTTGTGTATTTGCTGTCATGCCATCCAACGCAGAATTGGCCAGAAAATTGAAGCACTTGAGTGTTTGGTTCGCTCTAGTCTTGTTACTCTTGCAAATGAACTAACAGCTAAAATTAAAGAAAAGCTAGCACAGGAAGGTCTCGGGGAACATGCGTCCCTCAGTGATAGTGTTCAGTTTCTGTGTGACAGTTTCGACTCTATCAAAACAAAGCAGAATAAATTGAAACTAGCTAACAAGGAACTATTTGCACAAAATGAGGCACTGACTAGAAGGGTTGCGGAGTTAGAGCAATACTCGAGGCTCAATAATGTTGAAATCAAGGGCGTTCCGGTCACTCAGGGTGAGGACTGTGCGGCCATTGTGATGCCGATTGGCGAAGCTATTCAGTGTCCTGTCACGCCCAGCGACTTTGACACAGTTCATCGTGTTTCAACGAAATCAGATGAAAAGAACATTGTTGCACGGTTCTGCTGCCGTGAAAAGAAAAACGACTTTGTTCGTAAAGCGCGTAAGACCCGTCCGAACACTTCTGATGTTGGCCTCTCCGGTAGCTCAAGTAAGGCAATCTATGCCAATGATCACCTGTCTCCAGATAACAAAAGATTGTTCGCTAAGGCCCTAACTCTAAAAAAAGCACACAAATGGCAATTTCTGTTGACAGACAATTGCCAGATCAAGGCGCGAAAGTCTGGTGATGGCAGAGTATATCGGATTATCAAAGACAGTGATCTTAGCATCTTTTCATAGCCACTGAGTCCTACGCCCATTTTTGTGCTGGACACTCGTTCACTTTCATCTTATCATCATGGCTTTGCTATCCCCTGATGAGGCTACACATATGCTAAATGATAGTAATCGCTCCTTGGTTCATTTCAACGCGCGTAGCCTCCGCAAAACTTCGGATAATATTTATAACTTTATAGATTCACTCGCGCATTCTTTCTCCATCATTTGCATCACTGAAACATGGCTCTGCACTTATGACGTCAATCTGTGCGGCCCGTCATCGTACGTAGCTGAGTAGTGTCACCGTTGTTCAGACAGCTATGGCGGCTCAGCAATATTTATTGCTCCAGATCTGTCCTACACCCGCCGACAAGATCTTTCCTTAGGCATCTCGCATTGCGAATCCGTGTGGATTGAATTAGATCATTCTTTTTTAAACGATAATAACAACGTTATTCTGGGGTGTTTTTACCGTTCCCCTTTTTCGAATATGAGGGATTTCATTTCTCGCCTGGATACCATTCTGCATCAGTTATCATCTGAAGGCAAGCGCGTTGTGCTAGTTGGAGACATCAACATCAACTTGCTTAACACAGACAATCATGCATGCAGAGAATATAATGACTGCTTCAGTGGATACGGTTTTGAGTCTCTCATTTCATCTCCTACTAGATGTCCTATTTTTGGTGCTGCTTCATTGCTTGATCATGCCTATTGTAATTTCTCGCCCTCTCCCTCTGCAGGAGTAATTGATGTGAACATCACTGATCATTATCCCATATTTCTTGCTTTCAACGTCATGAAGCCATTTGATCCACCCACGTGTGTTACTTCCGCACTGGACCAGGAATTGTTTTTCAATGCCATTACTAAAACTGATTGGTCCAGTGTTACGTCCTTATGCAATGTAGACCAGGCATTCAAGAAGTTTTCTTCCCTTTTCCTTAAAGCCGTAGAAGAATGTACTAAAACAGTCAAATGTAAAAAGAGGTACAAATATCCTAAAAACCCATGGTTATCTGAGCGACTTCTAAAATGTATGCGTAAAAAAGATAACCTGTACAGAAAAGTCAAGAAACAACCATTTAACACTGCTTTAGCTGCACGCTATAAAAAATACTCGAATGTTCATTCGTGTCTCTTGAAAAATGCCAAGAAAAAATATTATGATGACCAAATGTCTAGTGAAAAAAACAACTCTAAAAGACAGTGGCAACTATTAAACGATTTTCTAAATAGATCAACGCATATTTCACCTTGCAGACAGTAATATATAAAGGCGTTACACAGGATAACCCTGAAAGTGTTGCTGAAGCTTTTAGTAGTTATTTTTTCGAAATTTTTAGTGAAAAACATAGCAGTTCTTGCTGTAATCTGCAGCGTTGTAATCATTCTTTTTTTCTTTTCCCCGTGAGCCCTGATGATGTTTCTACAGCAATCAAAAGTCTCAAAGAAACCGGCCCTGGTATAGATAAAATCTCAGCACGACACTTAAAACTTGCAGTAGACATTATTTCTGAACCACTTTCCATAATTATAAACCTTGCGTTCAAGCATGGCAGTTTCCCTACTTCTCTAAAAATAGCTAAGTCCTTCCGATCTTTAAAAAGGGTAACAAGCAATCTATTTCTAACTATCGCCCCATCTGTATTCTTTCTTCCCTGAGCAAAGTCATCGAAAAACTGTTAATACTCGGCTAAACAAGTACCTTAATAAATTTAATATACTGAAGCCCTGTCAATTTGGCTTTCGTACTGGAAGTTCTACTAACCTTGCTATTCTTTCCCTATCAGACTTCATCAAACACTCTATAGACGCAGGATTTGTAGTAGGGTCAGTTTTTTTAGACTTCACAAAGGCATTCTATACCATCAATCATCTCATTTTATCCAAGAAACTCGAATCATACGGTATTACAGGTCCATCCCTCAAATTTTTAAACAGTTACCTCCTTAACCGAAAGCATACTGTTTACATATCGGGCTCATTTTCTTCTACTAAAACAATAAATCAAGGGGTTCCTCAAGGGTCATTACTGGGTCCGTTACTTTTTTTACTTTACATTAATGACCTTCCTGACATTATACACATGGCTCACTGCGTTTTATATGCTGATGATACTACCATTTCCATTGCTGATAGATGTGTTGACAATGTCACTAATAAATTAAATGCTGTACTTTGTAGTGTGTCAAAATGGTGCCAGGAAAATTTCCTAATCATTAATCCAAATAAATATAAGTTTATGGTTTTTAGATCAGCTCAACGCAAGGTAACTTCCTCACCACAGCTCACAGTTGACTCTCATTTGATTAATATCAGCAACAGTGTATCTTTTCTTGGCGTTCACCTCGACGCTAACCTTAACTTCGCTCTCCATATTGCTCACATTAGAAAACGGCAGCATTTGGCATTCGCGCATTACTCAAAGCTCGCTCATATTTTTCTCATAAAGCACTCCTTTCACTTTACTTCGCATTCATTCATTCTCATATCACTTATGGCATCGCATCATCAGTGTCATCTTTCATCCGTACAACATCTACAAAATCGAGCTATTCGCGCTATTTTTAACTGCTCTCGCGACAGTAGCGCCGCTCCCCTTCTTCAATGCAATAAAATCTGTTAAGTATCTATTCAGGTTGAATCTAATTATGTTTTTGCATAAACAAATAAGAAATCAACTTTCTGCTAATTTAATTGATCCTAAATGTCAGTTAATATTAACACAACCAGGTTCGCGGCTAATAATAACTTTTTACTTCCTAAGGTTCGTACTAACTATGGTAAATCATCTCTCTTCTGTACCATCACCATATGGAATAATTTGCCAACTTCGCTAAAATGCAAAATTTCTTTATTTTCATTTAATTGATTGATTTGTGGGGTTATACGTCCCAAAACCACCATATGATTATGAGAGATGCCGTAGTGGAGGGCTCCGGGAATTTTGACCACCTGGGGTTCTTTAACGTGCACCCAAATCTGAGTACACGGGCCTACAACATTTCCGCCTCCATCGGAAATGCAGCCGCCGCAGCCGGGAATCGAACCCGCGACCTGCGGGTCAGCAGCCGAGTACGTTAGCCACTAGACCACCGCGGCGGGGCTTATTTTCATTTAAAAAACTCATTAAAAGAGTATCTGGTGAATAGTTGATCTGTCATCTTGTTTGTGTTGTTTTGTGCTGTATTATTTGTTTTTTGATTCCATGCCTTTTTGTTTTCATTCTGCTTTATATATTTTTGCTTCTACGATTCTAACAGCTGCTTGTGCTTTTATTATTTGTAATGATCACCGAGGGTCCCGTTGCAGTCTTGTACTTTGGGACCCTCTTCTGTATATTTTACTCCCTGTAACATACTTTATGACATGATAATAAACTGATTGATTGATTGATTGATTGATTGATTGATTGATTGATTGAAACCTTGAGTATCACCACGAAAATTCATGGATGACGCGTGGACAAAACGCACACTAGTCACAGCTGCTCGTCGGGTGGTTTGGCACACAACGTTCAGTCAAGTGTGTGGAAGGTTCCCAACCATGCGAGCATATCACACACTTTGCCTGCAGTGTCCGCTCTCGGCACAACTGAACAGAGGATACACACATTTCAATACGCTTTCGTTCCACACATGCACAAAATTTGAAGATCTTATCGAACATCTCAAACCGAACGAAAATCGGGATGGCGGGAGAACGTAGGTCATACAGGCAGCAACACTGAATTACCCTCGCGTACCATCTCCTGCCCGGCCTCTGCTGCACCTGTCAGTGAGGGAAAGGGACCTTCCACGCGAATTGTGTGTTCGGATTGGCTGAGAACGTAGCGTATATGCTGTCCTATGTAACTGTGACATCGGGTGTTGTACATCAATACCGATCACGACGCCCCCTAACTCCTAACGAGGCGCCACACTTCCGTTCGGGGAGACGCCGTGAAACCATTTCAATTTGAACTTTCACCTCACCTCGTCGATACCGGGGCTACTTCATCTCTTCCCACAAGCCAGCCCTCCCCGCCTCCTATCGAGGCACGACACTATTGTGTAGAGAAAACGCCGTAGCTTTTCTGTTATCTTTACTTGTCTCATCTCATCACCTGTTGTGCAGCACCTATTTAGGTATCTTGACCAACCACCTCGCATAATCTGCCTAGTTTGGGCCGCAGATGCCAGTCACATATCCTCTCTTTCTCAACCTTCTCATTTCTTAAAACAGTCCCTTTTTCACCTTCCTTTCCGACAAGTGACGAGATCTCGGTAACCTCAGATTCACTGACTCTATGTTCTTTCCCCATCATTAGGTGTTAATCGATCCCACGAGGTACCACTTACTCAGGGATCAACATCAGATACCGCGAGCAACATAAAACCAAAATTACCGAGTGAGACTACCTGCCTCATTTCAAAACACAATCAACAAAATAAAACAAGTGTACAAGCCAAAGTAAAACAAAATGAAAAACTTAAACTTCAATACAAGGGCTCCACTAAAGTAACGAGCACAATGACCGAGCAGAAATCATAGAACATAAAATGACATACAACATTGTGGACTCTTATGACCCTAGCCGATCCCCGAGCGCTCAGCGTCTACCTGTATGAACACCTCTTCCCCGACTCCAAGTCCCGGACCCTGGTTGGATGGTCCGAACTTCAACCTACTCAACTCAGTCGCGGAGTGAGGCATGTGCGAAGCTATCTGACAGGACCACCGCTGCGCATGCCCGGGTTTGGTGCGGTGTACATCGAGTGTGCTTCACTTCTCCTTTGGCCCCACAAATCTGAAGGGTGTGCGCGGATTATTTCCACCGTACACTGTCACACTGTCTGTAGACAACAACGCGCCGCCCGGTCCTCGTGTTAACGCGGGGGGGCCCGCGAGAACAGTAGAAATACTCCTTCCAGGTACTCCACTCCGGAATGCCCAATCGTTACACCGAAGGTTTATTTTCCTTTTTTAATGCGTGGGTTTAAAAACGAGCGTAAACATTTTGAAAGGACCGGGGTTCAGTCCGTGTTTGCGGGGACGTCACACCGGCAACGGGCTCGGTCGTGTTGTATATCGCCGCTCGAAATACATCGCGAAGGTCAGCTTGGGCGTCTGCAGTTCGCCTGTGCTTTGCGATCACCTGGCGATTTGCCGCCATTGCTGTCGGCCTCCCGTACGCTCGCTCATCGAGTGCTCGCCTGTCTTAGCCGCCGCGATGAGCTCCGTGCTGACGATATTGGGATGAGACTTCGTCGCTGTGTTGGAAGTCGTCGAAAACACGTTGCGGGTTCTCGTAAAGAGCTTGGTTGTAGTATGTCGTGCGTTGTAAGTGAACCAGTACGGGCTATCGGGGCTTTCGCTAGCGTCGGAACTCACTGAAAATTCCTCGCCATTACAGTTGGCTTCCCCGTCAGTCGGTCGCAAGCAGCTCGGCGCAGTCCGTAGGCCGCGGCAGCGGACTCGCGTTTGCGCACTGCTCTCGCTCGAGTTAGTGCAAAATGGCCGCATTACCGTCGATTTCTTTGGCGCTAGCTCCAAACCAGCTTGGCGCTGTTCGTGGCGGTGGCCAAGCGTACGCTCGCTTTCCTGTTCGAAGTTCGCTGGCGGCAGACACTCCGCGTGTAGTGCCGTGTTTGTCTCGCGTTCGCTTGCTCGAGCTCAACGACGTCGCTCGCTTAGAACTCGCCGACTTGTTAGCGGCACGGTGGTTCGTGGAGTTGTGACTGCGGCTGCCGCTCCTAAACTGTTGAGCTACAGGGATCAAAACGAGTCTTTGACAATGTGTGACATCACGGTGAAATTATTAGCATGTCATATCTCACGTATGTTTCATTTAACCTTGCACGTATTTCTCATGTGCATTTGTATTCATCCTCTGTCACGTGTGACTCACTATTTTACAAACCTATTGTGCAACTGTGGGCATGCTGAAGACTGTGTGCTCTGGCGTCTGCGATGCTTGTCATCCATCTCTTTCGTCAGAGCAGCTTCAGAAGTACTGTGCGAGATGTGAAGTTAAAGTTATTTTTGTGTCATATTTTAACGCTTGTTTTATATTAACGTGCACGTACTTGTCGTATTCGTGCATCTTCATCTTCTGTCACGTGTGTCTTTACCATAATATTGTACGTGCATCTGTGGGAACACAACAGGCGGAAGGCCGCGTGCGCTGGCGTCAGCAACGCCTGTCATCTATTGCTTCCGTCGGGGAGCTCCCCAAGGAGAGAACAATATTTGTCAATGAGACTGGACTCGTACACTTCACCATGAATTCACCTAAAAGAATGGAGAAAATTTATGTGTATGTAGAAAAATAAAAGATTTAGATGTCTCACTTTTGTCTTTCGTTGTTGCCGTGACGGCGAAAGCCGTTACACATAGGTGGCTAACTACTTTTTTTCGTGTTCTTTTCTGCGCAATTTGTTGCACACTGCGCAGAAAACAGGCGAAAAAAGTATTACGTCTGGCGGAAAATAAACAAAAAACAATGTTTGAACTGGGGACAAAAATTCACCCGATTGTACTAGAGTGAATCAACCGTTCATCCGGCAACACACCCTTTTAACACCCTTTTGCCTTAGAGTGAATGCACCTTTCTTTTTAAAAAGGATTTGATTGATATGTGGGGTTTGACGTCCCAAAACCACTATATGATTATGAGAGACGCCGTAGTGGAGGGCTCCGGAAATTTAGACCACCTGGGGTTCTTTAACGTGCACCCAAATCTGAGCACACGGGCCTACAACATTTCCGCCTCCATCGGAAATGCAGCCGCCGCTTTTTAAAAAAGGATATATTAAGCGCAACATCAATACGTAAGTATTAGGGGATGTATTCTTTTACTAAAAAATGCACAGATACGCAGCCAATTTTATGCAATGATTTCTACCAAATTATGACTATCCTGTGGCTTTGCAGCCAGTGATTCTCCAGTATATGGTGCTCAATTATCGCATCCAAGGTGTATGCTGTCTAAGAGAAGAGAACACATTGTACACATATTTAAACAAAACAGGCAGATTCGCTGGTCTTCAGTTCAATCGTGGCGCGGGAGAACCTTCGTGGGATCACCATCTGCAGCTACTGCTGCTTGAGGCATCGAGCCTTCTCACCCCTGAGAAAGACGTAGCCCTACAGGCGCGATGTAGTATGGTGACTTGTTCAGAGTCGCATAGCTCTTTCTCCCAAATTTGTTCATCCTATTTACCCTTTTATGTACCCAACCCTTTCTTGTAACCTTTTCTCCGCAACGTTGTGAATTATTAATACAACTTGGGGCTGGCCTAAGCTTTGCGTTTTCATTCCGTTCTCCCATATATCCGAAAATATTTCATAATGAAGAGGACTGGAAGGGTGCCTTGCTCATCTTCATGCTAGGCTGTCTGGGCTTGTACAGAAAGTACTGCCAAGCATTCGTGTATGGAGCTGCGCTTCTGCACCTGCCCTTTCTTTGTCGGCCCCTTTCAAAAAAAAATAAGATTTTGCCGTCATAACCTTAATAGCAGTGCTCCCAATTTGTCTTGAATTCTTGTATTTCCCCACTTTTTCATTTAGCTAGAAATATCACTTACCACTCCTAATATTTTGTCTTTTGGGGCCGCTTCATTAGGACACAGCGACAAGACCATCTGCGGGGCTCTCTGCGAATTCCAATGTAACAAAAGAAGATTATGTTGCTAAGCCATTAATCAGCTCTCGATCTTTACTAGCCAATCTACCATTTATTATTTAGCTGTTACGCTGCAATGGATTAACCTATAAAAGAAGTTAATATAACAATTACACTTCAGATATTCAGCCAATTCTAATATTTCTCTCCTACCCCCCTTTTTTTGCAATGTGTGCAATTAATTTCACAGTCTAAACAAAGTAATTCTATTCCCCTAGTTTGTGAAACCAAAAGGTATTGACTTGCATTAACCACCGACTTTTTGGCCAATCCGCCTTAGTGGGTGAGAGTCACAAAATAAAGGATCAAGCAAGCAAGGGAGACCCGAAGAACAGTCACGTTCCTCGTGAAGGATATTAGAGTTCGGCTGCGTCTTGTTTTTTGGTGCACCTGCATACAAACTACGACCGCTACTTCTTTTGGAAAGCGAATCACTACGAGTATGTCTTGGACTTCCGAAATTTGTATCGAATACTATTTTGTACAAAGAAGTACGCCTGCCTTCTCTTTGTACTCGGTTTAACATCCTAACCATGCGTACATTTCTAAAAATCTATGTATCGCCATTTAGAAGATCGCAATACACTTTTCTTGAACATCCGATGAAATTTTTTGGCCATCAGTGACCAAAATTACGGTTCCCCGAAGTCATTTTCGCACAGACACAATTGGAAACATCACAAGTGCAGCTCCGTTAGATACTTATCGTAAGCACATCTGTACAAACAAGTCGAATAGGATTTGATGACTTTTTTTCAAAGAGTTGCAAAAATTTACCCAGTAGATACTCAAATTGCATTTAGGAGGACCCTTTATCTAGATTAGAAACGGCTGCAGTGATGGCAACTGACGCTTCAGTTTGTGAAGAAAAGGCAGGGGTGGGAATTGCATCATTATATTTATATTGCTCTTTTCCACTTTGATTGCCGTACTTTACTCCTATTTATCATGCGGAATTACTTGCCAATATATTAGCTCTACCGAAATTACCCCTATCACTATCAGAAGCCGTCATTCTGACAGACAGCCGATTCACATGTTAATCTTTAACTGCATCAAATTTTTTCGAATTCTTTAGAAATATTTCATTCACTCATTCCAAGACATACACGTTTTATTTGCTTGGTATGGGTACATGGACACAAAGGTATTTCTCTAAATGAACAAGCGGATGCACACGCACTTTTATCTTGTAATGGTACAATATTTTTTTCTCTTTTGGCGACGTAGGCGTTTGTAACTGCGGCACGTTTTGAAAAATTTGACGCTTCGGACAACTTTGCAAAGTCTGCGTTTTCACTTTCTGAGTCCCCTCACCTCAATTATTGTAGGAAGAATAGATGGTGTCCCTCCAGAAGGACAGAGATCGCAGTTACCAAAATATGATGCCGAGTCCCGCCTCTGAACTTTAACCTATACAGGTCTGGTCTGCTACACTCAACTTTGTGCCTCTATTGTAATGAGTGTGAATCTCTTGATCATTTCTTTCTGACGTGCAGATTATACACCAATCAGAAGAAAAGACTTCTGGAAGAACCGCTTCAAAGGTTGAGATTAAATTTATCCCTTCCGGTTCTTCTTTGCTTTGGGGCTACCGTGCTTGGTTTTAGCCACAGGAGTGTTTGCGAAGCCGTTTGCGATTTTCTTCGGGAGACGAGAAGAATAGAATGCTATGTTCTTCGTTAAATTATCAAAATCAAGCATATTCATTAAAAACTTAACATTTGAAATTATGAACACTTCCTTTTAAATCGCCAGACACCGTTCGTTTCGTGGCCGATCCCCAATGGTGGGTTGCGCCAAGAAAAAAGAAAGACAAACAAACGAACAAACATTCACGTTCATTCACGTTAACCACAGGGCGCGTCGAGCACTGCTTGCTTGTCGCCGAGCCGGCGACAAGCAAGCAGTGCTGGACGCGCCCGACGAACCTGTAGCTCGACTGTACCTGCAGTAGCTGGTCACTTCGGACTCTTTCGGACGGTGCTTTGGCTGAGCCTTGGGTGAATTTGACCTGTTAAAACTCGCTGACGCTGCGTAATACTTGTTTAGGCAATCGAATCAGTGGTACTGTCTAATTTGTCTCCCTGCCAAGGACACAGCCCTTGGTAAGCCTCTTTGCCTATTGATGACTTGCCATGAGAATATTTTTTTCCGCAGTGGTGTTGGCAGCATCCCTGTTGCGCTGGTGCCCTCGAGTGGTGGATTTATTAGGCTCAACAACCTAAAGGCGATCAAGGCGGAGTTGCAGGCCATGACGTCGCACTTCCAGCTGATAAGTGATGTTTGTCACTTCGGAAGAGGTGGTTTGGTATGCAGATTGTCAGATCCTTCATGCGTTTCTGACATCGTAAAGTGCAAGACATTTGCTTCGGTCCCAATGAGTGCGTTTATCCCGCCTAATTTAGCGTACACTATTTGAATCGTACGAGGAGTCGACTCTAGATTTACGCCCACTGAGACTCTATAAACGCTGTCTGATGCTGGGGTCATAGCTGTGTACCGGTGTAACCGATTAGTTAACGGTGAGAAAGTCCCCACTGAGTCAGTTATTCCTACCTTTGCCGGCACTTCCTGTTCATCCGAGTTTAAAATATGGCCACTCATTTTCAGAGTCGAACGTCTTGCTTCTCGTGCTCTCAATTGTCAAAACAGTTCGCGGTTGGTCACAGTGTAGAGGGCTGTGAACCAAATTCACGTTTCCGCATCTTTGGCGATGCCCATCCATCAAAGTAGTGCAACGCCGAAACCAAAAAGTGCTGCCTCTGTGCAGGAAATCATGCGACCGATTACCTGAACTGCACTGCAAGGTCTAATAAAACGCAACTGCTAGAAATCATGGACCGACGTTGTTGCTCGCGTCGAGAAGGAATAACAGTTGTGAAGGATGGGGCCTCTGGATATGCCGGAGTCACTTCAAGCACGAACAACCAAGTGAGGTGAGGATTTTGAATCTTATTCAAGCTGCAGTAGAAAAGGCGATGTTGAAAGCGCTGGAACACACAGTTACGAGTGTAAAGGACCGCATCTCTCAAGTGTTTTGCTCCCAGATGACTCAGCTTGTCTGTGCAGTAGTAGTACCGATAGCCAAGTCGGCACCTTGTGCAGCAGAAAAATGCCGAATTCAGCCCCGCAGCGGCAAACTCGAGAGAAGAAAACCCCAATTTTGTCTGTACCTTCTACGTTGACCCACCCGAAGGATCATAATGAAATCGACGTATGCCAAGATTTCAGGCGTCAGAAGCGCACTGGATCTCCTGTAAAATTTCTTTGCTCACACTTAAAGCCTCAAAAGGGCAACGAAAATGACAGTGCACTCATTAAAGAGAGTATTTTAGAAGCTGCCGTTGCTGAAGACTTTCACTCGTCAACATAGATACTTTGAAAGTACTACAGTAGAATTGTAGGTCTTTGATTTCTGCTTCTATTGACTTACTTTGCTATATTAACCATTATTTTCCGGATATAACCCTAATACAAGAACCTTGGCTTAACGCTGCTAAGAATTATCGTGTAAACAGTTTTAGAGCATTTCGGCTAGACCCTCCATTGCTAGGAGGCGGTCTAATCATACTAGTCTCGAAGAAATTGTGCCGCAGAGCCAGCATAGCTTTTCAGCTTATGTCCTCAGACTGTGAAATTTTGGCAATAGACCTCATTTTGCCAGGGCACCGTTCTTTTTCACTTATAAACGCATATTTTTCTACGGGTTTGCATATTACTCAACCATTATATACTGCTTTAGCTGATTGCAAGAATGATTTCCTTCTGACTGGTGATTTCAACTCACGTCATGTTTCTTGAGGATTTCGAACAGACCGTTCCTGTACTCTTCTTTGGGATTGTATGATTAATAAAAGCCTTGCCTGCCAAAATGAAAGACAGCCTACATATATTTGTTGATGTACACGATTGGTATTAGATCTCACGTTTTGCAGCTCGAGTGCTTAAATAAAGTCTTGGAAAACAATTGATTTCTCTTCAACCAGTGGCCATCTTCCTTTATAATTTGAAATATTATGTGCTATGAAACCTATTCAAAGAACAGAAAAAACATTGATCAATAACAAAAAACTTTAAAGACTGCGTGTATTTAAACATTAGGGCAGTGTCCAGTGGTCAAAATGAAGCTCTCGGCAGAAATGTCTGTTCTGCTTTAAAAATCTTCAAGAACACCTCAGAATTTTAATTGTTTCGTCGTCAACCAAAAGTGCCCAACCTAGTAGATGGTGGAATAATTAGTTCACACTAGACTATAGAAGAGGAAAAGCTACATAGAAAAGACCTATATGTAATCAGAGTCCAAAAAATTGGAAGGGTTATCAGTTCATAGCGGCAACATTTACACGCACTGTATCGCGAGCGAAAGAGCAATTTGACCAAGAACTTTTTGAGTACCTGTTTAAATCAAATAACAAACGTGCTTTATTCAATTTTCTTCGTGCTAGGAAAAAGACCCATATACCAGGAAACGTTGACTCAGTAGTTCAAACCTCACAATAACTACAGGAATCATTAAATCAATTGGCTGAACGATTAGAGAACTGGTTCTCAACGCGTCTTTCTAATTCGGCTTACACAACAGTTATCTATGACTACACACAAATATTCACTTCCGAATTAAATCATGCTATAGAAAGATTGCCAAATGGAGCACCAGGCCCCGATAGTTTAACCAATACAATGCTAAAAATACTACACAGGGAATATCCGAATGATCTTTTAGGTTCTGTCAATTATTCCCTTAGAAGAGCATGGATCCCTTCTGAATGGAAGATTGCGAAAATTGTGCCATAGCTTAAGAAACAGGGGGCAGACTCTAATTTAAACAACATACGACCGATAGCTTCAACATCGAATGTAGTAAAGCTTATTCAAAGGGTACTTCATGGTCGTAAAATTAGGTTTATTAACAAGAAACAACTGTTCAGTTCTTCCCAAATTGGCTTTAGATCTGGATACTCCATATGGCATGCACATGAAGATCTGAAAAGTCGTATTCATATTGCCCGTCAGAAAAAGCAGTTTGTGGCTTTAGTAACGTTAGACATATGTAAAGCATACGATTAGTAGAGTATTCTGTCTTGATTAATCAGTTATGGAGTCATGGACTTCCACCCTGAATGGTAACATGGGTGACGGAATTTTTGTGTAGAAGAAAATTCTATTGGTATCAAGGCGGTTTTTTCTTCCCGTAAGCACAAGCTATCCCGAGGTGTACCTCAGGGGTCAATACTTTACCCCGTAATATTCAACATATTGCTTAGTACCATCCCCATTCAGCTAGATGTGAAAACCTATGTTTATGCCAGGTGGTCTAAATTTCCGGAGTCCTCCACTACGGCGTCTCTCATAATCATATAGTGGTTTTGGGACGTTAAACCCCACATTAATCAATCAATATGTTTATGCCGATGACATTGCTTTCTTTGCTATGACACAAGACTGCCACAGTCTTTACATTTTCTTGCAAGCATAGCAAATGAAATAGAACAATGGCTGGATGGATTGATGATGAGCCTCAATACTAGTAAATTTGCTATTCTCGTTTATCCTGTCCAAGATCCTGTGCACATATCTAATAATTACAAGCTTCAAGATAACCCACAAGTACAATCATTGAAATACCATGAAGTTACGTATAATGAACATCTCAATTGGCGCCCTCACATTGAATACATCGCGACAAAAGCAGTACGCACAATGGGCATTGCGGAGGCTGAGCAATTGTAGATCAGGTATGTAAAGGAAGGCACTTTTGTTTATATATAAAATGTATGCCTACCTGGGTTAGAGTTGGACAGCGTTTTTTTTTCTGGTGCGCCAGCCTACAAACTTCGGTCGCTCATTCTATTGGAAAGAGAGGTTTTACGGCTCTGCTTGGGACTTCTAAAGTGTACTGCAAATGCAGTGTTATACCTTCAAGCACGAATACCAACACTGTTATGTCGCTTTAACATTCTTACTGGGCAGACCTTTTTACGAATATCTGAAGCACATTTCAACCCTGAACAAATTATTTTTATTTCCAATCTTGACCTATTCTTCTTCGTGAATTTGCCCTGATTTCACAAACCACAAATAGTATTTGTTCAATCGTTACTTGAGCCTCTAAATGTACAAGTTCATGAACTGATTCTTTTAACTGAGCAACAAATCTTTCCAGAAATTGTTTACCATGATATCTTCCCAACTCACGCTAAGCTATTACCTACAGGCAGAATAAATGGTTTATTGCAGGACCATTTAAGTACTCTGCCAACAAATGTTATTATTGCAACGGACGAATCGCAATCAGATGAAAAATCAGGCGTTGTAATATATTGGCCCGTTTTTGATTGGACATTTTCACTTCGCTTACCAGATTTTCTATCTGTCTTTCTGGCTGAATTTATGGCAATATTGTCAGTTTTGCGAAGGGTAAATACTTTTATTCTAGTCGTAGCAGTCATAACTGATTCATTATCAATGTGCTCTTCTCTGTCCGTGTCCGGTCCCTCACCCATACTGAAACTTTTTAAATCATTGGCTCCCTGTCATCTCCGAAAAATTAATTTATTCTGGGCACCAGGGCATAAAGATTTGTTGTTAAACGAAATAGCTCATTCTCTTGCGAAGGCATCGCATGCTACACTCATCATTCCTATTTTCATTATACAGCACACATTACGGTGGCGTGATTTCACACACTTAAACTCAGGCAAAATTTATCAGACCCTGCACTCGAGGCTTCTCCGGAGTGCAACCACTTGGTAATTTCCTAGCGCAGTGCACTGTCTAATTAAAGGACGACGGAACTTGTCATCACAAAATTTCGTTGCCGCGTTACCTTCCTCAATTTTCACTTACATAGATCAGGTATATTGAATTCCCCTATGTTCATTTACTGTAATCAATAGGAAACGATCAGTCATTTTTATTACATTGTCGCCGTTTTGATTTACTCAGGCAGAGCATACTAGCACCTCCTCTTCAAAAACTGGGCTTGCAATTATCACAATATGATCTCCTTTCATTTGGAGCCTCTACACTGGGTTTCAGCCACAGGGATGTTTTATTCACCGTTCAGGAATACATCACTGCGACTAAAAGATTTTCTTGCTAAATTACGGTCTCACTTTTTCTTTGCTTTTTTTCTGCAAGTTTGCAATTGGCATTTCAAATCACTATTAAATAGCAAAAACGTTTTTTAGGAATGACGCAATTCTGAAAGCATCGGGCAAATTCACCTTATAATCGGCCAATCCCCTGCTTTGGGTACGAGCAGTTAGCACAGGAAAACAACAACAACAACAAGCAAGCAACCCATCTGCATATCAACGGAAATGACCCTGTCCGAAGGCCGCCTCGTGCAGGAGACCTGGCACGCATTCTGCAGCAACAACTCGGCAGGCGGCGTCCTCATTTTCGGTGCCTTTTTGACGCAGAACACGCACCTACTGCCACTTTTTCGCCGGTTCCGTGCCATGCCCTTGCCGATGCTCACCACCTATCCGGCTTTCCGGGCTGACGCCTGCAGTGCGGCCTACCAAATCACGGTTATAGTCAACAATGCGGATGATCCAGTCCTGTTGAAGAATCTCATCCGAAAGAACGCCCTGGCTCACAATACGGGGGAGGGCGTGTTTTCGCAGCACTTCGAAACCTTGGCAAGAATAATCGTGGGCGTGATGCGGTATAAAGACCACAAAAAGAAGCTCCCGCTCCCGGCCTCAGCCGCCTGGAAGAAACTGCTTAGGTGGATTGCTCTTTATGGCTCTTGCTATGAATTTAAACACACGAACCAACATATCGTTCACATTCAGTGCTACGGCAGTTATCGCACCACGTTTCTTGTGCCATGCTATTTGTTTATCGTTCCACGTTTAGAAGCGCCTGCCGCCTGGAAACTGGTACGCGGCTCACGCGCTATCAAAAAGTATTGTTGTGCGTGAGCAATGTTGTGTCGGCGGGCGGCGTCCCGAACGACGGCAAGGAGCTCGACGACTAGACGTGGAACTCGGCGCGCGCCGGCAATCGGCCCACCAACACGAGTGAGTCATTAAAACGCACTCCGCGGTAGCCCAACAATGACTTGACTGACCAGCAGCCGTTTATTAAAACCACCAAGTCTCCTACCTTTATGCGGTGTCTCTGCACACCTTTCCTTCTATAAAAATATTCTTTACTCTTTCGCTGTTTTGCCGAGACTCTATTACGAATCTGAGGCAAATCAGCTTGTAACCCTGATACTTGAGGACGGATCCTAAGGTTGCTAATGTCAATTTTTAAGCGATATTGACGGCCATGCAGTAAAAAAGCTGGCCAAAAACCTGTTATCGCATGTAGAGTGACTCTGTATGAACTCAAAAATTCTGTGATGCTTTTTGGTGGATCTTTCCCTTCCAGTCTAGCTACCTGTAAATGTTCCTTGAGAACCCCATTCAGGCGTTCTATTTGAGCGTTCGACTGAGGATAATAATTTGACGACAACACGTGACGAATGCCGTTTTCTTTAAGATAGTTCTCAAACTGCTGTCACACAAACTGTAAACCATTGTCGGTAACTAATACCACTGGTAGACCTTCGGGGCTAAATGACCAGTTCAACAGCTTAATGACGTCCTCTACTGATATTGTATTCATTCCAAGAACCTCGGGCCACTTAGAATGATAATTCACCAATGTTACGAGATACCTTAAATAGACGCATCAATTGGGCCGACAATATCCATACCCAATTTTTTTTATGGCCCGTACGGCCATTCTACAGGCTGCAACGGCGCCACACGAAGCTTGACAGACTTATCTGCCATCTGACCGACATGACAATGCTTTACATATTCCTCTACAGAACGATCTATTTGCGACCACCAAGATCTATCACGGAGGAGTTGATTGATGCGTACTATTCTCTGATGATTTTCATGTGCTAACTGCATAAAAGTAGGTATGAGGACATTCGGATGACTACACGGTCACCACACATAAAAAACCCGTCTACAAAGTAGAGATAATTTTTAACTTGAAAATATGCCATTAGGTCATCAGTTAGTTTCATTTATGGCGAATTCTTGGATACATACTCACACACTTTCTGTATAGTCTTATTCGTACTCGTTGCAACTGCACAGTTTCTTTATCGACTACTCATGCCACTAATGATACTATTTCTTCCTCCTGACTAAGTTCTGGACTGTTCTGTAATAGCCATCTAGACAAGACATCGGCCACCACGTTTTCCGAGCCCTTATAATACTCTACATCAAAATTGTAGCTGACCACGTTGAAATTCTCAACGGTCGACGACCGGCGTCTCCTGCTGAAAACAAAGCAACTACAGCTCGATGGTCAGTTCTAAGAGTCAAACGCCTAACCCAAAAGTGAATGTGCCACTTTCACATGCGAACAGGCACGCAACCGCTTCGCGTTCACCCACAGAGCATTTTCTTTCAGTTTTTGACAGGATTCTCGACGCCAATGTTACTGTTTCAAGCTTAGGACCAAACTGCTGCTGTAACACTGCTCCGATACCAACGTCAGATGCATTGGTTGTAACTACCACAGGTAGATCCGGATTAAACACCTTAATCACAGGCGAGCAAATAAGACGTGTTTTCAACTACATGAAACTGCGTTGAGCACTCTCTGACCAACAAAATTTTTGGCCCTGTCTGAGCATCAGACGAAGTGGTTCGACTAGATCTGCTTAGTGATCTACAAACTTGGAATATTAGCCTGTCAGCCCTAAAAATGAGCGCAATGACCTAAGATCTGTAGGACTTGGAGCATTCACGATAGTATTCACTATACTGTCTTATGGTGAAAGGCCCTCGGCTGAAATCTTGTCTCCCAAAAAAACTGAACTCATTGACGAAAAAAGGACGTTTATCGTTTAACCCCATTCTACTGTTTACTATACAAGTCAAAACTGCAACGAGGCTCGCGTCTTGCTCAGACTGAGTCTTCCCCCACACAAGAATATCATCAAGATAGCAAACTGTATTTTTGCAATTCTTTAAGACCTGTGACATCAGTTTTTGAATAACTGCAGGCACAGACGCCAGACCAAAGCACACACGCTTAAACCTGAACAAACCATCGCGTGTTATGAACGTCGTGAAATCTCTACACAGTAAAA